>OZ010683.1:11297715-11712035 GCA_963932265.1 Thymelicus lineola | reverse complement strand
AGCTCAAACACGAGATTCAACTCGAGTCATTAGTAATCTGACTCGAGTTAACTCGAACTAAGCACAACTCGAGTTAACCCGAGTTAGTAAGTCGAGTTGGCCATCACTATGCGTAGGTATGGACGTTTTTTTCGTATGTAGGGCCGCTCCAAATACTTTTCTTTCTGTGAGCCTCAACCATATATAACCAAGAACCAGCAAGACCAAGAGCAAGAACCAGTAGATTCTTCTAGTGATGGCCAACTCGACTTACTAACTCGGGTTAACTCGAGTTGTGCTTAGTTCGAGTTAACTCGAGTCAGATTACTAATGACTCGAGTTGAATCTCGTGTTTGGGCTGGCGGTAAATGAACGAATCAAGCAAAAGAGCGAGAGTACGATTTGTTCGTTGGATGCGCGCATGGATATTATTACAGTGTTGCCAACCCAAATCTAGATTAAAACTGTAAAGAAGCTTTCAAAAAGCTGTAGAAAACTGTAAAATTCTACTTAGAAAACTGTAAATCTACAGCTTTTCTTAACAACAACGTAAAATAGTAAGAAAATTATACTTGTATTAGTAAATCAACTTTAAATTGAGTTGACGACCCGTGTGGCGCAATGGTTACCATGCCGGATCGCCGCACCAAGGGTCCTGGGTTCGATTCCCAGCGAGGCGGAAATTTGAATGATGAGTTTGAATTTCTGTTCGCGGTCTGGGTGTGAGTGTCCTTGTCTTGTGTGTTGTCCATGGCACCCACGACACAGGGAATCCTAGTGTGGGGCTATGAGTGTGAAGCGTTATTATAAAAAAAAAATCTTAAAAAATCTACACAATTTCTACTAAAACTGCCTCGTTTTCAATTTGCACATACCTACTCTTGATTTTCAGTTTCATCTTTAATTTTAAAATCGTACATATTTTTATAAAATCTCTTTAAATGGTCATCGGTAGCATTGAACTCATAATAATTTTTAATTTCTGACTTTGTTTTTAAAGTGTTTTTTTATGGTGGTGGTTGACTATTTATTCCTTAGTTTGGGTACGCAGCAAATACAATAGATGGCGCTAGTATTATAAAGAAAAAAACTGTAGATTTGGAGGTTTAAACTAAAAACTATGAAGATTGCCGGCTGATTAGCAACCGTCAATACGGTTTCCGCCACGGCTGATCAGCTGGCGATCTTTTAGTATACCTTACTCATTGCTGGGCAGAAGCAATCGAGAGCAAGGGAGAAGCATTGGCTGTAAGTTTGGATGTTGCGAAGACCTTCGATAGGGTGTGGCATAAGGCATTACTGTCTAAGCTGCCTTCCTACGGAGTACCCGAGAAATTATGCAAATGGATTGCCAGTTTTTAATCGGAGTGGATCATCAAGGTCGTCGTTGACGGAACATGCTCGGTTACGAAGCCCATAAATGCTGGCGTCCCACAAGGCTCTGTACTTTCACCCACATTGTTCATCATGCATATCAATGATATGCTGGACATCGGTGATATTCATTGCTATGCTGATGACAGTACCGGTGACGCCCATTATACAGGCCGAGCAAATCTTTCTCGGGTGCAGATTGAGGAGAAGAGGATAAAGCTTGTGGCTGAAGTCGAGACATCTCTGGAGCGGGTATCGGAATGGGGCAGACTAAATTTAGTCCATTTCAACCCCGAAAAGACACAAGTTTGCGCGTTAACCGCTAAAAAACCCCATTTGTCATAGCAACACAGTTCCAGAACATTCTTCTTAACATCTCTAAAAGCATTGGGATCCTTGGTGTCGACATTTCGAATGAAGTTCAGTTTCGGGAGCACTTGGTTAGTAAAGCCAAACTAGCCGCAAAGAAATTGGGAGTGCTCAATAGAGCTAAGCTCTATAAGGCGCAAAGAACAATGCCCAAAAAATATTTTTATTTTTGTTAGCGTCTTAAAACGTCAGTTATACCGAAGCATTTCAATTATTTTTTTACAAATTTTAAAATTAATACCTGTACCCGTATTCCATCCATCCATCCATCCATCAGCCTTTGGAGGTCCACTGCTGGACATAGGCCTCCCCTAATTTGCGCCACTCTGACCGGTCCTGAGCCTTCTGAATCCAGCGGATACCCGCGGTCTTCTTCAGGTCGTCAGTCCACCTGGTCGGGGGGCGTCCTATGCTCCTTTTTCCGAGGCGTGGGCGCCATTCAAGGACCTTTCTTCCCCAACGGTTATCGGTCCTTCGCACTATGTGGCCAGCCCATTGCCACTTCAGCCGGCTAATTCTTTGAGCTATGTCGGTTACCCTTGTTCGTCTACGGATCTCCTCATTTCTGATTCGATCACGTAGAGAAATACCGAGCATAGCCCTCTCCATAGCCCGCTGCGCTACTCTGAGCTTGTGGATTAAGCCAATAGTAAAGCACCACGTCTCGGATCCGTATGTCATCACTGGCAACACACACTGCTCGAACACCTTCGACTTCAGGCACTGAGGTAGTGTTTTGGACGACAAGATATGACGCAGTTTCCCGAACGCAGCCCATCCGAGTTGGATTCTACGAGTGACTTCTTTCTCGAAATTGGACTTACCCATCTGGATCACCTGTCCCAGGTAATTGTATTCGTCTACAACTTCGAGAGCAGCGCCGTCAACAACAACCGGTACGGGTGTGACATGGACATTCGACATGATTTTCGTCTTGTCCATGTTCATCTTAAGACCCACCCGTTGTGAGGCGCTGTTCAAGTCCCCGAGCATTGTACCAAGTTCTTCCAGGGAACTCGCCAGGATGACTATATCATCGGCATATCGCAGGTGTGTGATGTATTCGCCATTGATGTTAATGCCTCGTCTTTTCCACTCCATCAGCTTGAACACGTCTTCCAACGCAGCGGTGAACAGTTTTGGGGATATAACATCCCCTTGTCTGACACCTCTCTGCAGTTGGATGGGGTTCGTTGCCGTGTCGTGTACTCTGACGGACATGGTGGCAGATGAGTACAAACATTTCAACACCTCGATATACCGGTAGTCGATCCGGCACCGCTGGAGAGAATTTAGTACCGCCCAGGTCTCAATAGAATCAAAGGCTTTCTCATAGTCCACATAGGCAACACACAACGGCAAATTATACTCCTCGGTCTTTTGTATAATCTGCCGCAGTGTGTGTATATGGTCTATGGTGCTGTAGCCTTTTCGGAATCCTGCTTGTTCGGGAGGCTGGAAGTCGTCAAGCCTGCGTGCAATGCGATTTGTTAGGACCCTCGAAAACAGCTTATAAACGTGGCTCAGAAGTGCAATGGGCCTGTAGTTCTTCAGAAGGGTTTTATCGCTCTTCTTGAAGAACAGCGTCACTACACTTCTGCCCCACGCTTCCGGGGTAGTTCCAGTATTAATGACGGAATCGAACAGTTTTTGGAGCGCCAATAGAAGGGGTTTCCCTCCAGCTCTTAGAAGCTCAGTTGTGATTCCGTCATCTCCCGGTGCCTTGTTGTTTTTAAGCTGCTTGAGAGCCTCTCTAATCTCATACAGGCTGACGTTAGGGATATCCTCTGTGTAGTGTCGGGTCAGTTTAGCTCGCTTGTCACTCTCGTCGCGAGGAGGTGGAGCTTGAGAGGAGGTATACAACCGTCCGTAGTATCTCTCAGTTTCTCTCAGAACTTCGGGTTTCGACGAATCATGGTGCCAGACTCGGTCTTCAACCTCGTAAGCTGACTTTGCCCAATGGACAGATCCCTGGCGAACACTTTTGAGCCCCGGTTTTGCTCAATAGTGTTTTTTACACGATTTGCGTTGTGTTTACGCAAATCGCGTCGCCTGCACTTGGAGATCTGTTCATTGAGCCGTCGGTATTCCCTCATAGAGGTTGGAGACTGCACACATAGTTCTCGTCGATCCCTCATAAGACCGAGAGTTTGTTCTGAGAGAACCTGAGATCTACCACTAGGGTGGGTCTTGAAATACTTCGACCCTACCTCGTGGACAGTTGTTACCATCCTGGTGTTATACTCGTCCACTGACGTGCACGATTCTAGGCACGCAAAACGGTTTTGCAGCTCAAGTTGAAAGTTTTCGGATCCCTGGATTTGGATAGGTGTTGGGCGAAGCGTAGACTTCATCAGGCGTGACCGTTCCAGCTTCAGGTCGATATTTAATGTGCCTCTTACAAGTCGGTGATCGCTTCCGGTTTTAAACCTGCTGATCACAGAGACATCATTAAATATATGCCGTTTGTCTGCCAGAATGAAGTCTATCTCGCTTTTCGTGGAACCATCAGGACTTATCCAAGTCCACTTGCGTTGCGGCTTCTTTCTGAAGAAGGAGTTCATCATGAAGAGACCTTCCTTCTCCAAGAAGTTAGCCAGCAAGTGTCCTCGGTGGTTCCGTCGTCCAATTCCGTAGGGACCCACTTTCATCTCGGCGCTGCTTTGCGTGCCCAGTCTCGCGTTGAAGTCCCCCATTACAACATTGAAATGTGCTTTAGAGGTATGTATGGCTCTGCTTATGTCCTCATACATAACCTCAACCTCATCGTCAGGATGTGTCGAAGTCGGCGCATATACCTGTACAACCTTCAACGAATACCGTTTGGATATTCTGAGTGTAAGGTACGCTACCCTGGACGACACGCTCCCAACTTGCACAATGTTGTTGACGAGGGACTTGTGAACGAGAAACCCGACACCACCTTGGGACTGATGTTCGCCCTCCCGGTAATAGAACAAGTTTCCGGATTTGAGTATTATCGTGTCCTCCCCCTGTCTTCGGACTTCAGATAAACCCACAATACTCCAGTTTAACTTGTCTATCACTTCTTCCAGCTCGTTTACCTTGTCGTTGGTCCTCAGTGTCCTGGTGTTGTATGTTGCCAGGTGCAGAAGTCGTTTTTTAGATTGGTAGCCCGATCTCTGCCGGCGATTCTTAGCACCCCCTGCCCCGCCGTTACCATAGCCGCTACCGTAACTAGGAATAGCGGGGCTGCCGGGGACTGGGGGCCGAGGCTTAGTTGTGGCTATCATTGGGGGGTTGTAGCCAGTAGTCACCACGCTTGGCCAGTGCGTGTTGGTGACCGCAGTAGATGTTTTTGGTCCGCAGGGAGACGCTGCTGCCCGTCTCCTGGAGTATCCTATTAGTCGCCTTTTACGACATCCCAGGAAGAAGTAGGAGTGGTGCTATTCTACAAAGTGGACCCGGCACCACACGGGGGACCCGTATTACCCCGTATAAAATAATTTTATTAATAAGTGATGAATTGACTATAATAACAATGATGTCAACAATGTCCATTTTCATTCGAGCACTCACTTCGATACATAGCTTGTATCAAGCAAGATATAGGGAGACTTCTGGCCAATATTACAGACAGAATTTCGTTATAAATGTTGGTATGACAAATGTAATGATGTCAAATTTCCATTTCCGGTTGTCAATCAAAAAAAAGTCAGAATAAAATAATGGTAAAAATTACAGTCTCCCCTACTCTATGACTCAATATTTATAATAATTCAATCTCAAAATACTTTGGTTCTGGGGTGTGTCTGCTGAAAATTCTTATATATCTAAGCTCAGAAATTACAGCGGCGATTTTTAGATTTTTTTTTATTTTAAGACGCTTAAGTTGAAAATTTAAATAAAACGATGAATGGCAGTTGGGCATTGTTCTTTGACCATACATGGAGTACTGTTCCCACCTTTGGGCCGGAGCCCCAGCTGGCCAAGTGGATCCGTTCAATCGAATTCAACGGTGAGCTATTCGTCTATTGGACGATCCCAAGCTTACAGACGGATTAGAATCGCTTGAGTTGAGGAGAAATGTAGGCTCTCTCTGCGTATTCTACCGTCTGTATAATGGGGAATGTTCTGAAGAACTGTTTGGCTTACTACTACCAGGTTCCATCAACACTATCTGGATACCTGGCGTTCGTCCGGTTCTCACGTCATTTTCTACCTCGCACGTGTAAACTGTGGAACAAACTACATGCATCGGTGTTCCCTTTGAGCTATGATATGGGGTCCTTCAAGAAGCGGGTCTATCGTCATCTTCTTGGCCGGCAATGCGTTGGTGACGCCTCTGGTGTTGCTAATGTCCATGGGTGGCGGTGATCACTTACCATCAGGTGACCCGTCTGCTCGCCTGCTCAAAGCATAAAAAAAGTTAACGAAAAAATTATAAATCTACAGTTAAAACTGTAGAGTTGGCATTTGGCAACTCTGGATATATATCTATACTAATAATATTATAAAGAGGAAAGATGTAAATTTTTGCATTGAATAGGCTCCGAAACTACCGAACCGATTTGAAAAATTCTTTCACTGTTGGGAAGCTACCACTATCCCTGGGTGACATAGAGTATATTATATTTTTTTTACTATTTTTCCGAAGCGAAGCAAGGGCGATTTCCTAGTAAGTTAGATAACTCTATCTGGATCACTTTGTAGATGTACCTGTGGACCATAGATATATGAATTATAAAGACGCGGCCTAATTTCATATAGATATTTAGTTATGGAATAGTTTAAAAGACGAAATAATAAACATAATGGCGTCCTTGTCTAACGTATGAAATAAAAACAATCCAACTCTACAACTCTACAACACTTTTGTTTAACATCTCAATCAAGTAAACGAAATAATAAAGCAAATAGACCATTATGATTAGAAACTCTATAATCGTAAGATAAAATATGTTTAAATTATGTAAATAGCAAGTTTTGAGCAAAGTTGATATTTTAGAGTTTTGTTTTAGCCTATAAATAGCAAGTTTTAATCAAATTAATTTACAAAATTCCAAAAAATTCATGTCTCGAGAGTTGGATGGAAGATCAAATATGTAAAAAAATAATTTGTAACAAATCATACACTCAGTTTCTTCCTGCTAACTCGAGTTGTGTAACTCGAGTTCAATTCGAGTTACCTGAATTTCAACTCGAGTTTACTCGAGTCGTGTTTTTTCCGAGTTGGCACATCACTAGATTCTTCCATACATTTTTACAGAGCAAGATTGCCAGTTACAAAATCTACGTGAAAAACATACAAAAATATTATTTTTTGTCCCCGTCATTCACCGTGGCCGATTATATTATACATACATATTGTTTGTCACAAGTGCAAACAATGTGTGAGTTGTGACAAAAAATGAATAGTGAGTTGGTTTTTTGGAGATTTAAAGTTTCGTTTGTTTTTTAAGCAGAAAATCGTAGTAAGTTTAAATATGCAAGTTTAAGTGCGATGGTTATTTTTATCGATAACGGCGTTGCGCCCGCGCGACATGCTCAACTTAAGTCCTACAACTCGATGTTATAACAGTGTATGTGTTTTTTTTATCTAGCCTGTATAAAGCAACAACCCATAATTGTCCCACTCTGGGCTCGGGGTCTCCTCTCACAATGTGAGGGGAACAGGCCATAGTCTACCACACTGGCCAAGTGCGGATTGGTAGACTTCACACACCTTTGAGAACATTATGGAGAACTCTCCGGTGTGCAGGTTTCCTCACTATGTTTTTCCTTCACCGAAGCAAGTGATAATTAATTTGTAATACGCACATAATATTTGAAAATTAGAGGTGCGTGCCAGGATTTGAACTCGGGCCCCTGCGATCGGGAGACCAACGTTCTAACCGCTAGGCTATCACTGCTTAAGCCTGTATAAGTGTTTTAGAATTTTATTAATAATTTAAGTAGTTTTTAGTCTTTACTTTTTTGATAATTAGGTGTGTTTGATGAACATAAATTAGTCTGTAAGTTTATTTTTGGATAATTAAACGAATTTGATTGAATATTGTATATTTTTTGACATCTACCGATTTTGATACAAATATACAGATATTTGTGTGGCAATTCTACCGATTTCGCACTTTTACGTTCGAGAACACTGGCTTGTAGTCGTAGTTGAATGCTAGCGGTGTGCGGTTCTAGAGAGATTTTTAAATATTTACGTATCAAAATAGTCAAATGTGCAGTCCCATCTTGCAAAAACGATAGTAGGAAACACACAAAAATGAAATCCAGTATCACATTTCATCGGTAAGTTGATTTTTGTATTTATTTTTTTGGAAACACATCTCGCATCGCGGGGGTGGGAGGCGGGCAAGCACAAGACCGCCCGCGCACCGCGATCACCCGCGCTCCCATAGCGCTCCCCACGCGAGACTGTAGTGATGTGATGCGACCAACGCTGTAGACGATATTTAAAATATGTATTTTAATGATTATTATTTATATTATATAATCATTATCATTCGACTTTGTAATAAAAGAGTAAACACTAAACCCGAGTTTTATTTTATCAACCTCAATACATTACCTACTTATTTAACAAGTCCACACGTTTCCAGACATTTATATTACTCAGGATTTTCGAACTAAAATTAAAACAAGAGTAATATTGTATTAAAATGACTTCCATATTTCAAATAACCAACAATATAAAGATCACACTCACAGCCCCACCACTAATAATCTGGTATTATGGGTGCCATAGATAACACTAATGTAAATGTAAGTACCTAGGCGACTGAGCTTACGCAAATGAAAATAGAGAAAACGAATTTTCCCATTATGAGCCTAGTCGTTAGTGCTGTTATCGAGAACGTGATTACAAACAAATATTTAAATAAATATACAAACATTTCTCGTTTAATAGTAGGAAATAAGATATTGAACATAAAAAGTACCCATTAAAGATATTTACATAACTTATCGATACCTCGTTGCCGATCGGCACCTAATTCATACATCCCTATCTGTCATACACTCATCAGTATAAGTATCTATAGCTCAGCTGCCTACGATGTGTTCTGTACATTTTGTGCGATACGCGCGCTCTATTATACTAAAGCCGGTCACTCACATTCGTGCAAGTACGCGAACCCGCATGTGTAGGACGACCTTCGCGAATGATTATGCGAAGTTTTCGATACATTCGTGGTTTTCCAAACTGTGTCGGTTTTTTGTCGCACATCAAAGCGCACGAACCTCGAACCTTCGCGTAGTCTCCCACACATTCGTGCGACCAACTAGCAAGTCCAGTGTTGCCAACTCGGTATCAGGTTTTCGGCCTAAACAGAGTTTTAAAAAGGGCTAAATTGGTAACACTGAACATTCGTGAACGAAGTGTAGGAGGACGCGCAAATGGGTTTGCATACTCATTCGCGAATTCAGCTGAGTTACGAATGTCAGCCCTTCACATACGTGCAAACATTCGTAAAAATGTCAAACATTTGTGCGCATGTGAGTGACCGGGGTAAGACCCTGAAGTATGAGATGAGACTGAAGCAGTGCCATCTAGCGGAAGTAAAAAGAAAAGCACGTTGCGTAAAGTAATACGTGGTAATACTCTAGAGGTGGTTGACAGCATTATATACATATATACTTTAATCTATGCATTATATCCTTAATTTAACAAAGTACTCTGTGAATCTTACATCTATATTCTATGGCCTTCAGCTTTGACTTTGACAATTCATTCTTAAATCATATAAATAAATATATCAATTCATTCAATTGTCATAACGTCCTGAAAGTGAAATTGAAATTCATAAAATCTATTAAATCTACTATTTAACTGTCCTATTTTGATTTCATCTTTAATATTCGTTATTTTCGATTGAAGATTAATGTATAATGTCATCATTTAAAGGAATTAGAGTTTAATACTAACTTTATAATTCTGCAATCCAACATAACCTAACAGTGTGGTGAAAAGTTGAAAAGGATGGCGTTGGCTAGTAATTTTCGCTCATTAATTCATAGAATTGTTCTCTCGGACGTCAAAATAATGACTCGCTTCTACTCGGATCAATCAGAAGAAGCTGGTGAAAACCAGGAAAGAGAAATCGATCCTACTAAAGACAGGACTAAGGTTATTCCTGTTGAGACTAGCATGAAATATTTGCAGAGCAAGGCTTATGAGCAAACTTACGGTGAAAAACCAGTGTGGTTTTTGTATCGTCGAAACCATAAAGGTGGTATTGCACCCAGGAAAACCAGGAAATCTTGTGTAAGACAAGGCGTGATAACTACAGGCAACCCATGCCCTATTTGCCGAGACGAATATCTTGTACTAGATCACCGAAACACAAAACTGCTTGATCAATTCATATCTCAGTATACTGGGCAGGTACTTATTTTTGATGTGTATTTTGTATTATTTATGTGTAGTTTGGTTAAAATAAATTAATTATAATTAAGTTTCTGTCAAAGATACAAGTCTCAAATTAATATGTAACATAGTCACTGGTATCCATAACATTTGTAATTAAAGTGAAACAGCCCTATTTCAAGTTAATTAAAATTATATATATTGATAAGCCGCGTATCCATTTGAGGCAGCCGCGGGTTGCTTATTTCCATTTACGTGTTCAATAGAAGTCTGTACTGCTTCGAAACGCGCACGGATTTGTGACGATAATTCTCTGTTTAAACTCATGCTCAATTACAGGCACGGGTCCCCCAATCGCACACGGGTTTGATCCCTATTTTTGCATAAAAAAAATGAACCTAACTTAACCTAATTCATTCCATTTTGGATTCCTATAGCTTCTTTTACTGCGGGGGCATAGCCCCCTTTCGCTTCTTCTCTTAGCGAGGAGCTCTGCTTCCTACGATTCTGGAGTTTTAATAAATATGTATATCCATGCCAAATTACAGCTTTCTAGCACTAAGGTACCCGGCGCTTTGCTACGGACGGACATAACGAAACTATAAGGGTTCCGATTTTTCTGCGTAACCCTAAAAATTATATAAAGTTCTCCAAGTTAGTAAATTGCATTAAGTTCAATGTTAGCAAAACATTACTAATTTTGATACTTTGCTTAGATCATCCCAATGCCTTCCAAATGTGTTTACTACCATCAACATGTTTATCATTTATATCATACCATAGTTATATATTCATTTTCTTTCAGATTCTGGATGCCTATAAAACTGGACTATGTCAGAAAAAACAGAAAGAACTTTTGGTGGTCATTGAACGAGCTTGGGATCAAGGTTACCTCACGTATGATGTGCCTTTCAGGGAATATGATTACTCTTTGTATAATAAAAATTAAACAACTTTGTAGTAGAATTAATATAATATTAATAAACATAGCATTGAATATGTAGATGTCATAAATGATATTTTATTTTTATTTTTAAAACAGGTAAGTAAAAGATTACAAAATACAAGGTCTTATAGAAATCTGATAAAATATCCAGATATGATTAAGCAAACATCCTTAAAATATCGAAATATTATAATATAGGAAACTTGATAAAGAGCCCCTCTAGTACAATAATAAGTAATAGTACATTAAATATTATAAAAAAAGCATTTAAGTATTCTTCATATAAATTTAAGGTTCAGTAATTAGAAATTAATTACTATTCATTGATATTATATTATTTATTAAAAAGTCATGCCTCCTCTTTAATATTTTCAATCAGTGGTATTAAGTTGGTACACACCTTTGTCTTTGACTGCTTCTGATTTTTTTTGTAACAGAAACAAATAAATTTAATTACATTTAATATTAGCTATTCAACTATATTCTACGACTAGTCTGGAATCTCAATAGCGTCAACGCCCCTTCTACCTTAAAACTGTGAATGACACGCCTATGGCACAGAAATTTTAAGCTGAGTGAAACAAAACTAGTTATACATTTAATAATATTCAATAGATAACAATTTTATTGTATGTATATCTATATATGTATTTATGTAGGTATATAATAACATCTTACAAAAATGGCATATTTATTTAATGGCAGAAAAACGATATTATCATTGTAATTCGTAAAATACATTCTTAATTTTTACTTAATGTAAACAATAAACTGACTAAATAATGAAAATAATAAAGTATTGGCACCAAATATTGTTTACAAAAGAAGATATATACATATTATTAATAAACTAATCTATGAAAAGGTATCCAGCATTTTAGTCCTGTTTCGTTGCAGCAACAGTTCCCTAATCAGGGCGGATTTTTCACGTTCCAATACAGATATCCTTTCATTTTTTCTGTTTACTTCCTGGAAAACAAACACGTAAAATTTTAAGCCACTTTTGTCAATAAAAGAAACGGTCTATTTAAGTTAAACTGTGGAATATTTTTTTTCGGTTTTATAGTAAATGTAGTCTTAAAAGTCCCAGAATTTGAGTTGATGTCAAGAAGACCTGATGTTAAGTGGTCATCCTCGTTCATGTAAGCCTTCACCTATGTGTTGTCAGCCAAGAAAGAAGCGAGGGGTCCTGTAACTCTGATATTATTTTTGATTGTTCGAAACGGTGACCGAAATACGTAAAAAAGATTCAGTGTCGATTTTGGAAGTAGCTATCCAGCCGGATAAAATACCCTACCACTTTGATGACGCATCATGAGATTCATGAGTAATGTCAGGAATATACTACAGGATACGGAGTTCAGCTACCTCCGGCTGTAAAAGGCATGGACATGTAATAGATGTAGTTGGATCTTATGAGTCTTAGGCTCGGGGTGAGAGGAGCTCACAATGTGAGGGGTACAGGCCATAGTCTACCACGCTGGCCTAGTGCGGATTGGTAGACTTCACACATCTTTGAGAACTTAATGGAGAACTATCTGGTGTGCAACCTGCACGATATTTTTCCTTCACCGAAGCAAGTGTCAATTAACTTGTAATACGCACATAATATTTGAAAATTAGAGGTGCATGCCAGGATTGGAACTCGGGCCCCTGCGTTCGGGAGACCAACATTCTAACCGCTAGGCTATCATGTAAATATACTACGACTATTTTAGTAGAGATACAGTAGCGCGCATGGAGAACGGTTCAGTTTGCTACACACGATAGCAGCAATAAAATATCGCTATTAACAAACTGACTAACGTAGCCGGGAGCCGGAGCTATGTCCCTATAAAGAACCTAACGAACGATCCATAATGCTGGCCATAAACGATCAACTTTACTTGCCAAGTTTGCAGAGGACTTGATGCGGCATCAAGTTTGCATGAGCGGTCTTCCATACATAGATAGCCATACACCGTCAAATTTCCTGGATGCCGCATCAAGCCCGCTGCAAATAGATCGTGTATGACCAGCTTAAAGTCCATTAAAATTTCACTAATTATGCACAAAGCTGACCCACGTGTCGTGTATTAGTCACTTAGGCCTGTATCTGGCACCTGCCGCGTGCGCCCTCGCGAAATTTAGCGTAGGGGCCGCCTTCGGTCATAATAGTGCAGTCATTGAAGCATTATTGCTCCGAATTTTTTTACTGTGAACCGATTTGCGTGAAATTTTGGAATTAGGTTCACCTTACCCTTAACTTCAAAAGTGAAAATGATTTAAACTCCGCACTCACCCTGGGGGTGGTTGCCACCCCATCTCGGGGGTGGACATTTTTTTTTTCAAAATAACCTCGGATATCGATAGAAGGGCTAATTTTAAGCAAAAAATCACCTATAAAGTTTTTCGAAAAATCCAATAGTTTTCAAGTTATTGGCAATTGAAAAATCGCAATTTTTCACGTTTTTCATCGGTCTTTTGCAAATATCTCCAAAAATATATGTTTTATCGAAAATTTTATAAGAACCAAAATTGTAGCAGATAAAAAAACGAACAATTTAGTTTTTTTTAAATCATTCTAAGTGCAATATTAAGCTAGATATTGAAGATCAAAGCCGTTTTTATTTTGTCTGAAATTTAATCTATGTGTTCAATGCCATCTAGCGGCGAACAGATGCATTTTATGCATTCTGCCATACAGAAAGTTTTTGTAGTGCTTGAAATAAGCTTTAAAATGAGCACTGTTGAAGGTCTTTTGCACGTAAAATAAGTGAGCTGTATTGAAAATAAGAACACCATTTAATATTTTTTCTTTTAAATCAATGGGTTTCATAAGTGCCATTTCCGCCAAAATGAAAATTAATCGTATTCCGCCTAGAAATAACTTTATTATGAAGAGTTTGATAGATTGTATCAGTTTGGCTGCTTCAGGACACATATTTTTAAAAAAAATCAAGATTTAAAGAAAAGAAAAAATTTCAAATTTACAAAAAAAACACCTTTTTTTCATAATATCTCAAAAATGATGACAGATACGTAAAAAAGTGTAGGGATGAAAAATTTAGGTATTTTTCTGACGAACAATTTGGTATTTTTTTTATTTCTGTCAAACAAAAATTGACGGAGATATGATTGTTTAAAGAGCGCGCGGCAGCGCAATCACAGTCTCTCTTAAGCCCTTTAACCCTTCACCGTTTTAAAAAAAGGTTTTTCACTATATATTGCAATGAAGGATGTTGTAGCTCTGTTAATTACCTTTAAAATGGTTTGTTATAAATTGTGATAGCATGAAAATTGACGGAGATATGATTGTTTAAAGAGCGCGCGGCAGCGCAATCACAGTCTCTCTTAAGCCCTTTAACCCTTCACCGTTTTAAAAAAAGGTTTTTTACTATATATTGCAATGAAGGATGTTGTAGCTCTGTTAATTACCTTTAAAATGGTTTGTTATAAATTGTGATAGCATGAAAATTGAAGGAGTTATGGTCCAAAAACTTATCATATTTTTTTCTACGTAGTACTTAGTACGTCTTGCGGGTGCAGAAGAGTTGGCCTATTCTGTAACGCGGTGTCCTACGTGGGCGACTCAACGCGAACGCGAAGCGACGCGGCGCGATGCGAAAACAACAAACAGTTGAAATGTGTTGAAGTGTCCTAAGTTACAAAACGCACGTAGAGTGCGTTGCGGCGCGGCGCGATTTGACGCGAACGCGATCAGTTGGTTTGATATTTTCGCGCGAACTTCAGCGGTGCGGCGGATGTCAGTGCCGGTGAAGGGACGATTCGCGTGCACGTAGGACAGAGCCGCCGCATCGCACCGCATCGCACTGAAATCGCACCGGATCGCTTCGCGATCGCGTTCGCGTTGAGTCGCCCACGTAGGACACGGTGTTATACTACATGCGGAACGTGCAGTGGAGATAATTGCCAAAATAGCCCATTAATTGAACCAGATATTAATTGTGACAGCGACTCCGACATTGAGTAATGAAAAATAATATATTTTAATAATCTGGTACGATGTATTTTATGTAGTATTTTATGTAATTTGTAAATATTTTATTCAATAAATGGCAATTTTTTACTCTATAATTAAACTATTTTTAAATATGTAATCATATATATTTACTGTTTTAATTTAGGGGTAGTTTTAAGGGTAGCAAAGTTGAAGATTATGATAATCACTTTCGAGAGTGTAGAATAATATTTAAATCCTTTTCATTTGATCAAAAAAAATTTTTTAACAATTTTTTATCAAGGGGTTGTTTTTAAGGGTTGAAAGGGGGTTAAAAATTTGACTATTATTATAGAGAACAAAATAATACTTACTCTATACTTACATCTTTTTATGTCATACCAAAGTATTTTTTTGTGATTTTTTTAATTTAGGGGTTGTTAGCAAGGGATGTAAGAATTTCAAGGGGTTGAAAATGATTTTAATATGAGGTAATTGTGTTAGAAAACACTTTACAATTTCAAAACTTACTATTACACATGTTTTCTAGCGATAAAATGGCTCAATGTTAATTTTTCCATTAAGGGGTTGTTTACACCCCTTAAAAATAATTTGCGGAGTTCAGATTATTTTCACTTTTGAAGTTAAGGGTTAGATAAGCCTAATTCCAAAATTTCATGCAAATCGGTTCACAGTAAAAAAATTCGGAGGTAACACCGTATTTTTCGCTTCAATGACTGCACTATAAATTCATAATAAGAACTGTAGTCGGAACCTACTCTTTGTAATGTGACGTGGGATTTAAATTTTTAGAACCAGTTGATCACAGCGACCTACATTGAAAATGTCCTTGTCTTAACAAAACTTAATGATTAAACATACACACAGTAATTTAATAGTAAAATGTAACTAACCTCTGCCAATAATCGATTTTGTGACCGGAGTACAGAGGCATTATTCGTAGCAGGTGTGTTATAAAGCGTGGCGGGTAGTGCCAGGTTCATGTGCAGGGACAACGGCCCATGCCGCCAGCCCGCCGCTAGCGCCCCCAGCTGTCTGTTCAGCTCCAAGACCCGCGCGCGAAGCAACTCCAATCGTTCTTGGTGAGCTTCGTTCCATGGTTCCTGTGACATGATAATTATGCAAAAGAGGTACACTTCAGCCCCGGATCTAAGGGGGGGCAAACCGGGGCACTTGCCCCGGGCGGCAGTTTCATGGGGGCGCCAAATCCTTGAGACAAAAATTCGAAATATCGAACAAATGAATTTTTATCAAGTAATCGAATTTTAATATAATATGTTTGAAAAACAAACTTTTCAAACTTTTCAGTGATACCCGCAAGCTGTGAGCGAAGCTTCAGCAAACTGAAAATAATTAAAACTTATCTACGTTCTACAATGAGTCAGGATCGTCTATCTAACCTCGCGATCCTAGCCATTGAAAACAAAACTGCCTATGCGACGGACTTTGAGAAGCTAATAGATTCTTTCGCAGAAAAGAAAGCACGCCGTGTAAAGTTGTAGGTAGTCTTTCCTGGTAATACATTTTTTCTGTGATTCTGTCACATTTATGTCACAAATGAAAGTAGTTAATTAGTTATTAGATAATAAAAAATGTGAGCCGTCACGGGATGGCTGGCAGATGTGAAACATATAAAATATACAAGTGCTTAAGTAATGCAGATTTTAATCATAAAAATAAAAATTTAAATAATGAAATTAAAATAAATTAAAAATCAATTTTCAAGCATTATATGCAATATAAATTGCATAAATTTTTATCTACTCTCTTGGTGGTCTTGCGTCTTCAAAAGGGCGTTTCCCTTCCATCCATCCATCAGCCCTTGGAGGTCCACTGCTGGACTATGCCTCCCCTAACTTGCGCCACTCTGACAGGTCCTGAGCATTCTGCATCCAGCGGATGCCCGCTGTCTTCTTTAGGTCGTCAGTCCACCTGGTCGGAGGGCGTCATATACTCTGTTTTCAGAGACGTGGGCGCCATTCGAGGACCTTTCTTCCCCAACGGTTGTCGGTCCTTCGCACTATGTGGCCAGCCCATTGCCACTTCAGCCGGCTAATTCTTTGAACTATGTCGGTTACCCTTGTTCGTCTACGGATCTCCTCGTTTCTGATGCGATCACGTAGAGAAATACCGAGCATAGCCCTCTCCTTAGCCCGCTGTGCTACTCTGAGCTTGTGGATTAGGCCAATAGTAAAGCACCACGTCTCGGAGCCGGATGTCATCACTGGAAACACACACTGCTCGAACACCTTTGACTTCAGGCACTGAGGTAGTGTTTTGAACGACAAGATATTCGGACGCAGTTTCCCGAACGCGGGCTGCATTCTACCGACTATCCGAGTTGAATTCTACGAGTGACTTCTTTCTCGAAGTTGGACTTACCCATCTGGATCAGTTGTCCCAAGTAATTGGATTCGTCTACAACTTCGAGAGCAGCGCCGTCAACAACAACCGGTACGGGTGTAACATGGACATTCGACATGATTTTCGTCTTGTCCATGTTCATCTTAAGACCCACCCGTTATGAGGCGCTGTTCAAGTCCCCGAGCATTGTACCAAGTTCTTCCAGGGAATCCGCCAGGATGACTATATCATCGGCATATCGCAGGTGTGTGATGTATTCGCCATTGATGTTAATGCCACGTCGTTTCCACTCCATCAGCTTGAACACATCTTCCAACGCAGCGGTGAACAGTTTTGGGGATATAACGTCCCCTTGCCTGACACCTCTCTGCAGTTGGATGGGGTTCGTGGCTGTGTCGTGTACTTTGACGGACATCGTGGCTGATGCGTACAAACACTTCAACACCTCGATATACCGGTAGTCGATCCGGCACCGCTGAAGAGAATTGAGTACTGCCCAGGTCTCGATAGAATCAAAGGCTTTCTCATAGTCCACATAGGCGACACACAACGGAAAATTATACTCCTCGGTCTTCTGTACAATCTGCCGCAGTGTGTGTATGTGGTCTATGGTGCTGTAGCCTTTTCGGAATCCTACTTGTTCGGGAGGTTGGAAGTCGTCAAGGCTGCGTGCAATGCCATTTGTGAGGACCCTCGAAAACAGCTTATAAACGTGGCTCAGAAGTGCGATTGGCCTGTAGTTCTTCAAAAGGGCTTTATCGCCCTTTTTGAAAAACAGAGTCACCACACTTCTGCTCCACGCTTCCGGGGTAGTTCCAGTATGGATGACGGTATCAAACAGTTTTTGGAGCGCCACTAGAAGGGGTTTCCCCCCAGCTCTTAGCAGCTCGGCGGTGATACCGTCATCTCCCGGTGCCTTTTTGCTTTTAAGCGTTTCCCTTGGCTACAACAATAAATAGCAATATTTGAAATTTTTTTGAATTTTTTTTTGACAAACAAAATATAGTTATTATTCTCATAAATAAATTTTTAACATTTTTATAAAATTTTTGAAATTCGTTTTTGTAAAATATGACAAACGTAGATGTGCCGTTGTATTACTGGGTGAGCGACATGGTGTTCGCGATATCGGTTCTATACGCTAGTAATAATACTTCAATGTTCATTGGCAATTTTAACAGTTTTTCTCAAACGCTGAAGGGAGGGGGCGCCACTATCAAGGATTTGCCCCGGTTCAAAAAAATCGTAGATCCGGGACTGGTACACTTTGTGCAATTTCAGGAGTAAGACATAACACTGTATTCGGGAGTAATATCCGAGGGTATTTTTGAAGTATTCTAATAAGTCGTTACCTCATTGTTTAACTTTATAATAGACTAGCTTTTACCCGCGACTTCGTCTGCGTGGACTTGAGAATAATTAGTAATTTAAAAAGATCCCGGCCAAATGCGAATTTTTCGCCACCGCGGGTTTTGTACAAATTTACAGAATCGAACATAAGAGCAATAACAAATGATTTAGTAACAAACTTTGTCGCTGTAAAACTGTCGTTCCCGTTTTAGGGACATACCGATCAATTAACCAAATAAGTTTAAGTTTTTTTGGAATGATTCCTCCACATATTCCTGAGTAAATAGGGTCGACAAACAGACAGACGGACGGATAACGAAGTGATCCTATAAGGGTTATGTTATTTTTTTTTTGAGGAAAAAAATATATAAAAATTATATGTAGTAGCACATACGTAAAAGCAGACCAAACAATAATTATAACCTCTAAGCCCACCTTCCAAACTAAATTATACCCTTGATCTGAGGAAGCAGATCCATCTCCGACCCTCAAACGGCCCGATCCCGAGTCCCGACGAACATGCACCCTGTTCTTTGATACGGGATATGAAATATCTGTGAGCCACATCTAAATTCATTTAGCCGCTTTAGCGAATTTAATTTTTTTTTATTAATATACGCTTAGAAATATTAGTGGGATTTTATATACGTACGCCATCAGATACTAAATTGGTATATGTAATACCGGTTTTGCTATGTCAACGTTACGAACAACAAATATTCTTAAAACTGTTATTCCCTCCCATTTTGTGGACACATATTCTGTCTCTAAAATACACCACCAGACCCTGAATTGGTCAATGGACTGGTTTTGTAATCTCAATATGAACAACTTAAAAAACGTTTCTATTGTATTTCCATCAATTCAAGTTTTACATATTATTTAGTCTCCAACACAACCCAAGGCATGGTCATACACATTTATTTTCTATTCTAAGATTGCACCGACCACGGGCTACATGAGTCCCTCAGGGACGTTTTGCCCCTCTACATTTGACTGCCTGAGAGCTAAACGCTTCTGCAGGAAGAGTCAAAAGAGCTCACTGACTGTCTGGGGAGTTTCACAACCGCGGTACCATCTAGATTTACGGTAGTGAAAGGATCTCCTACCCGACAGCAGGGCCCACCTCTCCGGGAGACTCTAGTTCTCCTGAGTTTATTCCTGAATGACTTAGGATTTTTAAGTGTAACTTCCAATTAAGCAAGGCCGAGCTTTTCGCCAAGTACCTGTACGTATATGTAATGCCATACGTATATATTGTACCTATAAAACGTTTCAGAAGGAACTCATTGCTTACTCACTGCTGATTCTGGATGAGACAGCATGCCTGCAGCATTACCATAAGATTAGTTTATTTTAACT
This sequence comes from Thymelicus lineola, assembly GCA_963932265.1. Lineage (NCBI taxonomy): Eukaryota > Metazoa > Arthropoda > Insecta > Lepidoptera > Hesperiidae > Thymelicus > Thymelicus lineola. The sequence goes on along the minus strand of OZ010683.1, from coordinate 11,691,992 downwards.
TCTATTTATGAATATAGCTCTGTACATCTTAATTCTAAGCTCTTTTAGATCATAAACGACTCTCTCAAAAATTTATAGAATGAAAATTTAATCATCTTCATAATTTGTTATTTTTTCATTCTTGTTTTCTTTATTGGATGACAACGCATGGGTGATGCCTTTAGTCTGATCACGGACGACGCTTTTAGTTTAGTCATCCATGGAGGACGATGAAAATTTACCATCAAGTGGCTCGTCTTCTTTTATGCGTCTATGGGTACGCAGACTGGTACACAGTGGTAGAGAGATACCTACTAAGTTCCAGGGCCAGTCAGGACGAAATTCAGTCTGAAAGGCCATGGTGGCTCGTATGAATCTCAAACTTCGGGCTGCGTCCGAGTGGGTTGAAGCCATGCAATCTTGTGAGATTTAACGCCACTAAAACGCAGACGTATCTATTTACCGCCATATGGAGCCCGCTCACATAGGCTCCTACTTTTCGGAATGTGTCCTTGGATTATACCGACTGCCTTCATTTATTAGGAGTAGACATATCCTCGAAACTCAACTTTGAGCGGTTCATTGACCTCAAGGCTAAGGCTGCTGCAAAGAAGCTTGGTATCCTTGCAAAGGTGCGGCGGTACTTCACACCGAGGCAACTCTTTACCTTGTACAAATCTCACGTTCGGACGTGCGTGAAGTACTGCTCGCACATTTGGGCAGGCGCAGCCAAAGTTCTGCAAGGCAGTTTCTGCCTTGGACTCGATGGAAAAGCGTGCAAACAGGCTCATTGGTAACTCAGATTTGGTTGAGAGTTGAGACCAATCTGCAAAGCCCTGTGTCGACGTTCCCGCACGCCTATAATGTCTTCAAGAAAAGAGTGAATAGGCTTTTACTAAGTTAATGTTCTCACCACTTTGGACCACATCTCCACTTACCATCAGGTGGGATTGTGGTCAAGCATTAACTTGTTTGTGTAAAAAAAGTTGCTATACGCAAATTCAAAAGTATTTTAGTTATTTGTATTGCACTTACGTCCGGTCATGATCAGCCTATGCGAGGCCGGCTTGGTACGCATTGACCAGTAGGTGACAGCAGTAGATAATATAATTATTCGTAAATATTTTATTCTACTTTCTATGTGCCTATTCCTCCAATACAATATGGAAATCAAAATTGTAATACTTTGTCAAAATTTAAGATTTTTATATATTTAATATTTACAAAGAAAAAACATTATTTGGTAATTTTTCTAATTTTTTTCATATTATTATTGCTTACTCTGACCCACTCCATCATACAGCGAACTAAATAATATAGGAATCCAATAGCAAAATATATTATAACATAGGTGTGTTTCATTGATTGAGTAGGATAACTAATTTACCTAAAACCCCAATGTTAAAACATATTATAAATTTGTATCGGTACACATTAATTTAACAAAAGATTTATTGACGGTTAAGTCTCGTTCTCAGACCTACTTACATTTTTTAATTAAGACTTCTAGTTACCTACACTGACATCTGTTGTTGATTAGCAGAACTAATTCACTGCAGAATCATATTAATTTATTAAATTAAAAAAATTGGTACACATTGATATTTTTGAAGAAATAAAGTATATTTCCGATACTAAACAGTCTCTTATGTCCCTCTATCGGGAATTTTTAGTATTTCTTGCTGTTATGTGTCGTATCAAAAAGTCCTATTTATTGATATCTCAGCTTGTAAGCGACGTATCACGATAAAACATACACCAGATTTTAAGTTAGACCACCAGTAATACAACTGTGAAAACCGCTCTTAATTTTATCCAGTGGTTTTGGCGTGATGCGGTGTCAAACATACAGACAGACAAGATTTTTAAAAATGACAGATTTGCAATCTATTGCTCCTATATAGTCCCTTGATATCAAATTTTCTTAAATATCTTCAATGTACAGACATTATCGAGTTACAATTTTATTATATATATAGAATATAGATATAGATGATTTTTTTAGGGTTCCGAAGTACCCTTACTCGTATATAATAGTTTTGTCCGAAGCAAAGTGGCGGGATGCTTAGCGCTAGAAAGCTGTAATTTGGCATGGATATACATATTTATTAAAATTCCAGAATCGTGAAATAAAATATTGTACGAAGTAATAGTACTTCAATGTGAAAAACATTTTTTTTTCAGGGTACCTCCCCTACAGGTAACGTTAGAATGATGCTTACCCTATAGTGTGGGGTATTGTTGAACAGGTCTTTCAAAGATATTATGGATCTTATTAGACCATTTTTGGAATTAGGGGTCCGTTTGCGAAATTCTTGGCTTTAACGTTGTGATTTTGGTTAGAGTTAAGGGACCCACTGCCGGCTAAACGGTTGGAGTTGGACAAGTGAAAAAATTCTCAAAAATAGGATAAATGAAAAATTTACAAGGAAAACTATGACGGCTATATTAGCATTAGTAGATAATGAGTAATAGTCGATAAATTTTCTACTTCGAAACCATAGTTCGAAATCTTACATTGCCCGTGGTTTGACACGCACTTTTCCGGTTTTTTCGTATCGAAAGGAAATAAGCTTATTTCTTTTCGACTTAATTTGTAGTGTTTCCACTTAATATGAATAATATTTATTTGCTATGCAATAATCAGATATTTTATTTGTGAGTCGGACATTGCTTTGTTATGTGTATTACCCTCAATCATCCGAACTGCATAATTTGAGGGTCACTCTGAAAACCAGCGGCCGTGGTTTTTCCGCGACCATAATGCTGAGCGTGAACCCTTTTCACCTTAAGGTGGCGGTTCGCGCCGCGACAGAGACAAGCGACCGAGACAAGAGACCGAGACAGGAGACCGCGACAAGTGTCTCGGTCTCTTTAGCATCTACTGTGGGTCGAGACCGAGACCGCGACCAAAGCTACAATTCATTCAATTTCAGAGTCTGTCGATGGAGTTACTTATGTTGTACTGTGCCATTAATTTACACTGTCTAATTAGAACTTCCATTGGAGGAAGAAGAAGGTTTTATTTATGGTTTCAGCTATGTTTTTCCAAATATTTTCTTTAAATTTTCGTCTCTGTAGGAATCCAGTTGAGTATTGTATATCGGAGGGTGCTGTCTGATCAGTTCAATCAGCTTTTCACAGTCTTCGTCAGGAAAAGTAGTAATTTTTTACAAAAAACACACGTTCAATTCGAGCGCGACACGACGAGACAGAGACACTACTAGTCCAGGGCAGCGACTGTCGCGCGGTCTCCGGTCTCGCGTCTCTGTCTCCTGTCTCGGTCTCGTTCGCGAACTGATGCCTATTCATTGCATATGGTCAAGTGACGATAGCGGTCTCCTGTCTCGGTCTCTTGTCTCGGTCGCTTGTCTCTGTCGCGGCGCGAACCGCCAGCTTAACATTCAAGTGTTGTATGGTTTCCGTGTATAATTTTTAGATAATTAAGGTGAAATAAACATTTCTTTCTTTCATTATCTCTATAATATTATTATAAAATAATTTAGTCGATCGAAACTTCGCTAGACCTAAGGGATCATCTCATCATTTTTTTGTGCTATCATAAATCAACGATCGCGACCGCTACAAAATACAAATACCTGCTGTGAAGTGCTGTGTAGTAGTGTCCGACCGAAGCTTCGGCTTCGGCTTCGGCTTCGGCCACCTTCGGCCAAAAAAGCACCTTCGGCCAAATCTTCGGCTTCGGCCAAAAATTTGCCGAAGGTTTGGCCGAAGCCGAAGGTTTGCTATTTGTCAAATATTGAAATTCACTGAACGATGCTAGAGCGAGACGGAGAGTGTGCAGAGCAGCAGAGTTTCGCCGCGCTGCCGCACCAGCCCAAACGAATCGCAGTTAGTAAACTAAACGAGTCAAAACAAGTTTGAGAGTGATTTTTGTTAAAATTACTTTAAGTAAATAAATATTTAATTAACATTGCATATTTGAAACTTTTATTTTTGACAATATTTTATTACCTACTTGTATATGTTGGTCACTCGGCTCGTTATTGGGCTAAATCTCTCACAATATGTATCTAGTATATTCTGAGATCAAAGTAACTATCGTATTTCTCAAGGTCAATGACACCTTCGGCTTCGGCTTCGGCTTCGGCCGAAGGTTTTGGTGAATACCGATTAATCGGCTTCGGCTTCGGCTTCGGCCAGAATTGCACCTTCGGTCGGACACTACTGTGTAGTGCAATGCAGCTCCTCTAGCGGCTAAATACTGAACTAAAGCTCGCTATGTTTCTCAATAGTAGTTTACAACACTTAAAAAATCTGCCCACATAAATTAACTAGTCGTCGATACAATGTATGTTCAAAGCAATATTTAACCAATATGGAACTCATATCTTACCACATATGCACCCATTCTTCCAGCATAGCGCATTTTCTCTTGAACTTCTGCAAGTTGCTTTAAGTACCATTCCCGGGCTTCTTCGACCGCTGAGAGACCTTGTAGCAAGATGTCTTTTTCCTGTTCAATTTGTTTCATTCGTTTCAGAAGATTGTAATCAATACCATTGTGTAATGTATGACGGCGAGGCTCCCTACGACGAGTAATTCGTCTCATCTGGGTTTGTATTTCATTAGAGGATCTACCGTCGCCTAATCCTCTATCCTGCCCTTCCATGGAATGCGTAACGTCAAATTCGAGTTTTGGATCCTCAACAGATCCACTTTCTAGACCAATATCCCCAGGGTTATACTTTGTTCTATTGGTCTCCTTTCTATCTAGCGCGGGCTTTTCAAGTCTCGGTGGTTTCGGAGGCCCATATACTCTATGAGTGTTCTCACTTTTAGGTTGTGAATTAACATTTCCGCTGTGCAATAGTTCTGACAATTGCTTGTCTTTGTCTTCAACTAATTGAGGCATGCTGTGTGTCCTTTGCTGGGATGTACCACCTCTGCTCCGCATAGGATTCCAGTTTCTATCTCTATTTTGAGTAACGTTTATATCCATAATAGGGACTGAGGATGTAATATGTACCTGAGCACCTGTTTGTTGTTGACTTAGTTCTACATCATCTTTATTTACTTTACCAGCATTTTGTACTTGATTGCGTAAAAGACATAGTTTGAGGCCAGTACAAAAACATTCAAATGTTAGTAAACCGTCGTGGGAGGCAACCTTTTGAAGACTTTCTATAACACCGTGAGGTAAGCCCTTTGTACGGTCGTCTCGCCAACGGTTTTCGATATCGGTCAACTTTACATACCCGGTTTGCTTGTCATCCATTATATCAAATAATGTCCGCATAGCTGATACAAACTGCTTGGGTAAAGAATCCATACTCGCAGTCTAAACATTTAGATAACATACAACGGCTAATTTTATTTGAGTAACAAAACAGCGTATACTAATATAGTAAATATTTTATAAAAACAAAATTGGCGTCACATTTATTAAACCGAAACAAAAACACCATTTATATTAACTTTAAGTCCACACGAACAACTCTTTCCCGGTCAATACGAACATCTGAGTTGTGAAAATAAAGCTTTGACCGCTTATTATACGGTATATGTGGTGGGTGAGTGAACGTTCTAGTGGGAGTGTTTTTGCGGACTATTACCGCACACAAGTGCGAGCGGGAAAACCGGTCGAACGGCATTTCGGGCAGGTAGAGACGATAGTCAGATTTGTTTGGCCGATGATAGTGCACAAAAAGTAGCTATACTACTAGAATAAATGTTTTGGATAAGTTTAAAACATAAATCCTAAATAATTAATATATAGGTACTAAGTTTTGGTTCGATTCATAAATAAATACAAACAAAAAAATTATTTTTTCCAAACTTCATGCCTTACAAAGATTTTGACTCGGAATGTCAGAGTTAAGGCTATAGATAGAGGCTCTGGATTATTCCTTGGCATAGGCTACTGTGCTGCAATTCAATTAGATATATTATTTGAATGTTCAAAAAGCCAGGACTCACACTAAAATTACGCAACACAAAAAATCCACATCCTCTGTTTGCTCTTGCCTTGCAGAAGATAGATATGGGGATGAAACTTCGCCTGCTAGTTGTGCATACTTTCTACTCTACCGTACAACGGACGATATCAAAGGCGCTATCACAGAACATTTAATACGTATAAATAATGTTCTGTGGGCGCCAGTCTTCCTGTTTAGGTCACTGGGTTTTGTAGGTACCTACCACAACTACGGGCGTAGCCAGGGGGGGTTGGGGGTTCAAACCCTCCCCGAAAAGTTAACATATTAACATGTACTATTCACCCTATACATTTTATCTTTAGATCTCTTGAAACATAATAAACACTGCTCGAAAAAGGACTCCCCCAATTCTCAATTTTCTTATGAATAGAAGGGTTATTTTATGTACTTTTAGTCTTTTATGTACAGAAGACCGAGGAGTATAATCTGCCTTTACATGTCGCTTATGTGGACTATGAGGAAACCTTTGATTCTGTCAATACCCGAACCCCCCATCCAACTGCAGAGAGGTGTCAGGCAAGGGGATGTTATATCCCCAAAACTGTTTACCGCTGCGTTCTGCGTTGGAAGGTTGGAAGACGTGTTCAAGCTGATGGAGTGGAAACGATGTGGCATTAACATCAATGGCGAATACATCACTCAATTCACACACCTGCGATATGGCGATGATGTAGTCATCCCAACTATTAATCCTTCTATGGTGTACTTGTTCAGTCAATGATATAATATATTGTATGTAAAATATCTTTGTGTTCTTGTGTTCAGTATTTCTTTTTCTAATCTAAACTACTGGGCTTATTTTTTCTTTTTCTTTTTTTTACGCAATCTGGTTTTATGTTTTTTTAATTAGGTAATTTTGTGTTTCGGTCGCAGTGTCGCATAACTTCGGATCGGTTGGTATTTATTGTTGATCGAAGCTTCTGAAGTGTGGTGAATGATGTGCATGTCACTTGTGGCCATTGATAAACCGATAAAGTAATAAGTTAAACATAATCCACCATATGAGGCACAATAGAAACTCGACAGGACAGGCCCAAGCCCAAGAGTTCTCCAACAAACACAACACCAAAAATGGGGAAAACTCAAATATTTCTACCATAGAGCAAAGTTCTATACGTGCAGATAATGATGTCTGTGCATCTAACTTAACTTATTTCTATTTTAGTCTGTCGATGTCATGTCATGTGTCATTTTGTGTTGAAATAAATATGGTTGGGATCTTTCTTGGGATTGACGGTCAAATAAATTTTCCGATTAAATTCAGTTTGAAGAATTATAAACAGATTGCAATTGATGAAAAATTTACATAATGAGTAATTTAGAGAATAGACTACCAGAAAAAAATGAAACTAACGGGGATTTAAATCAAGATTCGGTAAGAAAAACCTGGGTGAAGTTTGACGATGAATCTCCACAAACAAGTGTGCCATTGCCAGCGGAAAATATTTCCTCACGGGTAGCTGCGTCAGCTGCAACAGCAAGTACTTCAAGCCCAGAGCTCAAGGAATTGCCAGCCGTCCTAAATACAGAATCTGTTCATGTAAACGTAGAGCGTGGAGATAAAAGTATTGAACCTGTGTCTCAAGGGACACTGATGAAAAATGTGGAATTTGCTAATGTACGATCCGGATTTTGTAAGTATTATTATTTAGGTTGATTATATGCTGCACAGCTGTTAATTTTTCTCATGGGGTTGACATTAAAATTAATTACTCTTCTACAATCGATTTTAAAACACTTTTTTTGTCATTTATTAATGTTTTGTGTTTAAACTGCCTATATAAAATAGCAAGTAAATCACACTTACTCATTGGAAATTATCATTTACAGCAAATGGTGACATTATTGTAACACTTCTGCCAGTTAATACAAAATGGCCTTGGATTACCGCTGCACAGTTCAGACCAGAGCTGGTGCCTGAAGAGCTTATGGCTCAAGGACTGACTGTAAGTTTTAAATCACGTGATAAAACTTCATTTTTATAAAATATTTTAATGCCAGAGTTATAGTTTATATAATATAATGTATATTTCAGTTGACTGTTGAAGAATATGTTCATGCAATGGAACTTCTTGTTAATGATGCGAGGTTTACTCTGTACAATATTTGCTACAAGCGAGTTCTAGTTTGTTGGATTACAATAGCATTCCTGGTCCTACTTACATTCCTTTTTTCTGGATTGACTGGACTGACTCTGTTCTCTCTTGGAGTCCTATGGCTGATACTAAATGCAATGGCAATTTTTCTATGCATGTGGATAAAGTTAAGACTTTCTAAGGGATTAGAGCAATGCCTCGGCAGTGTCAACAAGTTGTTAAGTAAACACAAATTGCTGTTGGCTTTAGATGACAGAGGCAAGATTTCCTGCCATAAGGTCAACTTGTGTTTCCTATATTTTGATTCTGGACCATGTATTGCTCACTTGCAACAATTCATTGAGAGTGAAGAGGGTAAATCAATTATGCAAGGCTGGGAACAAAGGTTGGATGTGTCTGCGAATGACATTGTAATACGAGGAAGCCAATCAACAAGACTTTCTAGAAAACAGGTACCAATTTATTTTATTTTTCACATACTCACCAGGTATAAGTCTCACCAAGCCAGATGCAAAGGCAAATAACCAGTGATGGTTATAAAAGAGCTCACATAGTTTTTCAAAAGGTGGTGACTGCTTACCAACAACGCTACCAGAGTATCACTATTCACTTGCTTTAGTTTATTAATTACTGTTTATATACAGATTGATAATGCTTCAGGGAAAAAAAAGTACAGAGAACTTAAGTTTTCTTTATTATAAAGTATAATAGAGAATGTGTAAGACCTAGTTATAACAATGATCTTAATATTGTACTAATACTGTTCCAACTAAAATCAATGTATAACTAAGTGGAACACGGGAACATAATATGCAATATGGAGAATTGCCAAGATATTTTCTCTGGAATATTTATCACATCTTATTCTCTGGAAAATATACCTAATTATGATTTATCCTTAAATAGGACTTATAAACAAGACAACATTTCTCTACAATCTACTTTAAACATACATCTAATAATCTACATCTATCTGCCTACATAACTTTGGCCAAAATCTACCTTCTTATGCAGTACACAAAGAATGTGTACAAATTTATGGTGATTTATATTATAACATGAGGCAATTTAGTAAATTGTGGCTACTTTTGTACATTTAGATGTCCACTTGCCTGTAGCATATAGCTGCAATGATTACTAAGTAGCTGATTGTTATGCAAAACTGGTAAAGTCCTCATACAATTTTCATTTGTACAAGTTGCTGTAATTAAACGAAGAATGAATGAATATATTATTAAGAATATTATGAGAACTACCCTAAATTGCTTTATGTTAGTTATGTAGACATTAAAACATGAATCAACATGTCATGTTTGCTGAAGTCATTAGTCATACAATTTTATCATATCACTTTGAAGTAGACATGACAAGAGTATTGGAATGTAGTAGTGCATCTTCAGTTATGTAATTTAAATTCCTTAATTAGTTCTCTGTTGAGATATGATTAGCTTCTGCATCTTGAATGTAAAAGCCCGAGATATGTTATGATAATGACACTTGATTGCCATATCCTTAACATTCATGTGTTAACATCGGGCGCTAATTATATGCATGCCTTAATAACAAAAATAACATCACACTACCATCAATTATGCTACATCATTAACAAATTTTAAGTTTTAACATTAGTGTTACCCTGTTTTGTTACATGTCTGCATGCCACCTATGTCTATGTATATTATATAGTATTATTACAATTTATAAAATAACTAATATTTGAACTATTACTCAAGACATTACATATTGGTACATATTTACTAAGGTTATACATTAACTAAGGTTGAGAAGTCAACAGAAAATAATGTAAAACAATATAACTGTCCCAGATATTCAGCTAGAGACAATTTTTCAAAGTTTTCAAAATCAGTTGTACTGCCACATTTTATCAAATAAACATTTAGTTATTACCTTTATCGCTTATCCATACCAACTTCGGAGTTATGTATTAATCCAATATTCAAAAATATTTAAAATAAATAGTATAGGTAATTTGGAAAATTGTGTCTTTAATTTAGACAGTCAAGCGCTGAAAGCACTTTGATGTAATTATAGATCATTCAGAACTAAATCAGATGTAGGGGACGGGTGTTCCCCTTGCGGTGGGCTTTCTAAAATTTGTGTAAAAAAATCATTCTGCTCCTCCTGCTTGGTACCTCCCAAACCTTAGATCACTGTCTGTTGATTCCACGGTAAGACCTTTGTAATGGTTAATATAACAGTTGAGATTCGGTATCTATTATGGTTTAATTTACCTTACAATTTAGACATCTTAAAAAATATCCATTTGCCGCTCAAGTAACCATACAAATTGCCAGTAGTTAAATTGTCTCGCCGCGAAATCAGCCTTGAATTTCATCGCACTTAGCTTACCGACAAAACAACAGTACATTTCTAAGTAATCTATCATGTTCTTTCATCAATGCATTATTTCCTTTCTCTGGTATGATTTTTGTACTTAAATCATATTTTAAGTAGGTACACATTGGGTTTGTGTTAATCCAATAACTCATGTAACATTGCTTATTAAAACATTGCATGCCTTGCTTTAAGCATACCTTTAGGTACATGAATATTTACTTATGCTAACCTTCTTACTCAGCTTTGACCTTAGTCTAATGGTGTTTGTAGTATTTCATGGGTAAGCAAGGAGTAAATGTGCAGGATATGGCAGAGCAAGTGTACCTCCGCTACCTTCAGCGGTGGGGCAAAGACTTCTTGCGGCGTCGGCTGGATTGGACGCTCGACGAGGAGGGCAGCAACCCAGCGGCGCCGCGCCATTTAGTGCACGCACTCTGCCCTTGTCAGTACGTTGAGGAGATATTGCGCAACAAGGAACCTAGAGACACCCGCGCCTGTTGCACGCCCTGCAACAACTGGCTCAGGCGGCGCGGGATTGACTGACATTACTTTCTTTTTGGCAAGTTCACTGCTTTTATTTTTTTCTTAAATGACTACCTATTGCTAGGCACCTCAGCTCACTTTCTTTCGGGCGTAATAAGTGCTTAGTGATTAATACACGGAGTAATATAATACTTTTTATTTCCTCCTGACTGTAGGCCGTTCGCACGATGTTATGTAAAACAGCTTGGAAAAATAGTTAAAATTTAAAAATAAATTGAAAAATAAAACATAGGCTTTGAGAAAACCCACACCCAAGCAGTTATTTTTTTCGTGCCTATTATAATAATTACTATACCAATAGAGAGGGACAAATACGAGTAAATGAAACTGTTTCTATTTTACTTAACTTTGGAAATGTTTAGGATGTACTTAATAATTTCCTAAATATTTTCAAAGAATAGACAAACTGTTGAAGGTGTGATTGTCTTGGTGATGTTTCTATTTGACGTTACAGGAGCGAGGTGCCCTTCTGTACTTGCGTTACGCCGGGCGCTGGGGCGCGTATGCTGTTAAGAACAGGTTGAATCTGAGCAGCCACGTGGCCGGCCGACACGGGGAGAAGTATGTCTGTCCCTGCCAGTTCATAGAAGAGCACCTCAAAACGAAACCACCGGCAGGTATCGCGAAATTTTTTGCACTACCCAATCAAAATGTTCAGCTGTATTAACGTAACCTGTCCGTCCAAATCTAGTATTATTTTATGGAATTGAATTATTTATTGTGTGTCGTAAGTACTTATATATTTTAACGTTTACAAAATACTACATTTTTATCGTTGGTTGTAAATATTTTACAGATCTTTGTGTAAACCAGACCTATTGTCTGTATTTTTAAAAAATATTGCGGTATGCGGACCACGCGAATACGTAGTATTTATTTAATTATATATTTTAAGTGGCCATATCCCGTGTACGTATGTATAGACATATCTTATTCATTACAGTCATAATCAAAACATAATAAAAATGTAATCTTAATATATTCTGTTAGTTTTGTAAGGGTATTTATGCTATTACTCGAATGTTTTGTAGTTTTTAACATTATAGTAATGGGACATATTTAGTAATATTTAATAGTTTATATTACAATATATTTCAATTGAATTGCACAATCAAATACCTGTCTGTCATCGCGTTATATATAAGTAACTGGTAATATTTTAGTTTGCAGTATTTTATTTTACTTTAGGTGGTATAAAAGGTCTTTCTGCATATATGTATATGTATGTATGAAGAAATCAGGTCAATTAAAGTCGATCAGGTTATGTGGTATAAATACAATCATCCAATATTTTCTACTAGTTTTTGCCCGCGGTAGAGTGGTTTCGAAAGGTTTAATTAATTAATTGACATTTATAGAATCACATAAAAATAAAATGCACTTATAAATAGAATGATGGATTAGGATACATGATATTAGATGATGCTCGTGGGTTCGATATCGATTTTTTACAAATCCCGAGAGAACCCTGAACTTTTCCGGGATAAAAAGTAGCCTATGTTGTTAATGATGGTGAGGAAAAACATCCAAAGTCCAAACATCTTCATAATCTTTCACATTTATAATATTAATAGGATAAACAACTAATATATGACTATTATTATTACTGTTCAACTTCCTTGATCATTTAGTTCTGTTCTAGTAATTACTTATTTATCAGTGTACACAAAACTTCCGGCTTTTTAGTCACTTAACCACATAAAATATAATTTATTAATTTGCTTTTAATATCAGTAATGTTTTTAAATATTAATTTCAGTGTATTATACTTAAAAAAACTTTGAAACTAAATATTAAATTTAGAAATTTCTGATTTATTATGGGCCTTTTAGCACTGATTAATTATATTTATCTGTACCTACATTATACGCAGAAAGGATATATAAAAACGTAAACGCACATGTACTTAATAGTAGATAATTAATAAATAAGCGATGTTGTACTTGATCACAAATAACTAGTCTCAGTAAGCGGTGTACCTTTATCGTATTATTAATATCGTATATTTTATTTGAAATCAAGTTATTCTCATAGCCCTTTCGGACCGGTGCTTAAACTACAAATAAATTTGTAACTTTGGACTTGAATCGTAGGTAATTTGGGGCCACAAATTACGAATCTGCTATAATTTTTCAGGTTTTCCGCCGCCATTTTGGAAAATTCATGTATCAACAATTGTATCAATCTGGGCCTTACATCTCCTACGTACAATTGTGAGGGTCACAATTGTATCATACTGAGCCCTTGATTTCCTACGTACAATCATGAGTGTCACAATTGTATCAAATTGGGCCCAAAGCCTCCTTCTAAACGTTTTTCTGAAAAGAAACTATGAATGAAATAAACATAAAAGTTACAAAAATATTTAATAAAAATCACAATCACAACTTTGTACTAGTTTTTCTGTAATAATAATAGTAACAAATGCTTTAAATGAGATCAACTTTAACATTAAATGAGATCAATTTTCTCTAAGTTTAATAGTAAGTGTTAATTAAATTCAGTCTTTATTGTGAAAATCGAAAAAACAATTTCGATCTTTGTTAAGGCACAAGTAAATATCACACTTTGAGCAACGACAACGACTACGACTAGTGCAGCCAGGCGCACGACAGCAACGAGGCTGCTTCAGAGTGTCGAAGACTGGCCAATGGTTAAATCCGTCGTACTGTCGGTCGACTGTTGGAAGAGACTTGACTCTGTATTTGGAAGAGGTAGGCATATCCGCAAATTCCAGATCTTCCCGTGATCTCTTTCGTGGAGGGCCATTTAGAAGGTGGTCACTAATAGATAATCGAAATGCCAACAAATCCATTGTGTCTTTAGATTTCCGATTATTGGCTTTGCAGTCAGCACGATACTCGAACCAAGAGTTTACTATAGCCAGGTCAAACATGTGGATGGTCACCTTCACAGTCCACTTTCTAGTTTTACGCCATGTTCGATAAACCTCCATCATCTGGTCGCAAACATCAACACCACCCATGAAAGTGTTGTAATTTTTAACAATGGCTGGACATGAGACTTCAATGTATCGTTTCCTCTTTTTATCCCATCGTGGGACCTGGGTTCGTGGCTCTGCTCCAAAAGCAGTTGAGACCATGAGTACCCCTTTGTTGTCTTTCCACTTTACGATGCTTAAGGTATTTTCCCTGTTGACAACCGCCTCATCTTCTCCTCTAGTCATCCTATTATCTTTCTTAAATTCAAACAGCGTTTTCTTTTTGGTATTAAATCGATTCGCCATCAAAGTTCCTGTTCCTTCTAAATTTCTTTTTAGCAACTCTTTCATCAACGGCAGTGAGGAAAAATACCGGTCGAAATAAAGAAAACTGCCTTCTGGGAGTGTATTAGCTAAGCGTAATACAACAGCAGCACCAACTCCGAAATTCTCCGAATCAGGTAAGTTTGTAGTAGAGCCTTGATAAATTTCGAAGTCTAAAACTTGTCCTTTGTAGGTAGTTAGCACGAAATTCTTCAATCCTGCTGGACGAGGTTTGTTTTTTACGACTACCTTCAAATCGCACCGACCTTCAAAAGGTATCATTTGTTCATCGATTGAATAGTTACCAGCATCTCTTGGCAACTGCAGGCATCTGTTTCGAACGGTATCGATAACAGGCTGCACCCTCCATAGTCTATTTTTGGTTTGTTCTTCAGTCTGATTCACCGCTGTAACATCTACACAATGCAAGTTTGTCCTGAGAAGGAAAAACCGTTCCCTAGACATTGCATTTGCAATGGGGTCATACCTATATTTTTCGCTCCAAATCATCTTCAGTCTTGGAAATTTTATACACCCAACAATGGCATGTATTCCAAAAAACTTCTTTATATCTAATAAACTACAAACAGGTTTCATTTGGATACCAGTCTTGGCCATATAATATTGATTGGTCGTAAAAGCCATCTGCTCCATGAGCTCCACAGTAAAATATTGCTCAAAATATTCGTAGGGAGTTTTAATATCTACTGGGTCACGAACAGAGTCATTTGGAGGAGGTTTGCCATTGAAGGGCTTCTTCTGCCAACCTGCTAGCATACTCAGAGGTATGTTATCGTCATCCGTTTCTTCGTCTTCATCAGAAGAAGAGGAACTCGAATACTCGGGGTTTTCTTCAATAAAGTTATCCAAATCGATTTCGTTGTCGTCATCGCCCTCGTCCCCAGAATCATTGAGTATCTCTGCGATAGCAGCGTCGCTTAAAACCGGAAACATGGTGCGGAAACTGTGAAAAATGAATAATAATTAGAAAATTAAAATACACATGAGATAGTGTACGGCCCACGTCGATACAATTGTGTCAATAAAGTTCGTTAAGCCGTTACGCCAAAGCGTTTGCTTGTCCATAGTCACTGTTATCACAAAAACATTGTGTCTTTAATTATTTTATTAATGAATAACTCGTATTTTACTACAGTTACAAAATAAAACAATAGTAGGTACTTACTTCCGCCAAGTCGGGGAGCTCAATCAGTCACGAACTGTATAGGTTGAAACCTGCTCGCCGACTGCGCGTCGGACAAAATTTGTGCAGTAGGTAAAAGTTCGCTTCTCGCACAATCGTACTGTACTCGGCCCGTCCACTACCAACGTAAAACTACTGAGTTATACTCGACTTTGTGACCCGCACAATTGTATTGGAGCGGTCCGAAAGGGATAGTAGTATTGTTCAGGGTGAAAATTAAGTTCAATTCTTACATTTTACATTTTCGAAATGACTAGCTAAATCTGAAAATTACGTTTGTTAAAACTATAACAAAGTATTTAATCCTTTAGTGCCTTAACGACATAACGAAAACCGTCCTAAATACATTTGGCATAATATGAGTTTTATCATTAAACATCTGTCATTAAAAGTGAAAACTTTACTATGAATTATTGGTGGGGATTAAAACCATCCTTTCTATTACTCGTATATAATTTATCACTGCTATATTATTGCTTCATAGATATTCTTGTTTTTTTTTTTTATATTCAATCGTTTGTCAGTTCTCAATGGAAAATTTCATTTTTTGTGTTTAAAAATTAAACATTTTATACTATACTACTCATATTGTCATTTTCAGGAGTTGACCTCTATATTGTCATAGAGTAGGAAACCATTTTAACGGTTTTATTTTATGACCATCGACAACAAAATCACCTACCAACAAACTGACTCATGTAATAAAATAATATACAATTTTTTATTAGAAATATTAAGTAAATAAATAATAGTTTAAAAAACTAAAAAAACACGCTTTTATAGAAAATACAACTAAAAAAAATAGAAAATAAATTTGAATTAAGAATCGTGTAATTGTAATAAAAGCGTGGGGTGCTTTTTAAGATATAATCAAAATGATAATCCTACTCATTGACACCATTCACCCCACGCTTTTATTACAATAACACGATTCTTAATTCAAATTTATTTTCTATTTTTTTTAGTTGGATTTTCTATAAAAGCGTATTTTTTTAGTTTTTTAAACTATTATTTATTTTTTAATTTGATTTTTTTTAATGAAATTTAGGTTTTTTTCTTTCTTTTTTTCTTTAAATATTGAATTGTCATCGGTCCTGGATAAGTCTACGAAGTTTGCAAGAAATCTGACCGTTTAAAGCTAATTAAAGTGTGTAATTCGATTTTTCTCTTTCTTTCTTTTTTTCTTTAAATATTGAATTGTCATCGGTCCTCGATAAGTCTACGAAGTTTGAAAGAAATCTGACCGTTTAAAGCTAATTAAAGCGTGTAATTAGGTTTTTCTTTCTTTCTTTTTTTTCTTTAAATATTGAATTGTCATCGTTCCTCGATAAGTCTACGAAGTTTGAAAGAAATCTGACCGTTTGAAATGGGTCAAAATCAAGTCCAAAGAGAAGTTACAAACAAACAGACAAACAAACAAACATACAGGTGAAGCTAATATAAAGCGTGTAAAAACATTATCACAGCACAAAAAATAGATATTTTTTACTTTAGCCTTATTGGGCAGGTACTGAAATTGTCTATTTAATGATTTTCCTTTTTTGAAAATGTGTTAAAGAACTAGGCACAACATTTCCAATGTTTTTTTTTATTATTTTTAAACTATAAATTTATTATATTTCGATACTAATGTTTGTAATATATAGTTCCGCCAAATTGGAAGAAGAATATTTACCTACAAACGTTACCTAGCAACTGATAACGTGCATATTAAAATTTAAATATTGTAAATAAATGTTAGGCTTTACTTTTTACGTTTTTAGGAATAATATCGCAAAATATAATTACGAATTTATTGCTTTGAATAAAGATAAACACTCATATAGCGAGATTTTAAGGAAATGTAGATATAGTACATCTCTTTTTTTTTGACGGTCTACTTCGATTTGTCGAAATGAGGCAAAATGTTTTAAAGAGCTAGTTTTAGCATATTTACAGGGCAATCACTTACTAACTAAAAATATTTTTTATTAGCTATGTCTAAACGCAATAATATTAAGGAAGTGATTAGAATGTAATGTGCTGCGAGAATGATCGATACTGCTGAATTGTGAAATTATTTGTAGAAATAAATGCTTAAACCTTCCACTCATACCCCCGCAGTAGGTTTTTACCTGTGTCAGTGAAGTTAAAAATACAAAAATTTGTAATTCTTACATTGCTAGAAAGATTACTATGATATCGGTTTGTTTACACAAATTATCACAATTTAATCTCTATAAAGATTTTATTATCTTTCATCTTCAAGACACTTTGGTTGCAAGTAATTTTAGGTGGAAATGTATTTTATCAGTCGATATTACGTTTAACAAAATAATTCATAATCATATACCTAATCGTAGTAGATATATATTTTTTCACTAATTAGCTGATAACGCACATTAAATGTAACATGTAAAACTGCTCATTTACTCGGTATGTTTGTAATATGTATTTAATAAACTATTTATTTAAATTATATTATATATTGTAGGTTGATAAAATAGTGATGAAAGCAAACATTCCGTCCATATCTGTACCTCGATGTTATGTTTAAGGTTAATTCCAAATACATTATTGTTTATTTTTAACTTTGTTTAGAATATACCAATGTAATTCTAAAATGTTGTTTTTTTTTCAATGAATACCTCTTCGATCACATTTCATGTAGTATTAAATTATTTGGAATAATTAGGAACAAATGTGTTGTGTACAAATCTAAGGATTTAAAAATAACTATGGAGGAAGTGTAACATTGTAAAATATTGTAGATTGATCTAAGTTATTATTTGGGCGGTCGAAATTTACTACCCTATAGGTAATAATAGTTACAAAAAAATATATTTAGGCGTGCAGACAACAATCACCTTTCTATTCATTCTTATTCTGATGTATCTATGTTTATAAGTCTTAAAAATAAGTTAATGAATGGTTTAACCAATTTTTTACCTGTACAAGAAAATAATTTATTTACTGTGCATCTGAACTTTGAAAGGAAACAGCATCGGAAATTTCTAAGATTTTTTTATAAGTTTACATACATAGTGTAGTTTAGGCCTGTGTGTACCTACCTTTAGATATTCTGACTAGAGCTAGCGGTTCCCTTCGGTGCAGACATGTCAAAAATAACATATTTTATTAGAAATATTACATTTTAAATGTCGCTACCATATTTTTCGAATCACTAACTACATCCACGACCAAATTGATATTTAGTGTTATCAGTTTTTGACGAAAAATGAATTGTGTTCTAGCACAGAATGCTTCCATCCATCCGTCCATCCATCAGCCCTTGGAGGTCCACTGCTGGACATAGGCCTCCCCTAACTTGCGCCACTCTGACCGGTCCTGGGCCTTCTGAATCCAGCGGATGCCCAGAAAATGCACAATACAGAATGCTTAATACAGTGAAACCTGGTTAATTGGGATCTAAAGGGACCAAGACATATGTACCAATTATTGAGGGTTTCCAATAATCCAGTTTTTCAATTAAGCAGGTTTAAAATTATAGTTGTCTCAATTACAGAGGCCCCCGCTTACAGAGGTCGAAATGTGCCGTTATTCCATTTTTAGAGGTGGAAATGTTAATAAAAATGCTCACGCGACTTTCCACAATCATAATCTGATAGAAGTTTTGATTTTTCAGGTACTGATAACGTTTTATATTTACGTTTGGACATTTTGTACACTTTTATTCCCTTGTTTTTAGGTCAAAACATGAGATAGTACTGACAAACAAAGCATGCGCGAAAGACGACGCGAAATGTATGCAAACAAACATGTCAAAACGTGTTAAAACCTGATTAATTTGTCTCACTTATACAGGTATTTGAGCTACAGAGTCTCAATTATAGAGGTAAACATCGAAAAAGTCTTAGAATTCAAACCTCATTTAACCAGGTTCAAAAAGTCCCATTAACAGAGGTAATTTAATGAAAAAGAACCGGGACCTCATTGTAACTCTCAATAATAGAGGTTTCTTACTTATCCAGGTCCCACTTAACCAGGTTTCACTGTAATACCTATTGGTACAGAAGAGTCACAAAATCATTTAAATAAATCGCAACTCTTGCTCTGACACAATAAAGTGTATTATAATTCCGGTCGCTCAGCACTAATCGTCATCAAACGTTGACATCTAGACGTTGCCTCTCTTTCTAAGCATAACTCTTATGCTTTCTGCCAACATCAGGGTTGTTTTCTTTTTTATTGATGACATGTGTGATAGATTACGAAATTGCATTACGAATTTGGCAGCTCTTCTGAAATTGGCCCGACACGTCGAATGCGGCACGTAATTGTAACATCATATCAAAAGTGCATAATGCGTCAGGCCTGGTCTTAGCGGAAAGAATGGAGTCCTTCTTTTATTTTATTCTGTAGTTCTAACTTCGTAAATCATAATTTTTAGGCCAGGGAGTGGCGCGGGCGGTGGGCGATTCAGATTCTTAAAGCCTAGGGCGGGCAAACTCCTTAATACTGTTAAGGCATAGGTAGTATTATGCACTTTTATGGACGAAAGTGGGAACATACAAAATGCAGCTGCCTCCCTATCGATAAGCCCAAGATGATGTTTGCGAAACGAAATATGATAAAGAGCGTGACGTAGAAACGATGGAAAATAAAGAAGTCGATAGGTGTGGATTGTATAGTGGCTCCAATATGCTACAAAAATATATCAGGAGATAAATGTTATTGTAACTAAAGGTAATGTGTAAAATCTGACATTATTACAGAGTAAGTTTGCTCATGTAGCTGTATTAAAAGTGAAATAATTAAAAACCCAATAAAATTACACAAATATTTATTAGTTAGGTATATAAATAAAATTTAAACTATTACATTATAAATTTACATAATTATATCTTGCCATCGGTGCAATCATTTATTTTACCCTTTAACCACTAAGATTGAAATTCTTGTCAACGCTCACTAGCTATGCACTATGATTTTGGACACGCTGATAATGTCGATAATTATTTAATTTATGAAGACATCAAGTATGCCTTTCAACTTTAGATGTAAAGAAACACTGCAAAACTACATTACCTTCATACAATCTAATGTTGGGTTCGAATAAACTAGAAAATGAGAAAATATTTAATTAAACTCAGTAATGTTTGAATCTAATATACAACTGACTTTGGTGTGAGGCGGTTAAAGGGTTATTAATTAATATCACAGACTGGTAATAAATATGTACTATAAAATTAATATACGGTGCACAATATCATCAACAATACAATTAAAGTTATTACAATTATTGTGTCCCGACTTGTACTATATTATAAAAATTTTGTATAAATATGAAAAATGTCAAAAAAAAACAAAATATTTTAAAGTACGGAATTTGCAATGGAATAATGAGGGAATAATGCAAAATACTAAATGTCATGAAATGAAATGTACTTAAGTATAATAAGACTTGTGATACATAAATTACTTTCCTAATACTACGTCGTCCATTTTAGATATGGGCGATTCTCTGTAAAGTCGTTCACAGTCCATACAAATGTTGTCCAGTCAAATAATTATTTTTTATTAAAAAAAACTACTAGGAACTGTTAAAGTAACCGCACAATGATAATTGATCAAAAATCGATTGAATTTATATCTATTTTTCGAAATGTTAGCGTTTTAAGGAAAATGGCAGGCAATCTTTGGCCTAATTAATGAAATGAAATAAATAGATTTCGGCTGTTTTTAATTTCAGAAGGCTGTTATTAAACTGTCTTTATAAATATTATGCATTTATGCATAAAATTATATATCTATACTAATATTATAAAGAGGAAAGATTTGATTGTTTGTTTGCATTGAATAGGCTCCGAAACTACCGAACCGACTTGAAAAATTCTTTCACTGTTGGGAAGCTACACTATCCCTGGGTGACATAGAGTATATTATATTTTTTTTACTATTTTTCCGAAGCGAAGCAAGGGCGATTTCCTGGTTATGAATAAATATCTTGAAATTAAATCTCGAAACCTCAATTCTGTAAAATGGGACAGCCAGGGGACTGAGTTTTTGGTGGTTTTGGAAATTTTATAGAAAAAACTAAACTTTATTTCGTTTACATTACAAGTGCTCCAAATAGGAATATTGTTAAGCTTTCGTTCTGAATTTTTTAATTTCTGGAATAACATTTTTTGGGAAAAAATTACAAGGACAGCCTTTTACGAGTCTACAGAGAAACACCCATAAAGGCAAGTAACAGTGTAAAAAATTAAAATATACGAAAAGACTTGAATAGTAAGTTACGACAGTTTAATTGATCACAAGTAGCAAGGAATGTGAAAAATAAGAGATAATTGAGATAAAATGTTGCAAATATAAAAAATATATAATATATAATTATTAGAATAAAGCCATGCTCTACTCATTATCTAATGCTTTCGGCAACTGATAAAAAATATTATTATTTTTGGCCTCAACGGTCTCTTCTTATCGTGAGGAATGCTTATATCACGAATTTGTTTTCAATTGAACTATTGAAAATTTACCTCTATACGTCTTCTATACATCTAATACTTTACTTACTTTACCGTACTATTAAAATAGACGACGCGACGCAGGTTTTAGGAACAATCCACATTAAAAGTTATCATATTTATACAATGAAACACCTGTATTGTTGAAATTTTTAGGGTTCAGAAATAAAATCGGAATCCTTATAGTTTCGTCATGTCCGTCTGTCTGTCCTTCGGACAACAAAGCGCCGAGACCCTTACTGCTAGAAAGCTGTAATTTGGCTCCGATAAGCAGTGTTGCCAAGTTAGCCACTTTTTGGCTAGATCTGGCTACATATTTAGCCACAATTTTAGCAACTCATGGCTTAACAAGCTAATAATTACTTGTTATTAGCTAATAATTACTTGTTATTAGCTTGTCAAGTCATGAGTTGCTAAAATTGTGGCTAAATATGTAGCCAGATCTAGCCAAAAAGTGGCTAACTTGGCAACACTACCGATAAGGGTTCCGATTTTACTTCGGTACCCTAAAAACCCGACTAGCAAACAAATACATCGTTTTGCTCAAATTGTTCATGGGAACTTAGTTCCCGAAAAAGAACTGGTATAGTCACTTGCAAACATTTTTAAAAAGCGTATTGTATCATTTTAATTTTAATACTAAATTGGCAATGATGTAATGAAATCCCACTCACAAAAATATTTTATATAAAATTTGAGCAAAGAAAAGATGAATATAAATATAAACGTAATAGAGCTATAAATCTAATGACAGGCCCATAAGTATCGGCTACTGTTGTTCCTTGCGCGACTTTTTGGGTGAGCCCTTGGAGTTGTCCCCGGCCGAGAACAGGCCTGTGAAGGAGACGCGGCTCTCCTTCAACTGGGACTCCTTGTCGAGGCTCATGATCACATGGTTGCGCTTCAGAATGCGCTCAGCTTCCTCGTCCTTGATATCGGTGGAGGACGCGAGGGACTCGAGCGAGGTGACAGTGGATCGATCTTGTAACTTATTTCGTAGTGTGAGATCTAGATAGGGGCGTGGCTCGGAGCCGCACATGGTGTGGGAGGAGCTAGTGTCGCTGACGGGTAAGTCCAGCGCGTCGAACGCGGCTAGTCGCATCAGCTCGCGCTGGGACTCCCGCGCCTCCATCAGGAATATGCTCTCCTGTTACCGTCATACATACGTCAGCGGATCAACTTTATTAAACTATGGGCTATGGATAATCGTTTTATTTTAGTTATTATTTTAGCGTCATTTTTTTATAGAGAATATCGAAGACAGCGGAGTGACATTAATAAAATAGACGCCTTGGATAAAGGAATGAATAAAACTGTGTAAAACTACGGATTAGCATTGAAAATGTTATGCAATGTCACTACATGTGCAAGAGAAGTAAATAAATAAATTATGTAACTACACATCTGATTGTTTATTTTAATAATATGCATACCTTAACTTCCTTTGTTGTATACTGATCAAGTTTATCGTAAATAACGGCGTGAAGACCCATCTCTTTCAGTTTCTTGATAGTATTCTTATCGTTATTGTCATCTCCCCAACAAAATATGACCAGCCCAGCGTTTGTAGCTAATTTGACCTTAAATAGAACAAGGATAGCTTTTTAAATAAAGTGTATTTATTCTGCATTTGGTTCGCTGACGCATCGCAAAATTATAAATATAACGTCATGGAAATTTTGGCGACGCATTATGAATCTTTTCGCTTCATAATTTTTTTACCTATTTTAAACATTTTATGTAATATAGTAATTATTATTATAGCGAAATTACTTTGTTGCAACAGTCTATGTCTAATTTTTAGCACGGTAAAGCCTTACCTGAGTGGGATCTCTCAGTAAATCCTCGGTGTGCACTACAATGCCCAGGATATCGGAGCTGATCGCGTTTTGCACAGCGGCGGGGATCGACAGGCAACGCGGGTCTCGGTACGGTTGGTATTTGTTCGTTACCCCCTGTCAAACATCAAGTCACACCGTAAGAAATTTCCTAAATACTAGCCCCAAGTGTGTTGTCAATTTAAACCAATAAAAGATTTTTAATAGTTATACTAAACTCAGTATTATTGAAGTTCCATTAAATAAATGAAATAAAATAGTAAAAGAAGAATGGATCTCTGGTATATTTTAATTAATTTCATACTTACCACTGTGAGGAACATGACAGGATATTTATTTTGCTTGTTCTGCACCATCGTGCATATATCAGGGTTGAAGCAAGAAAATACTATACGACGCTCTCCGCCATTCTTCAGTACTACTTCTAAAATCTATAAAAAATATTTTACTGTTGTATGACTTACATCTATTAGTAGCTAAGTAAGGGCGTAAGTCTGTACGTTATTATGGAAGATTTAAATGAACAGCCCACCAATCAGTATTAGTTGTTTACTCAATGGGTGTTTGACCTTATATCTTTTTGATATTGTTGTCAACACCTGTTGCTTTGATAAAAAGTATGCGCGGAAACTTTGTCTTCTTTATCATTTTAATTATCCTTTATATGCATTGTTCTCACATAGTTCATGATTTACAAAAATTTACCTTATCAACATAAGTGTTCATATCAAACGGATTATTTAATTCAAATGTGCCATCATTAAGCTCCATTGTCCACTTCAGTTCAATGTTGAAACCAACATGAGTATCTATAGCTTTTAATGACTCTTCAAGAGTAGGGAATGGCTGATGCTCTTCTAAGTCTTCATCAAAAAATAATATCTCATGGTTTCTGCCTTCAACTAAGTGATACACCTGGAAATATAAAACACAAGAAACAAATTTATTTAATGTATTGGATGTTTAATCTTCCTTTATGGAAATTTATATTTAATTTTACAGGTGCTATTTACAATACTACCATAAATATAATAGTATTTATCATGGCATTCATATTTTATATTAAACATGAAATTATCAAACATCTGTTTCTTCTGTGAGCTGTTTAATATATTTTTTAAATGTGATAATTACCTCTATCATTTGACTGTAGTGTCTTATACTTGCATCTACTATTTAGATACATTAAACTTTGCAATGATAATAATGTGGCATTGGCAAACACATTACACTATTAATAATCCAATTTGATTAATGAATCCATCGAGCAAGAGCAAACTAGTTGTACAAAATTATTAAATTAATGTACTTAACAGGTATTTGAATTAGTAAAATGTAACCTACTAATACAAAATATGTATTTGTTTTTGTACAAGTTATACTGTCAACTTACATAATATATACTTTCTACTGATAACCAAAGGCAAATTAGAGTTTGGTAAAAAAATCATCAAAGATGTTTATACATTTTCTAAGCTACTAATGCTAAATTACATATAGTTTAATTGCTATGCACAGAATTTCATCATAATATGCAAAAATACCAATTTACTTGTTAATGACTGTTGTAAACAAGTAAAACAAAAATAGACATGCTGCTATATACTTGGTACAGAAGGAGAGCAAACTGTGATTAATAAATGATTGTCATGCTTAAAAATTTTAAACAAAGACAAATTCTTTGCTCTAATTGTTTTTTATACAACATATTTGTAATATCAATGATATTTTTAATGTATATGACATTTTGTAGAGATACCAAAAATTCCACTATTTCCATGTGATATCTAGATAACAACATACTAGAAGTCTATAAATGAACATGTCAGGAATATAATTGACAAGCCGACTCCTAGATAGTGATATACCTTCAATTTCTGTAGGTGTTCCAAAGTTAAGTCCTTCACTGGTAATTCTAGCATCTCAGTGAAGTCAACCTCTTTCTTTCTTTTCATTGAAATACAAACATGGAAATCGTGATAAATAACTGGAATCATGTCTTTACTTAGCTGCACATCAAATTCCAGCATATCTGCCCCACTTGCGGCTGCCTTCTTAAGGGAGGCTATGGTATTTTCACGAATAGCATTTCCTCTGAAAAGTTTCATGGATTATGGGGTATCCCAGGGTATCATTAGTTCATTAACTATGTTTATAAATTAAAATTCTTATATATTCCCTTGCAATTGTGCAGGAAAAAAGTATGCACATGAAACTACTGTATTCTGATAAGAATCAAATATTCTTCAAGTTTCTTTAAATTTCAAATTAAAAACTTCAATACTTTTGTGGAAACCAGCATACCACCAGAAAGACATTATTGTAATACACAAAAAAATAATTTGTGGTATTAACAGATAAAACATCTGGTATTTTATTTTATAGACCACAACAAGAATTCACTAAAATTTTCAAGACATAGTAGCATCTAAATGAAAATGCATAATCTACTTTTCCCTTATATAGTATTTTACTTGTTATCAGTGTTATGTTAGTTTTAGTATTTTAAGTAAGCAATATTTTGCACCTTGTTAAGATGCTATGCAAATACTCGCAAACAAAAGATTTATTTTAATATCTACGTACTATAATGATATTAATATTGACATTATTAAATTCAATTGCTGAATCTTCTTTTAAATAAGTAAGGATTTTTTTATGGTTGAACAATTAATAATGAGACTTATAAAATGTGATGAAATGAGACTTACTCTTTAGTTTTGAAACTAGCACCCAATCCTCGGTGACCAACTTCAAGACCTGTCCAAGAGGGATCCCAATGCTTGGCATACGATACCTGCATGTCACACAGATTTACTTGCATAGGACACACAATGATGTATTCAAAGTTGATTGTGCCTAAGGGTCGGTGTTTCACATTGCACGTAACGGGCAACTCTAAAATACCTTCAGAGGGCCTGAACATATTTGGAAGAATATAAGTGTATCCCACATGACACGGAGGGTCTTCAGATGATGCACGAGTGCTGTAGGAGTAGAAATCAACTAAATATGCTAAATTCTTTGGATTAGGAGCATAAACATTTACTAAGAGCACATCATTAAGTCTGTATTCTCTTCCAAATTGCTCTTGGGGTTGCAGTTGGCAAATGGAGGGGTCATTATCAAGAGTAGCAACCTCCACAAACACCCCATGGGGCACTTCAACATCCATTGTATCGGTACTCAGAGATGATTCTTCTATGTGAGGTTCAGTACCAAAAGATAACTTCACCGGTGTCACTTTAATATTCATAAGTCTATCGGCCAAGCGAGTTTTTAGCTTCAATGGATTGTTTATAAATTTAAACTGTAGTAACGTTTGGGATGTGAGCCATCCACGACTAACTCTTTGTTTGCCATCATATTCTCCAAATGTATCGACGACAGGATGCAGCATAGTTTCTTTGATGGACCTGGGGTGAATATTTGTTTCCCAGCGACGAATAATCAACTCATTAGTCTCTTCATTTACGAGACATATGGCGTAACGATACAGTAGTTCGCAGGTATTGGGTACGACGATGGTTTTGCACCATAAATCACTGTCTGGCTTACGCTCGAACGGAATCATTTTAGAGAAATCCCACTCTCCGAACTCTGCAATATTCCCCGTTAAATATACCTTTTCTTTCGGGTCGATGTTTTCCACGGAAACGCAAAACGGCCATTCTTGAACTGGAATTTCAGGCTCCTTACACAATGGTTTTTCAGACATTTTTCTAGGTATTTTTATCTTCGGTTTCTTACGTTCCTCAATAAAAAACCAACGTTGCATAATACAATACGACCTTATTGTAATCACTATCAATAATGACTATTGTTTTCTAGTATTTAAAGTAACATAATATTAGTGTTTAATTCACTATTAAAAAGAAAAATAAAACAACTTGCCGATTACAAGCATTTTTACTTTTTAGACAATTTTGTGACTAGACGGGTAATATAGAGAACTCAAGGAGAGAACTACTTGAAAATAATTCAAATCCAATCCATTTAATGTTGAGTGTCACAATTTTTTTGCACAAAAAGAGACAAAGAAAAAACACTTCTTTGACTCAATTTTGACTTGACATGGACTCAGTGTTGCAAAAATGAAATATCAAAAAACGGTAGCATTGCCAGCTAAAAATCGGGAGAAATCGGGAGATTCTTAATCTGAATAAAGCAAGAGTTATTTTATGCTAATATCACAATAATTTTTATTTATAAAAATAATTTATTATTCATTTACATTTTCGCACCATGTTACTAGCCATTTTTGCAAACATGTCTTTATTTATATTAAAATTGTAACAAGTTTGATCATCTTTTTACTCGACTGCGCGACCCAAGGGAGGGTAATATGTTTATCAGTCTATGTATGTTTGTTCTTATGTGGCATTGTAGAGACCAAACGTGTTGACCGATTTTGATGATTCTTACGTCAATCGATTCATCTTGATCTTTGCCAAATTGTCGAAATGTAAGAAAAAATTATATTGACTAACTAAGTGGGATATCGTTGAATAGGTATTCAAAAATGATATTTAGGTTCCCTTCAAAATTTTTCATTTTAGTTTTTTAATTTTTTATTATTCAGTTCGGGCGTCCCCGCGGTCTCCAAGATTTTGATGATTCTTACGTCAATCGATTCATCTTAATCTTTGCCAAATTGTCGAAACGTAAGAAAAAATTATATTGACGAACTAAGTGGGATATCGTTGAATAGGTATTCAAAAATGATATTTAGGTTCCCTTCAAAATTTTTCATTTTATTTTTTTAATTTTTTATTATTCAGTTCGGGCGTCCCCGCGGTCTCCAAGCTAAGGCCCCAATGACGTAGCAACACTAATTTTGTCACTTGGTTACCATCGCAGTGCCTCGTTCAACTGCCATTCCCCATCCTATTCACTCCGCGTTCAGACTTAAATGAAAGGTAAGATGACTTCAAAAAAAGAGTGAATAGGCTTCTATTAAGTTAGTGCGCTCACCACCCTGGACCACATCTCCACTTACCATCAGGTGGGATTGTGGTCAAGCATTAACTTATTTTAAGTAAAAAAAAAAAAAAAAGTAGGTAATAGTTTAGCATATAATATAATGATTTAACAAGCATTCTTGCTTATTTACTAACTCCCTCAATGAAATGACATTATTAAGAATTTTACCGTCTTTTAATCCTAATAAAGAAGTCAATGAATCCTGACTAAAAAGTGTAAAATAAAAAAATAATTAACACAAAAAACACGACTGCGTATAAAATACTAAAAATGAAAAACAAGCCCAGTAGTTAAACAGTCGGAACCCATTCTTCAACCAATCACATCTTCCCAAAGAGCCCTGTAAAATATAAATGGGTCGCTGCTAAACTACTGAGCTTGTTTTCTCATTTTTATTATATTATTTTATTATGTACGCAGTCGGGCTTTTGTGTTTATTTTTTTTTTGTAATAGACCTAATATGACAAACTTTGAATACGTATGAACAAATATTTTACAACATGACTGTGTGAGCCATCACCACGTTTTATGCTATATATCTACCTACGCTTGCCCAAAATTCTTCTGTATTTTCACTGAGTGACTTAATTTCTTTTGTATTTAGAACATTATTTTCTATTTTTAACTTTAAATATTATGTTATTCCTAGAAAATGCAAAAAATCGGGAGAAACGGTCGCTAAATCGGGATATCGGGAGACGATAGCCAAAATCAGTAGATCTCCCGATAAATCGGGAACTTTTGCAACACTGCATGGACTTGACTTGATTTTGTTTGACAGCATGTAATGATGTATATGTTATAGCCATGTTTAGTCTAGAAATAAAAAGCGCTTTTTAATGCGTTTCAAGTAAGTCTTCCTTTCGCTATTATGTTGGTAGCATTGACATAGGACTTACTGTATAGTAAGACCAAACTGTCATCATTTTCTGGAGACAATTCGTAAAATTGTATTTTTTCATCATGCCATGTTTAGTTCCTGTCATAATCTGTACTTCTATGCCTATTAGTTGTATAAAATAATTTCAATGTTTCACATCTGCCAGCCGCCCCATGACGGCCCACATTTTTAACGTGATAACGTTTATAAAGACGATGAGCCTGAGAGGCATTCACGAAAACCGAGTAACGGCCGCTCACGTCACGGAAGCGCGCGCAGCATTAGAGAGAGAGGCACGCTAGACCGGCCGTCTCTCTCCCACTCAAGCGTAATCGGTCCGCTTGGAAGGCATTTTTCATTTCATTTTTATTTTATTTTACAATCTTTTGAAAAGAAATGATTTCTCGTAGCTCGTACGTATTATTATTATATGAAAACGAAAATCTACAATAGCGTCATCTCTGTTTATAGGTATGAACTACTTGAAAGAACTTTACACAGTACATCGACTCGGACTTTAGTTGTAGTCAAGAAAATCACAGATGTCGCGCAGCTCCTGATATTTAAAACGAATCCCGTTCCTAATGTGCGAATTGACAATATTTATATCATAAATTATTCTTCTACGAAATAGACGTTATCACGTAAAACCATTGTCCGTAAACCGACTTTACAGACAACCAATTTTTTTGATATGGTTCTTTAAAATGTTATCTATTGGTAATTTTTCTCCTGGTAAAAAATTACAATATTAAAATAAAACATTTCATTAAAATTTCTTCAAAAAATTGAATTTCAAATATTGCAATTGTTTTTATTGTTATTTTCTCACTGATAATAATTGACAACAGTACAACACCACATTTTAAGGGCCTAGTCTCGTAGTTCACAAAATAAGAATCGCGTGCGGCTAGTCCAAACGTCAAGCGTCTGCACGTAGGCTCCCCGCAGTCCCCGCATTCATCCTACATAGCGTAATTATTTGACTAGTTCGGAAAGTTGCTCTACTAAGTATTTTTTTTTCTATAGAAGAGTTGTCTGTGTTTTTGTGTTCTATAGTATCCCCAATATAGAAAATCTAAAGGCTGCAGTCTTGCAAAATTCACTCGCGGCGAATTATTTTCACAACTTTGTACATTTTTTCATACAAAGTAGTGAAATATCATAAAATATTATTATTACACAAAATAACCATAATATAAGTAATAGCTGGTTATTTTAAGTTTTTTAAGTTCATTTAGGTGGATTTTGTTAGGTAAATCAATAGTTAAATACAGGTCTTTCGCGCCCAAAGTAATTTAGAGTTATGTTTGTGCGCTTACTTTATGGCAACAAAGAATTAATTTACAAATCTGTTCTGCTCATAATTAGCTCCACATTCTTGTCTTGAAAATTTACTGAATATTTTTTTCTAATTATCTTTCATTTCTTAATTCCGAGGTCACAATTCCATCAAAATTCTCTGTTTTTTATCTCTTTACAAATGGTTTGTTTCATAATAAATAAGCATCGTATGTATGAAAAAATTTGATTATTTTAATGCCATGAGTTCAATAAAGCAAACACAAAAAATGCACCAAATGCAAAAAATGCATGGAAAATTGGGTGCCAACGTAGAAGTGATGAAGAGAAATAGAATCCAAAGGTAAGTAGTTATATTATTCATGTTTAGGGCCTAACTACAGGGGCAAAGCAGCCGGTATAGAACAAATTTTTGTATTACAGAAAAGAGCCATTAGAGCTATTTATAAACTAAAATCAAGGGAGTCCTTGCGAGTCAAATTTAAACAAATATAGACATAATAACTGTATACATATACATATAATAATAATGTATAAATATACATATAATAACTGCATATAAACAAAATTGTGATTTTTCAAATCGTCAAACAAGAAGGATGCATCAATTGGCTACCTCTTCGTACCGTCTTTCTAAAGTGCAACGTTCTTTTATGGGACTAGGTATAAAATTTTATAATAAAGTCCCAAAACAAATACGTGACTTACCAGTGGAATCTTTTAAGAAACGTGTAAAGGCTCAGCTCTTAGGCAAGGGCTACTATAGCATAAATGAATATTTAAATGACAAGGATGCTTATAAATGACTAGCTAGGCAACCAGTTCTGCACAGGTTAGAGAATACCTATTTTTGTAATAGATATAATTTTTAGTTTTAAAAGATGTGCTGAGGAGTTTCTTTACGGCTTTTCTTCTCCTCCATGACAAAGCACCTTTCCGAAAAGCTGGTAGATTAAAAAAAATGACGTGCATAAGAGTATCAGTGATACCTACATGAATAAAGATTATTTCATTTCATTTCATTTCATTTCAAATTAAATTAGCTAGCGAAACTCCACAGACGTGATAGGTATATAATAATATGATAGAACTAGGGATTGCAATAAGGAAAAACGGATCCGGTAATCCGGCCGGGTCCGACGTTTTTTACGTATACCGGATCTGGTGGAATTTACCGGATACGGTCACACCAATTTTTGGTAAAATAATCACCTTGTTGCTAGTATAGATGCTTTGAATGCCTGGTATAGATGTTGTAATTAATCTAGTATTACAATCTGGTATTCTCAACGTTCAATAGGGGTGATAATATAGTACAGCGTGAAATTATATTTTCGTTGAAATCACTTCTTGTTTATAATTGGTAATATTTGCCCTAAATGGATATAGGTGTAAGCTATAGGTGTATATCAATTGAAGCGCAATAACATGACAACAAAAACCCCCTTTAAACATATTAAGATGTGTAGTTGTATACATGTACACTTGTTATGTACACTTGTTCTGTATGTTTTATAGTTTGTATAATTATTTATTTCCCACTTTATAATATTATATCCCTAATAAGTATCATTTAATCATATACACATAAAATTAAATAAAATAAATAATTAAGTTGTAAATTATCTTCAACTTTGGATTGACCTGCTTCTAAAATAATATTAATATACAATATTAATAAGATTGACGCCACATGTGAAACTACACGAAAAAGGGGACTACACTGTAAATCAGCAGCCGTGGTTGGTTCCTAGCCGCTCCATGGCACAGGCAGAGGGTAGTCCTTTTTCGTCAGGTGACATGGTACCCGCTAAATTTTCTATGTTTCATGTCAAGCAATAATTTAGTAAAGGGTTACATTTTGTTAGTACTTTTTCTTTCACCGTAGTTTAACCTTGTAACCCATGTACCATGTTATTTTCATGACGGAATAAATGTTTCTTTCTTTCTTTCTTATTAGCTCCTTCTTAAAGAAAATAAAGAGGAAAAAATGTAGGAATTGATATAACTATGTACTATATTTTTAGAAGACAAGTTATATTAACTATGAGTTCTACTAACAGTCTGATAACTATATAGTTATATAGTTCTACTTACAGTCTATAACGAACTAGTTGAACCGTTTTTAGGTATTTATATAGTATCGATAGCATTACTACTAATGTACCTCACTGGCGTGTTGATGCATATTGTTTAAGTTTACGATCCATATTGAAATCAAATAATTATGTACAAAACTATTACTGATACACAAATATTTACAAAAACTATTATTAAAATACAAATATTTACAAAACACGCAAAAAATTATAAAAAAAAATAATAAAGTAGAGCAACTTTCGATACACAATCTACGTCAGAGCCGGAGCAAGGTTAGAGTGAGAGGGAACAGTTTTATTCGTCGTGGACTACACGTCTGAACGCTTCGGCCGTGCATTGGCCACTAAGGAATTTCCCTCGCATTTCTTGTTTATAAACTCTTTTTTTGTAGGTCTTTTGAGATTATTATTATTGTTAGAGTAAGGTGATTTAGGTGCACTTTTTTTTTGTATTTGCTTTATTGAACTCGTGGCATTAAAATAATCAATTATTTACATACATACGATGCATAGTTATTATGAAACAAACCATTTGTAAAGAGATAAAAACCGAGAATTTTGAAGGAATTGTTATGTCTGAATTAAGAAAATGAAAGATAATTAGAAAAAACTATTCAGCGCATTTTTAAGACAAGAATGTTGAGCTAATTATGCGCTGAACAGATTTGTAAATTAATTCTTTGTTTCCATAAAGTAAGCTTACAAACATAACTCGAAATGACGTTGGGCGCGAAAGAGCTGTATTTAACGATTGATTTACCTAACAAAATCCACCTAGATGAACTTAAAAAAAATAACTAGCTATTACTTATATTATGGTTACTTTTGTGTAATAATAATATTTTATGATATTTCATTACTTTGTATGAAAAAAAAATACAAAGTTGTACAAATAATTCGCCGCGAGTGAATTTTGCAAGACTGCAGCCTTAAGCAACACAAACAAAAACGACGACCACAGTCTTCACAAATCCCCGATGATCGTAATCGCCACAATGAAAAAATGCATTAACTTTTTGGCGCAGTGTTTCAAACTAACCCACAATTACGTTACATAATATTCATCTTAGATGTTTTTATATCATTATATTATATCCTTGGACCATAGATAACATGGACACAATAGAAAAATGGTCCTTCAGTTATGACGTCATCCGTCCACAGGTACTTCTGAACTATGCTTCTACAAAGTTACTTATCCAGTTAGAGTAATATATCCATGTGAAAAACAAACACATTATACATTTTTAATCACATTTGCCATAGATTGCGTATTTGCGTAGACTCAGATCACAAGACGGCAATTACCGGTAAACTTTACTTTTTATATATTTTTACCTTACCGAAGATTTTCTTTTCAGTGCCACTAGATGGCTCTGCTTCGGTCCCATACTTAGCCAACTCGCATTTACTTTGCGAGCCCGTAAAACTCGCACTAAGGCCTCTGGTACGTATGTACCAGAGTTTAACCGGTGGCTTAGCATTGAGACAGGCCCATCGATGCCAATTGTGGGGAAAAATCCCCCATTTGCGGGGATTTAATGAGAAGCATGGGGAATCACAAAAATCGGGGAATTTCGGGGAATTACCATACGTCCCACGAGAATAAAAAAAGCCCCGCTTTGTACCAAATGTATATAGATGTGGACATCAAATTCATGACAGATGATCTATTTTTAAAAAATTCTAATTTTTTTCCACAAGCGGGGAATTAACAACACTGACGCGGGGAATCGAGAAATTTTTATTGGCAGTAGTGGACCAGCCGTTATTTGCAAATGTCCTAAACTTACATAAGTAAATATTTTGAGTTTCTACCATGGAGGATAGAGTAGAAGGATGACCATCTCATATGAGGGGAAAGTTGAAAAATTAGTGTCCAGTTGTTTACTGAAAATAGAGATTCCAACTTCCAATAATGGCCAACCTAGAATGGCGCTAGTGTCTGAGAAATAGATATAAATGAATATGGCCATTGTAGACGGAGTGAAGTTTGCTGAGTTATGCCACCCGTAATGAATGGCGCTAGTGTGTGTGAGAAATAGCGATATTCGAACATAATATTATTATTATGTAGCTGTTGTAGACCGCACCGCAGCGCCACCCGTAATTGGACGTATTTTACGGACACTTTTCATACACAGAGATGGCCCTACTTCTATATACTACTTCATGGTTTCTACCCTCTTCTTAATATATAATATCTTTGGTTTCTACTCACTACTATGCCGCCGCGTCGGCCGGGCGGCATATTTGTAAATACCCGACCCGACGCTTCAGCCACCCAAAGTTGCTGCGTAAATAGCAGACATGTGGGATTGTCTTGTCACGTCTGTTATTTGCAAGACCCCGAAGTTCCTTGTAAAAAGGTAAAAAAGGCTAACGCGTCAGTTATCTTGTTAATATAATAATGGAACTATGTAGATACAAATGGCGAAGCCCCCCATCATGAAAAAATGATGATTGTATTTTATGAGAATAATAGGGACTCCGTGAAGCGGAGTTCCGTCGACAACTGTGACGTGAGTAATGTGAGTTGTCAAATCTATACTATAATAAAACTCAAAGGGCAAATTTTCTGTACATTGAATATTTTTTAAAAATTTCGATTAGGGGGCACTTCAGTAACGTGTTAGAGCACAAAAACATTTTTTTTAGAATTATTGTCTGTCTGTCTGTTTGTCTGTCCGGGCATCACATGAAAACCCCTGAACGGATTTTGATGAAAATTGGTAAAATTATAACTAATACTCCGGGTCATATTTTAGGATACTTTTTATCCCGGAAAATTAAAAGGTTTTCCTGGAAAACGCGATGAAAGTGTGTATGGAAAATTATACATCAACCGATTTGCTTCAAATTTGCAACAAATGTTCCTTGCTTAAATTGATGAAACACGTGTTTTACAGTTTTTCAAAATTTTGCAATACAAAGAAAAAAAAATACAAATGAATGTGAATATTGCTTATTTTTCAAATATCTATTTTTTATTTTGTTATTAAGAGCATATTGTTTGCGTATCTATGTCCTCCGATATAATTTCAGCATTTTATAAACACCTTGGAAGTGATAGAAAAACGCAAATTAAGTCTGTATGAGTAAACGATATCCAACAAATAATCGTTTACTATCTTTGCCACTAGATGGCTCTGTATTTGATGATTCACGCCAACGACTCTGTGATTTCGAAATAACTGCATTTTTCATGTTGTAAATCGTTACTTGCACAATATTAAAACGTAAAAATGAGCTTTTTAATTTTTGTTTGTCTGTTTGTTTATCTTCATTAATCTCTGAAGCCACTGAACGGATTTCAACAGAACTTTACTACAATATCGAGTCTTCAACTTAAATTATAGACAATTTTTTAGAGTTCCATAACAAAGCGAGAACATAAAATATGAGTTAATTTGTTTTAAACATACAATAACCTTTTCTTCACACAATTTATGGCATTATACATTTCTTAGTTTTTTTTTATATTTTGCAAAGCCAAAGCGTGGCACTGAAGTACTTATTTTTTACTTTACAATAACTCAATAACACATAAATAAAATTGAAGTGTCTGTCTGTGATTTCTAAATAAATGATTTTTCAAGTTGTAAATCTATACTTGCACGATACCAGAACCGGAAAATGAGTTTTTCAAATTAAAGAATAGGGTTTTCCACTTAAAGGGTTCCTTGGGGATATGCTATGAAAGTTTGTATGGGAAAATAAAAAAATGAGTCAATTTGTTTTAAACTTACAAAAACCTTTTCTTCACATAATATAATAAGGCATACATATGCATTTCTTAGTTTATTTCTATTTTGCAAGATGGAGCTTGAATATGGCATTGAAATATTTTTTTTTACTTAATATCTATTTTTATATTAACTTTGTTTTTAAAACATGAATTGTCTATTTATGGCTTGCAACGTAAATTATATTTCATCCTGGAAGGGGTTGAAAATCGTAATTCAGTTGTACGAACAGTTGACATTGAACAAATTGAATAATCTATCATCCATCCACCCATCAGCCCTTGGAGGTCCAATGCTGGACATAGGCCTCCCCTAACTTGCGCCACTCTGACCGGTCCTGAGTCTTCTAAATCCAGAGAATCTCTACTATAATAAAACTCAAAGGGCAAATTTGAATTACATTGAATATTTTTTTAAAATTTCGATTAGGGGGCACTTCAATAACGTGTTAAAGCACAAAATTATTTTTTTTAGAATTATATAATAGAGTTTGTCTGTCTGTTTGTCTGTCCAGGCATCACATGAAAACATAAGATTAGCATAAGTAGTTAATGAGTAATAGTCGATAAACTTACTACTTCGGAATCCTACATTGCGCATGACATGGTTTTTTGAAGTTAAAACTGTGAAAGTTGTTAATTAGTATGTTTTTTTATGGAAATAGCCGGCAAACAAGCTGACGATCCACCTGATGGTAACTGGATATCGTCGCCCATGGACATCAGCAACACCAAAGGCATCACTGATGCGTTGCCGGCCAAGAAAGAGAGAAGAAAAAGAAAGAAAGAACTGGCTCTCAAGCCCCCAGGCAGATCACGAGTCGTGACTTATGCTCAAGGGTGGTAGCTATCCAGACGAACCCCATCGAGAAATAATAATAGTAGTAATGGTATTAATGTACAATTAAAATCAATAATACCAATATAATCCCTCGAGGGGCCATACCACCAGCGGGCCGGATTTAGTCGCCTCTTACGACACCCATCCAGCGTGGGATTGGGGTTAGTATTCTAAGCCGCCCTAATACGGCTAAAATGTAATCTTACATTAAAAACAAAATAACTGTAACACAATTGTTTGGTAATACGGGATGTAAGGCTAAGGGCTAAAACTAGAGGTTATAAGTTTGTATGAATCTTCGTCATCTTAAAACTCAGAAATATAAAAATTCATATGTAAGCTCACAGCCAAAAACAAAAATTAACTGTGAATTTTTTTTTTGAGAAATTCATCTCACTTAGAAACTTCATCATTTTAGAACACAAATGTGAAAACATACCGCCATGTTAGCTTTTCGCTACAAACAAAAATTAACTATAAAAGATTTTTTTTATTCATCTACTAAGGGCTAAAGGATGAAAGTTTGTATGGGTTAGGAGAAAATCATTTTCATTTGACTTCAAATTTTTCTTAGATTTTTTTATGATTAGCAATTATTAAATTTAAAAGAGAGGAAAAATGTTTTTTGTTACTTTTTCATCTAAATAGCCGGCAAACGAACAGATAAGTCACCTCATAGTAAGTGGTCACTTTCGGCAATATTAGCAGCGCTTAAGGAAACACTGATTCGTTGCTGCCCAAAAAAGAAAAGGAAGGTACGTTTTTGTGTATTCTGTAAAATGACAATGTAAATTAAAAAAAAACTCTCAGGCCCTGACTTAGATAAACCTCTAAACTCTAAAAAGTTCAACTATTTTGGGACCTTTCATATGGATGGGTCATTAATGGTTCACTCTTGAGCATGGCTCTCTTCTCTTGAAGAGGCCTAGAGTATACTCCACCACTTTGCTCCAGTGCGGATTGGTAGGAGGATTAGAGACCAACCTAAGTGTCGGAAGTCATTGCGCCAATAACCAGACCAACAGCTATACGTGCTCTCCGGAACACGGAGAGCTCAAGAATTTTGTGCCACTAGCGGACACCTATCCAACTACCGATCGCGCTCGATTTCTATTAGGACCAACACAAGCCGCGACGTCCGGGCTATGAGCTACTCCCAATGGATAATTAATGGGTTCTAACATGTCACTTATGCTGTAATTTTGGTGAAGAGTTTAGTATCTTGCTGACTACCAATCACACTAGAATATCAGATCGTTGTTATCATTTTATTGTTTTAGCAATTTTAGAGTGCATGATACAACACTAGAGATTTGTTTAATATTTCACTCATTTACATAATACATTATACTTACTAAGTGTAGGTGTAAAAGCTTCAACCCAAAATGGGCTAATACAAGGCACGGATCTTCTCTCCTCATAGTCCGGACCAGTTTGTTCTTAATTTACGAAAAACATATTTTATAATGAAGGCACCTTTAATTTCAGCGTACGAAGTCGCGGGTAACAGCTAGTTGTCTATAAAATACTATTTCAATCTCTCAGATTGTTCTTTAATCTGAGTTCAACCTAATCTGAACGAAACTGCGTACCAAATTAATCTAAGAGGCGTGTGGTAAATAGCAGACGCGTCATCACGACACGCCAGGTATTTACGAGCGCCCGAACGGCAGCCAAAACGTCCCAAGTAACTGAAACGTCGGGTATCTACAAACATGCGGTCGGGCAGCCATGGCAGTTGTAAAGTTATTATAGCAAGCTCCACAGCAAGACGATGCGTGTTTCATTTAATAACTACGAGCATTTTCTATTTTAATTATGATAAATAATTTGTTGAAGTTAGATAGTAAAACAATTTCGTTTAATATCAATTTGTTTATTTTCAACGTTTTCATATAAATTTATTTTCCCCCTTCTTATTAGTATGAATATATTTACATTTTTACAAACTTACATTTCTAGCAGTCTTTTGAACAAACGTATAACATTTTATTTTTCTTATTATTTTAGTAACTTTTATGTATTATTTACATGTTATCTTACAATCCTACTTAAGAAATAACTTTAAATTAAAAAGGGTAGCTTGCATTTTGGTGTAAAAATGTACAATTGTCACCTTGCCGACAAGACCCTTTTCTCTGGAAATATATACAGACGGCTTTACGGCCACCGCGTGTAAAATTTCCTCCTCGTCCCCTTTGATTGCCTTCCCAATTACCGGTAACTTTGCCTCGCCAGTGTCCGCCAACGCCACGACCCCGCATGGCTCCACGAAAATTACCTGGACCGCCAAAACCTTCTGGGCCTGGTGGGCCTTGTGGTCCAGACATGTTATAATCCATGGGAAACATATTTTGTTGCATATTAAAACCGTCTGGTGGTACGGGGAACATTGGATTTGGTCCTCCAAACATTTCTGGTCCCATCATCATATTTTCCGGTGGAATCATCATTCCTGGCGGCATAGCACCTGGAGGTATCGGCCCGGGGGGCATAGTACCTGCCGCCATTGCTGCAGGCATGCCATTAGGCATCATAGGTGGTGGAACGCCATTAGGCCAATCTCCTGGCACCATGGGAGGCCCTTGAAAACCGGGCGGGACACCCGGGAATTGAGCAGGCGGAAAATTATTCGGGAATTGTGATATATTTGCAGGGAAAATAGGTTGCACATTCATGTTACTACTAGCCGTTGCAGGGGCATTTCCTTTCGGCTCAGGCCAAGGCATATTTCTAAAATCGCTGATATTCTGATTTCCAGTAATATCCTCTAGAGGAATAATGGATGGTTCACTATATACGTGTGTTTCAGGATCAGGTTCGAGTGGTGAATCAGGTATCATTGACTTGTGGAAATACAATGGTTGCAGAGTTCCTTTTTGGCGCACTGCTTGCAAGTCTCTTTCTTTACTATTTTTACCGTATTCAACTTCTATTTGACCTTCCGCATCTATTAAAATAAGCGGTCTCCAAACGGTTCTCTCTTCCATAACGTCGTCAACACTAAGATTCCGAGCTTTTTGGAAAGCTTCACGTTCATGTATCCTTTCCAAATGTTTCATATCAGTAAATGTTTTAGTTACATTAACACGTTCTGTTTCATCCAGTTCGAAATACTGGATTTCTTCTAGCTCAGGGTCTGGCTTCCATGTAATACTTTTCTTTGGACCTTTTCTCTTATGATAACACAGTACTCCTTTTAATCCGTTCACAGTCAATGTATGTGGCTCTGACGTATCTATATTTTCTTCTGTTTCTTTATTTACATTAACAGCCAGTTCGGATTTTTCTACATCATCAGTTTTCTTATCGCTTGTTTTTTCTTTGTTCTCTTCAGTTTCTAATGTATCTTGGTAGAACCTGGGCGGCACTGACTTGTTTTCACTATTTGGACTTGAAGGAGTTGGCGTATGCGGTGGAGAGCCCTCGTGTGGTGCGTTTCCATCTTTAGACCCGCTTGTTCGTCGTTTACGCTTTTTAGGTTCCTTCTTGTTAGTAGCAGATGCGTTAAGGGCGTCCATGAACATGTCACTTTCTTGTAACATCATAGCTGCAAAAGAAAATATGCAATTAAGTAAAAATAGTAATTAAACAGTCGTAACAGTGGGAGATTTACAGTTAAAATGTAAAGTCCAAAGTGTATAAATACGTAGATATTGGTTCCATGATGTAAAATAAACTAACCGAATAACTTCATAACATACATAGATGACATTATTATGGGTAAATATAAATATCTTATCACACTCCCGCATCTGCATTTTTGGTCATAAGTCACAAATTAGATATCACACTTAGGTACTACCCAAGAATACATTTCTGTGACAGGCCTCTCGAGCTCGGGAATCAATCTAGATTTCAGGATCGGCTTATTGTTTGTCGTAAATATAAAATATGATTTTATTATGGTAAAAGGTCTATATTATTGCAGGTGTGGAAAATAATGATGTTATTTATGCTGATGAAGACATGCACTAACAGGGAAAATTTCATAACTTTCCGAAATAATCATGCAGCAGGACAAAACTTTTTTATTGATTAAGATACAGAAATACTTATATGATAGTTAGCTTTTCCCCGCGGCTTCGCGCGCGTGTTTATCGATTTTTTACTATTAAATGATGCCCGTGGCTTTGAAGCGTGC
The DNA here is from genome assembly GCA_963932265.1 of Thymelicus lineola. Lineage (NCBI taxonomy): Eukaryota > Metazoa > Arthropoda > Insecta > Lepidoptera > Hesperiidae > Thymelicus > Thymelicus lineola. The sequence continues at coordinate 11,650,284 of OZ010683.1, read as the reverse complement.
ATACCTATAGATTTTTTACATATCCCGCGGGAACCCTGAACTTTTCCGGAATAAAAAGTTGCCTATGTGTTAATCCAGGCTATCTCCATTCCAAATTTCATCCAAATCGGTTAAGCAGTTGTGGCGTGATCATACTTAACCGATTTGTTCCTCAAGGAGCAAACATCCAAAAATCTTCACAAACTTTCACATTTATAAAATTATTAATATAATTAAATAAGTTTACCCAAACCGCGTTTCGATTAATTAAGTATTCGACAGTGAAATAATTACCTATAACTACACTATCAGCTAATTGGTTCTGAAACACGAACATATGGGTACCAAATTTTGATATTTAAAAATTCATAAATAACCACGAGTAGGAATTATATTGAAATTCCTATTAATATTTATCTCTTCATTAGAATAGTGTCTTGAAATTGAGCCAGTTGTGAAGCCATTAGTTACCTCTAGGTACATAGTACATACCTATTAGTGAATGCTACTTTTATAAAAAAATATCGCACCTTCAGCGGAGAAAGGCATAAGTTGAAAATTTCAATGTTGCAGGAAAGCAAAAAACTGTTAAAATATCAGTAAGTAGTAAAGGAATTTACATTACGATTTCTTGCACAAAACCGTCAAAATTAATGATAAAATTTGAAAAAAATTGAGCATTATGCAGCATTTGTTCCTCATCAAATTGTAACTAAAATTCAACGTAAGACGATTTATGCTTTTTGCCCAGAGGGTGCGATATGCGCATCACAGCCAAAGTACTTAGGTCTCTACTTTGGATTCAATAGAACTTGATGTGATGATCTAGTTCAAGTCATTTTTTATGTGACTAGCAGACAAACGAACTCAGTGGCAATCTATTGTTAAGTAGCCAACGTGGCCCAAGGACACCATAGTCATCACCAATGCGTTACCGGTCAAGAATGAAGAGAGAAGGAAGGAGAGGTTTTCTATTAAAATATCCACCTATTTCCCACACACTAATACTTGTAGTAAACATGTAACAAAGTACTTGTTTTTGTTACCACTGATCCGCAACCCATATTGCTTATCCCACAACATCCACTGTTGCAGATTTTCAATAATAATGTCGATAGGGCACAAGAATATAAAATTTCGCGAGTGCTAACGTGCAAGTGGTAGTTTGATATTTATTTATTATCATGTTATTTTTCATTTTAAAATTATCGTCAATGTTTGTCGATATTTTCCATTAATTCCAACCTTGATGCAGTGGGTGCACGGGTAAACACGAATTACCCGTGCACCTATCGGTGGGTGAAGCCGGTAGGTGCACGGGTAACGGCCCTTTAAAGGACCAGCAAAAATATAAAAACTCAAGAACAAGAAAATTTAAAGAACCTGATTTTAATCCCATGTCCACTACAATCAATGTTTTTTAAAATAGGTAGTTCACAACGCGCAGCGAGGGCTACTCAATCTGACTGAATATGATTTCGAAGCTTCATAGTTACCAACTACAAATAGTGTGCGTGTGGACTGAGGGCTCTTTTTTAAAAATTACTCATATTTTTTCAAAATCAAGGAGAAATTTAGGAAAAAATTGTGAAAACATCGTGGTGAAAACCTTGTTTTACTTACCTTCGTATTTATCTGTTATTGTTTATACATATTAATAGTTGCTTTTAATAACAATATTAATTAAGATTAATTATTAAGATCTATTGGTACCTTAGGGTAACCAACCCTAACCTGGTCATTTTATTTGGTTCACGAATATTAAAAAAAAATACTAGGTCCTTTTATTATAATAGATACCTGCTTGCTTCGTTGAATATATTATAAGATCGAAAAACTCAATATTTACATACTTATCATTTATGATACAAAAACAAAAACATTCTAGACATTATCTTACAAGGGTCGTTGAACCCCGCCTCTTAACCCTATACTTGGCAAAGATTTTTTTGGTAAATATTTGTAATTTACACCATAAATATTGGATTAAGGATGAGTCAAAATCATACAAAAAATACAAAAAAAAATTATATATATGTAGATTTGGAAATATAGCATGTATCTTTCTGTGCACATTGCCAGCTTTGTAGAGTAACACTATCCAAAAATCGTGTGCACTATTATGCACATTGCCATATGCCGGGATAAATTAAAACATGCTATGTTTTTTATAAAGAAATCTTTATTTATTAAAAACTAATTAAAAAATCTTTTATTTTTCCTTGTAAGATCTAAGAGATCAAAAATCAGTATCTTTTACAAAGATAATTCTACTTATATACTATTTATTTATTATTCTATCACAAAAAAGCATTTAAACGGAGCACCGTTTATACACATATATTTTTTTAAATACTACACTACTTATTAACATTAGAAATATGAGATCTACAATCAGACTTAGGTATTAAAGAGATCCAAAAACAAAATTTGATCTTTCAGATCAAGATAAATATCAAAAAAGACAAAAAATAAACAGTCACTTATCCCGAATTATTGTACAAAATGACAAAAATCGAAAAGAAAAGACTTTGAATCAAGAAACTTAGTTATGGTTTCATGTGGTAATCATAAAAACAATTACGATCCTCAACCAAACAGAGGCGTACATTACATTTAACACAAACAAATTTGGTCTGACCCTTTATACAATTCTTGCATCTGCCTTTGCTAGTAAAAGATGGCAAGTGCCCAATTTGGTCATATCGGCCATAGTCAGATGTTTGAGGTGTGACAAAATGTGCACCTCTAGAGGACCTAGCAATTAGTTTTGTCCTTTGGAATGTGGCAAGATCATTGCTTATGGCGAATCTAAAATCTTTCAGTTTCATATGCTTAGAACCTTCTGCTTCACGACGATAGATTAGCCAAGAATTGTTGACACATATATCTAATATTTGTGAATATAAAGGTATATACCATCGGTGTGCTCGCATCTCCGTTCGGTACAGAGCAACCAGCATGTCTGCTAGATCTACTCCTCCCATGCTACCGTTATAGTGTTTTATAATGTTGGGACATGATACGGGTGCTCTATTTTTTGTCTCCTTGCAATATCGCATCACTTCTTGCACTGGTTGAGAGTCGGTGTACGTACTTGCTGCAGTAACACATTTATTGTCGAACCATTTTACGATTGCGATTTTGGTTTCATTAGAAATGACTTGAGCGAAAGATCCACGACCTCTTTTCTTTAAATTTTTATCAGATGGCAGTTTAGCTGCAGCTCCTCGAAGTCTGTTTTGCCTGATGGTCCCCAATGAAAAGATACCATATTCATTTCTCAAGTGATTTAACAATTCCAGAGAAGTGAAAAAATTGTCAAAGTACAGCACTGAACATTGTTTTTGTTTAATTGTCTTAGCTAAAGCGGAACGTCGAATGCTGGCAACAAGGTGTTTGGAGCTAATAGAGTTTGATGTTTGGTTTGCTGTATTTGGTCATCGGGTACAATTGGTAAAGCAACAGAAGCTAGTATGGACGGTGAGTTTGGGCCGGGAGAATAAGGAGAAGATACTTGATGGCTTGAGTTAGCATTCAATTCAGTGGCAGAAGAAGCTATGGAATTTGTTATGCAAACAATGTCTTCCTCACTATCTGACAATAAATGCAGGTTTTCGAATGAAGAGTCTAGTGAGGGAGGATCTGAACTTACATATGAGTCTTCAAAGTTACGTTTTAGCACAGTATTCCTGGCGTAGTTGAACTCATCTTGAGAAGAATCACTTTCATCAATGTCGGAACCAATCCCAGACTTAGGCACTAAAGCCAGGATTTTTGAGGCCCTTGTGGTACGCTGAAACAAATATAAAAATATTAAAAAATATACAAATACATAGAATAAGTTCATAAAAATCATACCATTTATTCACAAAAACAAAGTATGTACTAACCTAGCAATGTATCTTCAAATGCACACGACAATATTCAGATAATACTGTTGATAAGTTGGCAATGTGCATTTCTAGATACATGCATAATTACACAAAAAATTTACTGATAAAACTGATTTAATTTGGCAAAATACTGTATTTATTCAAAAGCTTATGTACTTAGGTAATAGTCTAGATATAATTATTTTTGAATCTATTGATAAATTATAGGATTTCAATCGATTTTTACCTTGTATGTCGTAGACGCCTGCGCACGGTCCGCCATCTTGCGTTCTACTGAGCGTTTTAGTGTTGCCAATATCCATAATTCATTTTTCTACTAAAACATGACTAATAAACTACGCGACGGGAACGAAAAAAAATAAAAAATCTCCTTGGATTTTGCTCACGGATTTTTAAAAAAAAGTGTGCATTCAGGTGCACATCGTCAAGTATAGGGTTAAGTTTTTATACCGTAATATTATGTAACTTATGATACACTTAAAACATTCTCGATAAATTTTCTAAGACGGTGGCTAGCCAAGCAGGTAAAGAACCATCATGTACAAGTACCATCTGACCTGCCTCGCCTCGTCCATCGAGTAACAAGGTGTACCACGGACACAAGAAGTTGCCTTCGAAGTAAAATTGGAAGAGATTAAAATCGCAGTACAATCGGAATAAATTTTCTGGAATTGGGCACTATTAATAAAGAAAAATACTATAAAACGAACCCACTATCTTCATTTATAATGATCTTCATCAGTGTACGCCTTATTTTGTTTACGTTTTTTTGTTTCGATGACTTATCTGATTTCTACTTACTTTACTGTTACTAAATGTTCGTGGTGGAATACCGTTGTGTCGATTTTTTTAAGAATAATGGTCGTTATTTACATGTAACGTTACTTCGAAGAACGATTCAATATCAACAATCATGCATTAATAATAATGATGATCACATGTGATCACTTAAATTATGAGATAAATAAATATTATTGATGAATCAAAGGTCCTTATGTATTTTGTTATTAATTATTCATATCCGGCGATTATAAAACGAAATAATGACCATAATCAGTAGAGATGCGCCGAATAGTGGTTTCACCAAATAACCGAATACCGAATACTATTCGTTTTAATCTTTACCGAACCGAATATTCGGCCGAATTATTCGGTTGACCATTACCATTTACCAAAAATATGGTTTTGAGGTTTAAAAATAAATGCTGATTTAAAGTTTAAAATAAATGTTGACTATATAAGTTACTATAGGTTAAGAAATAAATAAGTTGATTTGATTTTTCAAAATAAATGTTGATTTGGAGTTTGATTGCTTTATTTTATTAACTTTATTCAACACATTCTTCATAGGATTTCTTTGACTTATAATATAATATAAATCTTACATAAAAAGTTTTGTCTTTTAGTTTTATACCGTGTCATGTAGCCAAAAAAATAGAAATACTCGAACCGAATATATTCAACACCAAAACCGAATAATTCGGCCGAATACAAATAGTAAAAAATATGCCGAATACGCCGAATACCGAATACCAAACGAATATTCGGCGCATCTCTAATAATCAGAGACGAAAATAAAACGATCAAAGTAATTAATAACTGATGAAGGGTGAAAGATCTTATTTGAGAATAGTACAATCGTACAAGAATATGCTGGGGATGTAAAGGTAAATTATAAATATACAATTTAGTAAAAAAAATACGTAAAAGGAGCTCCAGATCATAATGGCATGATGAAACTCTTGCATTTAACCTGTTTTCTGACATATCCATCAAACCTTTGTTTTCAACTCGTTTGTATTGTTTTGAATGCGAAGTGTGACATTTTTAGGGTTCCTTACGAAAAAACGGAACCCTTATAAGATCACTCGTGCATCTGGGCGACCGCCGCGCGCGCCGTTCACAGTCAATTTACTCTGAAACTATTGGACTAAATAAGTTGAAATTTGATACTCATGTTTTTTTGTGACCCGAGACGAAGGTATAAAGTAAACAAATGAATTTTGAAAAAAAAATTTAACGAAATCAAAATTAAACTAAAACTGTTTTGCAAACCGTAGCGTGTGGTATGTCAAATGAAAGGACTTGATATAAGGATTTCAAATATACATATTTTTGTTATAGTTCTACAATTAATAGTTTTAAAATTATTGAAGCACGAAAATTAAAGCCAAAAATTGACCATTCCCCCCTTATCCCCGAAACTACCGACTCTAGAATTTTGAAAAAAATACAGAGAATAGTTATTTACTTAAATATTACAGGAAAACCTATGAGAAGTCTGTGGTCTTAGATAATTTCAAAGGACAGAAATACAACAATTATTTCTTATTGCAGCAAGTTGAGATGATTATGCTTCCTGATTTGATCCATGTCTTGCATGGCCGTTTATTTATAATAAGATATCTTTGCGGTTTCGACTCCGTTTGAGGTGCTACCTATTCAGTTGGAATTTCATGTAAAAATATTTTTTTCATGTATTCGTATTCTTTTTGTATTGATTACAATCAGGATAAATATTTTTCCATATAGGTAAATTATTCATGCAATGTCAACATCTGAAATATTTAGAAAAAATGGAATTGGCCTACATCTACATAATTACAGCAGGAATATTTTTGGCACATACGAGACCAATATCATATTTTTGTAAAAACAAAGAAGAGATTTGATATTCATTAAATATTGGAGATAAAATAGGCAAAAGCTCGATTCAAAAAATAAATACATACTTTAGTTTTTTTAACGACTCAAACGCAAGTGTGTCCACAAGACACTTGTGGGTTGGTAAGGGTTAATGGAGCTCCTGAGCAGTTTCTTTCGCCGTTTCTTCTCCTAAATTATAATGAAACTTTCTGAATCGGTGGTAGCACAGGGTGGTAGAATCAAGAACGTCCAATAAGTATTTGAAAAATAACCACGACTTTGAATTTTAATCAAATTTATGCACAAATATCCTTGTAATTATAAACTTTTTTTTGCCTTTGTTTGTTTAAAATCTCACAGTAATGGTATCTGTTAGATGGTATACATAGTGATGGTTATCTGGTATCTGTGGTACTTGTGGTACCACATCAGAAACGTGATAATTAATGATCAATGATCATCCGATATTGTGAAAAACTATTCGCCCTATTTCAACATTCCTAGCGCGTAGTTGACCCGCCCATTATATATTTTGTTGTTTGGCATTTAAAGCGTTGCAAAGTTAAAAGACTTCTTTCTATAGGTACAACATTGTATCTCAACCTTTTTAGTCGCGGCTTACGCAATAGTAACGAAAGTAAAAGTATTCGAAAACCATACTCATCTAACTACGTTTTAGTTTTTGGCTACCCTTCGACCTGTCATTATTTCAGTATTTTCCAATAATTAAATGTTTTTTCTAATAATTAAATGTCTCAAGAAACAAGTAAAAAATATAAAAATAAAAGATAGGTAATTAAAAACTTAAAACGTGTTTAGATTAAATTTCCACATAAAATATTACGAAAGAATTTATGTTTAATCTCCCGAAGTACGGACATGTAGATTTTGAGAACCTCCCCCCACCTCCTCAAGACCCTTACGTAATTAATGAATGGCCCCTAAATGATCACGCAACCAACCTTGATAAAGCGTAAGAAAGACGGATCCATCGACTTTCTTTTTCATAATTATGTTATGAAGAATAGTTTTCAATCATTTGTTAAAATAATAACGAATCACATTATTTGGTTTCATTTACTGATCAAGCATCGACCCCCACTTGAGAAACAATGCCATACAAAGATGCATAAGCGGGTGTATCCCCGAGACCCAAGCGATGGGGTTTGGGGTCTATCCCACTAGTCCCTTCGAGTTGTCAGAAATTCATTTTTTGTTCTATCCCATTATTTTTCTTGGTAATGACTTAAAATAGATTTTTGATTTAAAAAATATCGTTAACGAGGTCCAAACATTTAACGAGACTTTTGGGACAAAAATCTCGAGTTTCAGTAGTTCAACGGGACAAGTGGGACTCAGGTGTGCTAAACAGTTTCAATTGTCCCGTCACGGAACTCAATGGACTAGTACATAGTGGGATAGACCCTGCGAATGATAACTCGATGACGCATGTGATATAATATTAAAGGTAGGTTACGTTAAATTCTAAATTATTACATACTACTCATTATGCACAATTTCTAAATAGTTCCCATAAGTCTATTATCTTTTCACTTTCTACTGAAACATTGATACCTCGGCCTTGTCGCCGCGTCCGCAAGACCTGACGGTACTTTTAGCATGAACCTTGGCGATAATCATGACCTCATACTTAGAGAACATAATAAGATAAGTTTATGTTCTAGCTTTTCTTATCGAGATTCATTTCTATCGTACCGTTTATAATAACAGTGTATTGATAATGGATGGAAAAAAAACTGATAGATACATTATGCAAGTCATAATTTTTTAATCTGCCAGCTTTCCGGAAAGGTGCTTTGTAATGGAGAAGAAAATTCATAAAATCCTCAGCAAATCTTTTTTTTTAATAAAAAATATTTATTAATCTGAGCCGAATGGTTGCAGAGCTGGTCATTTACATGCTTAATTAGTAATTAAAAAGTGTTAAATACTCGTCTTCCCTATAATATATCTTGCCTAACAATTATTTTTACACGTTACCATAGGCGGAACAAAGACGTAACTAATTGATGCATTCTTGTTTAGCGATTATGAATATCACAATTTTTTATAAACGCGCTTATAACTACAGGTAAATCTACTTATAACGTAACGTACCCCAATATAGTTGCACTGCGGTCGATCATAATGGAGCCTTAAATCCATAACAAAGTTGTAAAATATAACCGAATATTTTACATTTTCAAAATTGAATTTATGTTTTCTGGATTTCAGTTCGAAGCGGATACGGTAATTGGCGGGAAAGAGCCATAAGGAACCTAACAGTACATTTCTAGTTGTCGAAATAGTTACCTACTTATTTGGTATATTGGGATGCGACATATAATACGGAGTCTTGGCTAATTCATAATTTCAATGTTCTTTTTATGTACCTAACTTTTATTATAACAACTTTTGAAAATGAACATCGTTCATGAATATTATTTTTCTACTTTTGAAGTACATCACACTCAACCTGCGCTTGAATACATTCCTGAAATCCGTAATATTTAAGTAAAGAACTATTCTTTGTATTTTTTCAAAATTCTAAAGTCAGTAGTTTTAGAGATAAGGGAATGATCAATTCTTGACTTTAATTTTAAATCTTTCTTGAATAATTTTAAAACTATCCATTGTAGAACTATAATAAAAATATATTTGAGATCCTTACAACAAGCCCTTTCATTTCACATACCACAAGTTACGGTTTGCAAAAGTTCTTGTTTTATTTTGATTTTGTTACAATTTTTTTTCAAGATTCACTTGTTTACATTATACCTTCCTCTTTGGGTCACAAAAAGTACATGAGTACCAAATTTCAACTCATTTGGTTCAGTAAATTCCGAGTAAATTGGCTGTGAACGGCGGTCGCCCAGACGCACGAGTGATCCTCTATGAGTTCCGTTTTTCGTAAGGAACCCTAAAAAAGTAGCTGCGATCACTGTGCATTAATAGAACCTTTAGTGGGTTGTGCAAAGGTAGCAACGATATTATCAGGTGGCCCATGCATCTGTGACGGACGTAAGTATTTTCGGTGGTCAGCTTTCCATGGGTTGCAGTGACCATTTAACATCGGGATCAAACCATAGTCTCTAGCTAACCATCTAACTTGTGTATATGAAGTGTAGGACCTCTTTTATTGAAACTAATTTAGAAAAATCGTTCAGTTTTATAAAGTTACCGCGAATATTCTGGATTCTTTCAAATATAAAGGCAATGAGACAAGATCTCCCGAACTATTTCTATTGAATAAAACTATATTATTTCAGTCGCTGTTACGGTTACGTCGAGGTCAGTCGAGATTCTATGCACCAAAAATTCATGTTATTATGCAGAATAGTTGATCTTAATTTTTTATTCTTTGCAAATACTATAGATAATTTAGTACTAGGCTCTGTAACTGTAAAGCTTCTACCATTTTCGACATAGCGTTGGAGTAGTGTTGCACACTACTAAATTCCGCGATTGGGATGGTTAGGTACTCGCAGTTGAACAAAGACTTGGAATAGAATACAAACCATACGGTTTTATTTAGGCAAGTTTTTTCCTTGTATCTTTGCCGCGTATGATACAGCTGACAATGAACCGGTAGTGTAGGTACATCCGGTCGTCTTGATACTAGGGTTCAGGGTGAAGATTTGAACACATCGGCGCAGCAAAGAGTAAAATTATTCTCTGCATTCAATACGCATGCGTATAGCTAATATGTTCAAACTTTATTATATATACCTAACGAGTTTCATGTTCCAGTATTTGTTTTTAAAACTAGGTACCTATACTTTTGAGACTAAGTTTTAGCATCTAGTAAAAAGTGATCAATGATCATGATAAAAGTGAAGTTACTAGTGGGCAAAGTGGAGACTAAAAATGTTTACTAATGTAAGCTACATAATGCTACTTATTAAATACGTAGTAGGTCACTCAAAAAGTTTTGAAACGCAAAATAATTAAAAAATGGAACGCCAGGTGCGTTGCACTGGTCATTTGCTTCATTCTAACGTCCTTTTTATTTACCGCGAATATTTGGGCGCTATGAACTATTACGATGTTAATTTTCAAACAAAAAGTTTCCAACGATTATAATCAGGCTAACGAGACTGCTCTAAGTACAACAATGTTTAAGTGCTTTAAAACTCGAGCAAAGAAACGGAACAATGCAAGACAGAAATAACTGCAGAAAATGTAAATGTTACGACTGAAATGCGAAAAGACCAAAAAAACTCATACACGGACATCGAGAAACTGTTTGCTGTAGTTAGAGTGATCCATGAGGAGAAAGTTCGTTTGCAGGCTCTCGCGGATTGGTGACGTGAATATAGTCGGTTTCGAAAAAAGGTCATCACGCTGTTTCAGAAATTAATGAGAAGATACTCAAACGAAAGGATCAGTTTTGATCTCCTCAGCAACGTAGCACGTTGAGGTGGCCAGATTTTTTTGTCGCGCATTATTATGTGTCGAAATCATTGCAGAAGTATTCTGTATTAACAGAATGGTATAACACTCCAGCAGCACTGTCCAAGGATTGAAGCGGTGTTTTGATAAAGCCCCGGGCTTTTGGGAATCATGCTCTATGACGATAACGCCTCATGTCTTTTATATCAAAGGTTACGCAAGGAATCAGGTAATGGAACCATGTATTTTCGTGCGCCGGACTGATGAAAACTTTCCAAGGTTTACGACCATTTTCAATAATCTATCTATCCTTAATCTCTAAGTTAGTTTGAAATATAATAATTAACACTAGAATGTTGCGAGTATTTGGGTTGCTAGGCAACTGACTTGAGGTTGATAGATGGATAGAATATTGAAAATGGGACTTTTATTCAAGTTAACTACCTAAGCTTGAAAGCGTATTTTGAAAATATTTAATTTATAGGCTGTACTAGTATGATGAAAGCATCGATTATTATTATTATCTCAAAACTCACTGAGTGACCGAGACTTGATAAGAAATATTTAGATTTTATTGATGCTGATTTCAAGTGTAACAGTGACGCCTTTTCTCTTGCAAAAAGTCGTTGTTCAGTCAACTTTTATAAATAGGTGCACTGTAAATTATGTCACAGCATTGCAAAAAATGAGTGTTCGTCAGAACATGGCTGCCTCAGTAGCAACGATGTGAAGTGGTTGTAGAGAACTATCGCCGATAACCGTTAGCAATGTAGTAATTGAGAACTAATGCTTTATATTTTCATAAAAATGTGGAAATATTCCACTTCATACTATAATAAGTACTTTTACTAAGCGTTTCAGCTATGCATATGTATATGCATGTTCAAACATTATAAAATCAGCAAGTGTTAGCTACTTTTTACTAGGTAAATAATTATGCTGAATTTATTTATTACTTATTCAATAGATTCATAGATCATTAATTCAAATGTAGGCACAACTTTTAACCACTTTATTCTATTCTTTTGTCGTGTTAGGTATAACAACCAAGTATGTCTCCTACAATAATAATTATGTATACTTTCATTTTCTCATAAACATTACGATTATTTTCATGTATGGTGCTGTTTTTGTAATGTTGGTTGTTTCTAGACAATTCTAGCAAGTAGAAGAAATTAGTCATGTTTTATCATAATAATTATGATCACGTTTGTCATAATATTAGCTTTGTTTCCTTGCTCTGCTAGTTATTCATTAATTGTGGGTAATCACAACAAAAGTAAATACAGACACGCTAATTTATTTTTGTCCTTGTTTATAACGTTATTAACGTACATGACCAACTTTGAATTGACAGCTTAAATGCTCATAGTTCCAGATATAACTTTAATATATATTTTGCCAATGAGATGTTGATTTACAACATTATGATCAGTCGGGGGAAATAAATAAGTTGGCACACTAATATATATAAGACAAACAGGTATTTTGGGAAATCCCGTTATAACATGCAACAATACACATTGTAGTGATCCAACTTCTTTTAGAAAAGAGAACTACTTGTCTCAATCTAGGATAATAAATACGGGAGCGAGTGTAGTAAAGTTACTAAATAATCAGAAAAAATATTGATCAGAAATATATGATCTAGCAAGAAACCTATATTTGTGTCGCATTTCTCCGTATGCATGGTTATTGCTCACTATTATCCCGGTGCCCAAACAATATCGCAATATGAGGTATATCATCATCTTATTACTGATATATTACTTGACTTGTCTCAATTATATTTGGTTTGCTTTGAGTAAATTAGTCTTGGAGCGAAGTTTCGCGGCTGAAGACTGATGCACCAAACTGCTTGCTTGCGATGCGCCCTTGTGGTAAGTAGAATCCACTGTAACATAATGTTACTGACACCGATTTACATTTAAAGGTTTCACAGAAAACCATCGTTGTAATGTTCAGGTTAGAATTTATTATTAATAAATGGTTTACAGAAGATATCATGGAACCATCGTATTTATACATTTCAGACTTACCACAACTGTTAAAATAAAACAGATATTTGCACTCTCTCAATTTAAGTTTCAGATATTCGACAAAAACAGCAGCTCCTGAAAAAAGAATAAACGTTATTAATAGGCTCATTAGACATACACTTTCATACTTACGTTTTGGTTTTGGTGGGATCAATTTAATAGCTCCAGGTTTTTCAATTTCTATAGTTTTTGGTTTCTTTTCCGGAGGAGTTTCGTTATGAACAGGCGATGGTCTTTTAGGTATTGATACGGTAGGCGGTATAACAGGAGGAGGCTTTTTGTTACTTAACAAAGAAGCGCGTGAAGGTGGAGGTTTAATCTCCTCTTCCAAGCCATGTTTCCTAAATTTAGAATTAAAAGTTTTAACTGTTTTTGGTTTTGGTTCATCAGGTTTCCTAACTTCTATGGATATTGACGGTTTTTCTCTTTTAACATCACTAAGTTTCGGTATTTTTCCAAGTTTTTGAATGGACGGTGATTGCTTCTCTTCAGATTTTTGTAATTTGTCTTCAGATTTTGGTGATTTATCATCAGACTTTTCAGACGATTTATGTGTATCTTTAATGTCTCTAGTTTTATAATCTTTATCCTTTTCTTTACTTCTTTCCTTGTCATGTCTACTACTCCGATCTTTACTACTAGATTTACTACTACTAGAACTCGACTTTTTATCGCTGTTAGAGTTATCTTTTGATTTAGAACTATGCGATGAATGTCTGTCTTTTTCTCTCGATCTATCTTTACTACTGTGCTTACTGGAACTAGAACTACTTTTATCGCTGCTTTTGTGTTTATCGCTCGAAGAAGATTTACTAGAATGTTTAGAACTGCTTTTTGTACTGCTACTTCTGTCATGAGATTTATCTTTTCTTTTACTCTTATATTTGTCTTTTGATTTTTCTCTATACTGATCTGATGAATCATCTGATGACTTTTTATCATCGTCTTCTACTTGAGATATTATCTGTTTACCATTTTTTAATGTAATTTTAAGAATAGGTAATGCTTCCTTATCAGTCTCCTCTTCATCTTTTATCTTATTTTCAATAATATTTTCAACATTATCAACTTCAGATTCTGGAGATGTATCTATATCTGCAGGTTCAGATATATCCGCTAGGTTAATTAGGGGCACAGTTTCAGGGAGATTCTCACTTTTTATATCGCATTCACTCTTACATTCCAGTACAGCATCGTTTATAATTTGTTGTATATCAGTTATTTGTATTGGAATAACTTCTTCTCCTTTGACCGTCTTTAACCATTGTTCTACTAGTTTTGAGGCCAGAGCCCTTATTTCTAAAACAAAAATATTACATAATTAAACATGCATTCGAATACTAATATTTAATTTATTTATTAATGGGTTATAAAGCGAGAGAAACCCAATGAAACCCGTGATGAACGGGTGCAATTTTCGGCCAGATTTTTGTGCTCTGATCTTAGTTGTTCTTAACGTTTTATTTGTATTGCCAGCGATACAATTAATCTTAGTGCAGGTATGTGTGTAAGTACTATTATTTTAATTTTATTATAACTTCTGTTTGCTGTAAAGAGGCTAATGTAATTGAATCTAACATCACAACTCAGTCACTAATGGTTATTTAAATCGATTAAAGTAACCATTAGTGACTCTGAGTTGGGGCGTAAGAAAGCCAGAAACCATTACCTCTTAACAATTATGGAAGTAGAATGTTGTTATCCCAACTGACCTAAATCAATAAATGACTGAATATATACTTGTAATAAAACTACTTAGATTATATTATACTATTAATGACTAGTCCGGAATATTATAAACCCTGCGTGGAATGCACGGTCCGGTTTTTATGTTTGTATTTTAGTTTTAAATTATTTATTTAAAATGTGTGTAAAAAAAAATAAGCAACATCTATATTAGCTATGGAAAATATAGTGCGTTTTATTCAATAAAGATTCTTACCCAGATGAATTTCGTCTTTTGATAACTCCTTCACAAGTTTTGGACAGTTATTAGTTTTTAGACGTTCGATTCCCACGGGGCATAAAAGTAGTAGTTCGAGTAATTCTCGAACAAGCGGCCAATTATTTGCAGTTATTCCTTCCGTTAGCCACGTGTGGACTAATCTCCAGCCTCCAGACCCCATAAATAGGCCTAGTAGATCCGTTTCAGTACACTTGAGTATTTGTATATATATACATTTTGAAACCAACTTCTTAGAAAACTTGGTCATTAAACTGTAAGAAATACAAACAATAAATAATTTATCGATGTCCTGTAAGTAATAAATGGATATAAAACGGGAAAATGCACAATTTAACGTTTGTTACAAACCTAAAAGACAGAATTTATTCATCAGCCAGTTATCGGCTTCGCTTAAACTGATCTAAGCATAATGATGTAAGATATTTGTAAAAATTTAATTTTACATTGCAACTACATAAACTTGAACGGTAAATATTAAAAAGTAGTTACTGAAACCCATAAATATGTATGTACTTTTGATTAGCAAGTGGAAAAAATACACATATTAAAACTATTATATTATTTACTGTATAATAATTTATCTCAGGGATTATCCAAAACAGTAACAGCGAAAAAAATATTTTTTAATGTTCCCCCATGCCAAAATGTGACAATTATTTTTATGGAAATCCAAACTTACGTTATTACATATGGATGAAAAGAGTTTAAAAACCAAAAGTAATAAAGATGCGATCAACTGCACAACTGTAATGTGTGTTACGCAAAATAAAATTGATCTTTATCTTTCATATTACTACAGACCATTGATACTAAAAATACTGTACGTTATTCATATACAAAACATATATATACAGTGCAAGTAGGTAAACAGCAGTGATAGCCTAGCGGTTAGAACATTGGTCTCCCGAACCAAGGGGCCCGAGTTCAAATCCTGGCACGCACCTCTAATTTTCAAATATTATGTGCGTATTAGAAATTAATTATCACTTGCTTCGCTGAAGGAAAACATCGTGAGGAAACCTGCACACCGGAGAGTTCTCCATAAAGTTTTCGAAGGTGTGTGAAGTCTACCAATCCGCACTTGGCCAGCGTGGTAGACTATGGCCTATACCCCTCACATTGTGAGAGGAGACCCCGAGCCCAGGAGTGGGACAATTATGGGTTGTTGCTTTGCTTTAGGTAAATAGCCCTCAAATTTCACGGTGAACACGAAGAGAAAAATAGATAACAAAGGAGTACAACATTTATAAAAATATGTTACATACTTACTTATATTTTCTTTGACAAGTAATAATATGAACAAGTTATCAACTTATAATTTTATAAAATCAATGTATTTACCTAGCGAGTCTCTCTACTTCATCCCTGCTTTTTACGCCTCCTCTTGGTGACAACAGTACACTGAGGCAATTCAGCAACTGGATTGGATCAATACGTGGCTGTAACAAAAAAAAACAACACCTTTATCCAACCATTACACCCATTATTTACTGTACATATAAAATCGGCAATATAAGAAAACTTCCAATTTGGGTACAACACAAAATGATAATTTTATAGATATTTTTATCTACTTCCCGTTACTAATGTAACATACGCATAGCATACATATAGTGTCCGCATAATGTAACATAGCAGGCATATAATATGAAGATTAAATTTAGGCCATGAGGACCAAACAACCTAATTACGTTTAAGGGTTAATACGCTCTGTCATAAACGCATTTAGTCACACAAGTAATTCGCCACGCAATTTAAAATTTACTTAGTCACATACGCGGTTGGTTACATTCTCAGTTCGTCATGATCTCTACTCGCCATTTACGAGGTCCTTCGCAATCGTAATTTGTCATATGCGCTATTCATGACAAAGGAGAATGCCCATTTAGTATGGAGAAATGTACTGACATTAACATTTTTGTGTCTTGATTGAAATACCTTCATTTGATTATGTTATCTTAATAAATTACACATACTAACTTTAGTCAAAGTTAATATTAGGAAATAAGAGATTTTAAGCAAAATTAATTTTTATTTAGGTTATAGTAAACTCACAGTAATATGGACTCTATGCAGGCGTATTAAAGTCGATTGCGTATATAATGTCGATCTTTTAAGTTTCAAATTCATTTGACAGTCCCCAAACACCATGTAGTTTGTAATGTATTATAATCACAGAACAATGATGTTCTGTGGCTCCTGGCTGATTATAATAATTTTTTAATTTATTTGACAGTCTCCTTACGTCATCTTGTTTGTTGTCATGGATATATTATACTATAACTGTTGTATCATAATTATAATCGAATTAATGCAACCTATTGCCCCGAAGGATCTTAAAAGATTCCTGATTGGCCCTTATCCAAACATAAATGGCCCAATGGTTTTCTTTTGTAAAACGGAAGTAAAGTTACTTATTAATTTCAGAAAATTATTCCCAATAAGAATTTTTTAGGAAATAGGGTAAAATACTTGAAATATTTTAATTAAATTTTTTGTCCAAAAATCATTGTGACACAATTATTTTTTTAAGAGTACTGGCTATGGGCATTCTCCTTTATCGGACTTTTTATTTACTTTAAAAATCGAAGTGATTTTAAGTTATTTGTGTATCCGTATTTTAACAAATGCATTTTTTGCAAATAGCATTTGTGATGAGCTACGTAAGAGAGTTCTTAAAAGTCGGAATTGATTAGATGGGATTTAACCCAATTTATTATAATTATTATATTATTAAATTACTCCATACTCACGGCGAGCATTCTCTCTCTTATCACTACAGTTTTTGCCCTCATCTGATATGGACGACTTTTGAGAGCGCAGCGGCTTTAGTATTGTGTTCATTAGCATACTACATTCTTGTCAATATTAAAATCTTAAATAAAATCAAGAAAAGAAGACCCAAACGTTCCCATTCCCACAGAATTATTACTTCTATCCATAGATTAAAATAATTAAACATGCTCCTACCCTCCTTCCGTACTAACACCGAACAAGAATGTGATAAAGAGTTCTCTTTCTCGCTCAAAAAACACTTTGATTCGGGCAAAAATACCGCCAGTGATCGGAGAACAGGCAAGCCCGAGAACCAGAACGCGAGAAACTATTCACATTCACGCTTCTCAGGTGTTCTCGAGGCTTCTCGCCGTGAGTCTGGAGAAGGCTTAACGTCCGTGCGGGCATTCAAGGCGCCATCGAAGCGGGGAAGCTTATGAACTTTTAAAAAACCATTAATGTTCCAGGCAATTCCTTTATCGGTGAAAAAAGTGTCACGTGACCGCCTTGGTAAGAATTTGACGCTTACACTGGAATATGGCTGGAATTAAAGAGTTCATAATACGGTTTCAAAATGGAGTAGAGGAAAGCGGAGCGGAAATTTTCTTCGAATAATTAATTAGATAACGTTATTTCTAAATCTCGTCACCTACGTTTACGACTATTATTTGACGTCTACTTCGCAGCATACGCGCAGCCTTATCGCGTATATTTCAAACATAATAAATAAGTTCTAAATTATATTAATACTCCATGAGATAACGAGGTAAAACTCAAAATAGTGTTGATTAAAAAATTAAAATAAGTGAAATGAAAAAAATTTTTTTTTTAAACGCTTTTATTTCAATTTTTTTTTTGATATTCGTGTATTGTCATCGGAAATACACATGTCTGCCAAATTTCATCAATTTTCATTAAAGGGAAGTCATTCAAATTAACGTTACAAGATTTGATTTTTTGATGCGGGAAGCGTTTACCTTATTGCCGTGTAAATAGAGTAGCATTTTGATCATAATATTGAGTTTGATGTTTTGATGCTCCGAAGTGAAACTAAATAAAAGCGTTTAAAAAAAACCGCCTGCTATCAAAAAATCTATCATGATATACATTTTTAAAATCCTTTTGGTGAGCTCTATAATTCGTATTGCATTATTCGATTTATTTTTATTTTTTTGAAACTTCAAACTATGGCATCTCAGTCATATTTTTTTGTTTCACTTATCTAAGAACACTTGGGTTATCAAGACAAATCTAATGATATCTTAATTACATTAATCCGTTCAGCGGTTTGAAAGATATGAGGTAATAACCACTTCCTGGCAGTTGGGTAAAAAACCTTAGCTTCGCATCTAAAATCCTTGAGAACCCCTACTGGTTTAGGCTAGGTACATTATATGACCGCGCGATTCACCGGGACGATTCATCGGATTTCATCGTGAAGTCATACCGCGTGAGTCGTACCACTCTCCACTCAAAAAGTTGCACTAAAATTGGTTGAGAAAGAGAGAAAGAGAGAGAGAGAGAGAGATGGCGCGAAATCATTGACAATACTTTGTTTGGTATTTTCCTAATAAAGAGGAAATTATAAATTGTAGAAGTGAATATTATTTATAAAAAAATTGTGTGGTACTGTGAAAGTTTATAAAGTGCCAGTTTTAATTTTGTTTTAATCACTTTACAAAAGATTTTTTTTATATTTACTTTACTTTTTAATCAAACAATAGATATAATAAGGGTAAGGGTAAGAGAGCAGTAATTAAATAAATATTCACATGTATGAGCATAAGCGCATGAAGCAAATAGGACAAATTTTGATTATATTATTAAATTGTTCTAAGTATTTTAAATATTTATTTGAAAAAGGTACATTTTAGTTTTTTATATCTGACTACTCTAAGGAGGGTTGTTTTTACTACTATCTAATCCAGATACAAATGGGAACATAATAATCGAGACAGACCTCGAGACAAGTATGTACAATGTCACAGAAATGTGTTTATCATCTGAAGTATCGAGATCAAAAAGAGGGTTTACATGACTTGATGGATGCTAAGGTTTCCTTTGATTACAACTAAGATCTAAGGCATCATAAAATTTGATAGGATAAAATCCTTTATGTAAGGTAAAGCTTTTTCAATGTTTGTACTACCTATGTACTTATATTGTTGGTAATAATTTTAGTACCCAATCTTCATTTCATAAATAAAAGACAAGTATTGAAGCTTAATATAAATATGGAATATAATTAAAAAGTCCAATAAATTTTTGCATAATTGACTGACTCTGAACTGATCTATTGTTTGATTACATGGGCCAATGACAACAGAGCATCATTGACCACAACCACTCTGTCAAGAGTGAATGACTGAGGAGGGAATTGACTGAAATTATTCAATTAAAATAGCAATTACAACATTCTTTAGATTGCGGTTTGAGAGAGAAATAGTGACCTCCAATGACTCACTTCATTACTTTTCACAATTCCTAACAGCTCTCCGAACGCCGGGGCCTGAGTTCAAATCCTGGCACGCACCTCTAAGTTTAAAATATTAAGTGTGTATTATAAGTTAATTATCACTTGCTTCGGTGAAGGAAAACATCGTGAGGAAACCTGCACACTGGAGAGTTCTCCATAAAGTTCTCAAAGATGTGTGAAGTCTACCAATCAGCACTTGGCCAGTGTGGTAGACTATGGCCTGTACCCCTCACATTGTGCAAGGAGACCCAAAACTCAGCAGTGGGACAATTATGGGTTGTTGCTTTTACAGCTCTCTTCAAAGTAAAAAACCTCGAGACAAGTTATTCATCAAACTATTTTTTCATATGCATTGAACATGTGGTACAGTCAACTGGGGTATAAATTACGGCTCACTATAAAACTATTTTTAACCCCCTGTTACATTGGATATTTACAATGCTTTTGCCAATTTTTTTTAAAAGGATACAGATGTCGTTCCTATTTGTAATGAAAAACATTAGTCTATGTATAGCTTGATTATTAGAAAAATGATCTGAGGAAAAGATCATTAACGTGGTTTAAATTGCTGAATAAATACCCCTAAGAGTGCGTTTCCACAAGAGGTGCGTAGGGGAGGGATGTGTTCGTGAGAACCGATAGTCACTTCTAAATTATTCAAGCTCTCGTGAATATTACATTTTCGCCCTATATCTATACTAATATTATAAAGAGTAAAGATTTGATTGTTTGCATTGAATAGGCTCCGAAATTTCTGAACCGATTTGAAAATTTCTTTCACTGTTGAGAAGCTACACTATCGCCGGGTGACATAGGCTATATTAAATAGTCAAAAAATTAGGGATCCTTAATAAAACTCCAATAATGTAACCCAAGGTGTAAAAAATAAAGAAAACCGAAGCAAAGCGAAGGCTTGTAAAAAATAAAATTTCCGTCGTAATTACCATTAGTGAAACGAAAGAGCGAACGAAACGAGCAATTTAACACAAAGAAACACTTCCAGCTTTCGTCATGGCCCATGGGGCAAGGGAAGGGGGAGGTCGAAGTAAGAACCGGGAAACGAGGAAGTCGAGGAACGGATATTCAATAGACAACTATTGTCATCACTTTTACCAGTCTCCAAGTCCGAAATGAGAAATTAAACTCCACCTCTTCTATCTGACCTAGACAAAGCAAGCTTCTTACGAACTGCGTTGCGGCACGCCATTACAATCTCTTTGTGACGTCAATGAAATGAACAGAGCCGCGTGGCGTGAATTCTATATAGTTTTTTGCACATAATGCCTTAATCGTGTAATTATTTTATTTCACACCTTGGGAACTATGGTGTGGAAATAACACGATAATGACTAAAAATTCTCACAATACCTGACCTGATTAAAAACTTAACATATCTACCTAAAATTTATAGGGATGTCGCTTTCAGGAATAAATATGTAAAAATTATCTAAATTATTAAAACTTACCATGGTAAATTACTAAGGCGATACTGCGGGTAACTTTTTCGACACCTTGGCGTGTTGCATCATACGCCACGCCCAACTTGTACGACAAAATGGCGGCCCATTTTCTCAACAAAGAAATCAAGTTATAACCGCGTAAATCACATGTGTTCCGTTTCAAATAGTTCTTGTATCTTGTTACTTATTACTACACAATTAATTACTTTCGGATTCTAATTCTTAATACTTTTGTAGTCCTTTTAAAGTATCACCTACATAATATCTAATGTCCTTCGAAAGTATTACTTTCAAAATATATCTTATATAACTATTGAAATATATTTAATGTTAAACAATTGGTATAAATTTAATTTCACTAAGAATTGAAGATAATAGTATTCCAGGTAAAGGCTAAAGGTAGCCTTTTATTCCGTCCGGGAGCAGATCGCCAGCTTAAGCACACGGCCACGTGCAAGAAATGCAGAAGGAGGAATGAATGTAATGAAATAAAATGAATAGCGATTGAATGAATGAGAAAATGACAAGGTCCAAGGGAAAGCGCCTCCGATGAGTACAACATAGTACAACTGAATCATAAATCGATTATAAGAAAAATATCGATTAAAAATAAAAAAAATCTTATAGAATGGGTGTAAAAGTGTTGATACGGTATGATATATTTGTATTAATTGTTAAATTTACATCTCTCCTTCTCGATATGTATATTTAACAATTAATACAAACAACAGGTGTCATTTAAAATAATTATCTCAATGGTTTACCCCCGCGCTTGACGTTCGCTGTATTTTTCGTTCTTCAGTAATGTTCACTAATATTGTGTAATCATATTCAAGAGTACCATTGATGTTCAAAAACTTAATTTCAATTTCGGACATACTGAAGGCTCTTTAAAGGGTTTCTGCCACGTAGGTGCACCAGATTGGATATACGAGTTATACGCATTTTACATCAACACTCCTGATAATAATAGCAGGATTCAATTATATATTTTTTACTTTTGTTTGCAAAGTAAAAATTCATCTTAGTGGCTACTATACTACTGCCATCCATTAAATACAAGAATCGTTCTACTACTTGACTTGAGACTCATAGAACTTAACACAGTTCTAAAAAAAAATTATTAATAATTTAGAATATCAACTGATAAAGGACCGGGAAAAGCTTAATTTCAACAATGTTCTATTCTTTTGTTCCTCTTTTTGAAGTGCTCTGCTCTAACAAACATTCAAAGTTTCACAATTAATGTAATGTTATAGATAAAGGAGAATGCCCATTTAGTATGGAGAAATGTACTAACTTTAAAATTTTTGTGTCTTGATAAAAATACCTTTATTTGATTATGTTATCTTAATAAATTACACATACTAACTTTGGTCAATGTTAATAGTACGAAATACGAGATTTTCTACAAAATTAGTTTGAATTTAGGTTGTAGTAAACTCACAGTAATATGGACTCTATGTAGACGTATTAAAGTCGATTGCGTATGTAATGTCGATCTTTTAAGTTTCAAATTCATTTGACAGTCCCCAATCACCATGTAGTTTGTAATGTATTATAATTACTATCACTATTACTCCTGGCTGATTATCCTGGCTGGAATCAATGCAACCTATTGGCCCGAAGGATCTTAAAAGATTTCTGATTGGCCCTTATCCAAACATAAATGGCCCAATGGTTTTCTTTTGTAAAACGGAAATAAAGTTACTTATTAATTTCAGAAAATTATTCCCAAAGAGGATTTTTTTTAGGAAAAAGGGTATATACTTGAAATATTTTAATTTAATTTTTTGTCCAAAAATCATTGTGACACAATAATTTTTCTGAGAGTACTGGCTATGGGCATTCTCCTTTGATCAAATTTTAAATATAAACTGTAATGGCTAGGAGAGCTTCACTTGTGAAAGTAATAAAATAACAGGTTCACTTTTATAAAGATAATGAAGTACAGATTCATTACATTATTAAAAATAATATTTTCTGTGGCATTCTTGAAAATAGGAACACTTTTTCAAATTTTCAGTGATTTAATCGTCGTCATGTGGAAAATGTGGAAAATTAAAAATAAAACTACAATGAAAATGTAAAAATAAAACGAATGATGATTTTTTACTAATAGAGGAGTGTTTATTAGTAAATGAATTATTTAGCATCCTTTTAAAACTTATAATTAATTTATTATACAGAAGACCATGTTTCACAATTATTATGACCTACTAGAGTAATAGAAATCGAATAAAACATCGAATCAAATGTGCGTGGTACGTTACTATCCAATCCATAGACCCAATGAATGAATGAACGGAAAGGGCAATGAACGGCAAACCGGGCAGACAATGGGCAAACACCAGTCAAATTACTGTGATGGATATAACGTTGCCATAAATGTTACATATCCCTATATTTGAGGGATTGATTTACACCATGGATATATTATTCTATCTGGATCACTGACTTTGTAAAGGTACCTGAAGTCCGATGACGTCATAACGGAATAACCTTTTTTTGTATTGTGTCCATGTTAACTATAGTCCCAGAATATATCATTCGATTGTGATTTTTTATAATGATATAAAAACATCCAAGATGAATATAATATACTATAGATATACCGTAATTGTGTACCTTTATTTTCAATTTACTCATAATGGAATAATGTAATTTTGAAAAAAATAATAGTAAAATGTGTTAATTCAATATTATAATTTTTTCCATCACAAAACACTTTTGAAGAACCATTTCAAAATAAGATATATTTTTTCTAAGTGTGGATACCCTAAAATTATTAAAGATAACCTCATTCCGGCCTGTGATTGGTTGAATAGTCATTCTTTTTTGACATCATCCGTCTTCAAATACCTCTACGAAGCTATGTATCCAGTTAGAGTTATTTTCCATGGATTCGACTATATACCGGTCAACGTAAATACGTCTCATCTCTACTCTGTGGTAGCGATGCGCGATTGCGAGATGTTTCAACAATCGAGACAATCGCGATTATCCGAAATTTACAATCGAGATGACCGATTACTCGCTTACCGAAAAAACAATCGAGATGTTTTTCGATTGTCGATTGTCGATTGTTCCCACCCGCTCGACGGCTGAAGTCATCAAGCTCTCGCCTCTCGCTCGCCCGCTTACACTCGATCTCGTCGACCAACATACGTAATTTATAAATACTATCTCGAATTGAACCAATACATCTACAAATAAATAAAATTGGAGTGTCTGTTAATATTATTAAAATAACCGCTTTTTACTAAGTGCATTTGGACGTATACACGGTTCATATACCAAAACAACATTTTTTACAATTTTTGTCTGTCTGTTTGTTTCGGCTAATCTCTGAAATGGCTAAACCAATTTTGACGAAACTTTCACTGGCAGATAGCTGATGTAACAAGGAGTAACATAGGCTACTTTTATTTTAGAAAAATAATAGTTTTGAAAAAAACGAAGTTCGCCAAGTCAGCTAGTCTATATTAAATTGTAAAGAATGTTAGTTAAACATAGAGATAGAAGAAAGCATACAATATTACGGAAATACTTCGCATTCCATGTAAGAGCGAGATAGCGATATGTTGCTGCACTGTTCCCACTGCGCCATATACCTGGCTCAATGACGTCACGCAAACTGGAGGGATAGCAAAAAAAATCGAGATGTAAAGATTAAAAATATTATTTCGATTTGCGTGTACCTATCTACTTTTTAACACTTTTATACAACTTTTAGATCAATCTGTACTTTATAGGGTTCCGTAACCAAACGGTGTCAACGGGACCCTATTGCTAAGCCCCGGCTGTCCGTCCAACCGCCTGTCTGCAAGCTATGTCTTGTGAACCGTAATAAGTAAACAGTTGAAATTTTCACAGAGTAAATATTTCTATTGCCGCTGTAACAACAAATAACGAAAATAAAATAACAATCGGTACAGTGAAAGAGCCGTGTTTTTTTTTCATTTTCAAATAATTGGATTACTTTGAACACTAAATTCCGCTCTGCACTATGTATCGTCCTACCCATCTTACAACACTAAATAATAATAAAGAATAAACAACAAGAAACAATAAACAATAATACGATTACGAAGCAAGAATAATACACGTGCGTCGGCGCTTGCGTTGGCAACGGTGCTGGATAGGCGAAAACAGGACGAGGTCCGAGGAAGCGGGAGTGGCATCGAATTCCAGCGAAGTCCACAAATATTTCCGACGTGTTATAATAACGATATATATTACGAGATAATTTATAAAACATTATATTATGACATTCTATTTAATATTTTAATTTTTATACTCCTATTTCCTACGAATATTACGCCCAACTGTAGATTTAGTTAAAAAGCACTATAAAAAAATAATTCGTCATCTCGCATCGCTCCGATCGACAGAAACATTTCGATGATTTCGGTCATCTCGCATCGTTCCAATCGACAGAAACATTTCGTCATCTCGCATCGCTCCGATCGAGATAAACATTTCGATGGTTTCGATCATCTCGCATCGCTCCAATCGACAGAAACATTTCGTTATCTCGCATCGCTCCGATCGACAGAAACATCTCGGTCATCTCGCATCGACACCGAGAAGAACATCTCGAGAGGTCTCGAGATGTTTGGACAATCGAGACAATCGAAAAAAACATCTCGTCATCGCGCATCGCTACTCTGTGGTTGTGCATTTCGTTCGTTCGTTCAAAAACGGAATATGTCAGTGTCATGTCACAAAATCAATTCATGTTGTAATTCAATTTATTTCATGTTTTATTTTTATGAGCTCTTAATGTGGTCTCTGATTTGATTTTTGATTTAATTCTGTTGTTAACACAGAAGTCCTTCGATTAAACAAGTAACGTGTCCGCAAAATAATAATATTACTACTGCGATCATTGGAACACATAATAGACAGCAATTCACCACTGAAAATTTCGTCTCACTGGACCACGTAGACTGAGGGATTTTTGATATTAATAAAAATGTGGGAAGATTCGTTATTGATTGTATTCATATCAGTATGCACTGCTTTATTGGGTGAAGGTATAAATTTCTTTTCAGTGTTTCAAATTAATATGTTCTATAGATGTAGGGTTGCCACCTTTTTTTAAAGGTAATATAGTATATTTTTGAAAACATTGCAAAAAATATTGTACTATTGGGAAATTCAAGGAAAAAATTAGTACCTACACATTTATTTTTAGTAATTATTTATTTTTCCATGTGTATTTGTTATTAGCTTTGGTTAACAAAGTCTTATTAATCTTAAAATAATTATAGGAATCTGAGCAATTTAGATCCATGATCCAACGACGTGAGTGCGTTTCATTCTGAAATTCCCAATGCTGCATTGTAAAATATAGTACTATTTGTGCTATATTATTTTTCTATAACATATTATTATAGTACAGTTGACTGAAATATAGCACAATACTATATAGATATAGTACGGGTGGCAAACCTATATATATGAGATATTAAAGATATTTTTTTATTTCCAGGGCTAACATGGGTGTTAGTTTATAGAACAGAAAAATATCAAAAGTTGAAAGTGGAAGTGGAACGGCAGAGTAAGAAGCGTAAGTTGAAATTACTTTGCATAGTTATATTAAGAATATTTAATACCTGTTTGTTTCAATAGTTAATTTCTTACCACTTGCTAATTTTTATTTTTCTTTCAAGTGGAAAACCTTAAAGAAGCTCATGGAGACTCCTTGGATAAACAGTACAAGAAAAAGATAGAACGAGAGGAGGAGCGTCTTAAGAACAATAACCGGGACCTCACTTTTGGAAAGATGAAATCAATGTTTGCTATTGGTTTTGCCTTTACAGCATTACTGAGCATGTTCAATAGCATGTAAGTAAATGGTGTTTCAAATCCTTTATTTGTATAAATATGATTATGGTAGGTTTTTTCGTACACTATGTATGACGTAACTCGTACAATCAGGAGTGGTGAGTGCAGGAGCAGCGTGGCCACGGTGAGTGTGTCAGCGGGGGTTCGAGATTAAAACATGTGACCAAGCTGACTAGATGTTTATTGCACTGATTTGAGTTGCTAATTGATAGGGGTTTTATTGACAAACTAAGTTATGTCTTGTATGTGTTCACGGACTCAGCGCGCCTAGCTAGGCCACTACGTGCTTGGTACAAGGACACTGCACTAAGCACAATGTACGAGTACTTGTACAAGTAGTATTAAATAAATTTGATATTCTATACAGTATTTAAATATTCTATATTCTGTATAGATAACAGTATTTATTATTAGATTCACTGTTATCCTATTATTGGTTTCCATTGCCAGGGGAATCTGCAAACATTCTGAAAATTCTGTGTATGTAGTTTGAATATTAATTATAATTAAATAGTTGTATCCTATGACTTACATCATTTTAGAATCAATGTGATGATTGTAGATGATTATAAATAATAATAAATAAATAACGCTTCACACTCATAGCCCCACACTAGGATTCCCTGTGTCGTGGGTGCCATGGACAACACACAAGACAAGGACACTCACACCCAGACCGAGAACAGAAATTCAAACTCATCATTCAAATTTCTGCCTCGCTGGGAATCGAACCCAGGACCCTTGGCGCGGCGATCCGGCATGGTAACCATTGCGCCACACGGGTCGTCAATTGATAAATGTGTCAGAAGTCATTACACAACAGTCACATTAATACAACTTTTTCTGTCCAAACTAGAATATTTAGATAGTATATATAACTTAAAAATATTACTGTTACAGATTTGATGGGAGAGTAGTAGCCAAGCTTCCTTTTCATCCTATAGGCTTGTTGCAAAACTTCAGTCATAGGAATCTGCCGGGGGATGATTATACTGACTGCTCCTTTATTTTTCTGTACATTCTTTGTACAATGAGTATAAGGTAAATAATATTATTCAAATATTTTTGCAGAAATTATTGTAAGTCTGTTAATATTTTATTATTTCAGTTTTAAGTTAATGGTTCATGGGCTGCAAATAATTATTTCAACTGCTTGTAGTTTGTTAAATTCAGTTGTAAAAATAGATTGCCCTCTAGAGTTCCTTTGGCATTAAGGGACTGAAAATACTATAAAGAATATAGCATTAAATTATAATGATATTTAAAATAGTAAGCCTCTTAGCTAGTCTTAGTATGCTATAGTTTTTAAATAAAAAATGTTTATACTTTTAATTACTACTTTGATTTATTTTGTTCTTAATTACAGGCAAAACATTCAGAAGTTACTGGGATTTGCCCCGTCACGAGCGGCATCGAAGCAAAGTGGCAACTTGTTTACACCCCCTGTGTCACAATTCAAGTAAATACACTTTAAATGTTCATCAAATAGGAAATATGCATTCAAAGAAAAATTTATTAAAGTATTTTCCTCTTTTACAACAATGAAATGTGATTGAAACAACTGTTGTGTGATAACAATGTTACCGATTTGGTAGAGACAACCAGGTAAGAGGTAATGGTTTGATATTTTAACGAATTCTTACTCCATGTACACTATTGTCTACTTTACAGAATAACTGCATATTATTATTTTATTGCTGAATTAATTATGAAATATGTTTTCAGTTTTGAGGCTAATTTATAAGAATATAGAACATACATTGTGTACAATATGCATATTATATCCTATTTGCAGAAAAGTTCTAATAATTTATAAAGCTTTCCATATTTTGATTCTTGGTGTGTTGTGAATTTTATAAATGTGAACAGTTTTGTAAACTGTTAACATGTAAGGCTTTGTTTGATAAATAATTATTTTATGTATGAATTATGCATTATTGTTGTTAAAATGTTATTTATTAAATAGACAAGTGAATTATTTATTTCTAATAATTACAAATGAATTTAATATATGATAGGTACATACAGAGGATTTCAATTACCCAAATCTGTATTTGACTCATTATTGTTATCTAAGCCCTTTTCTTATTATAAAATGTTAGATGATTGATTGTTCTGTAAAATGTATTTCTGATGAAATTAGAATAATTATGGTGTTTAACTTTTAAGATCATGATATAAATAAATTGATTCCTCTTTAAGAAGTCGATTTTATTGATGCAGTTATATAATATTCATATGAAACAATATTATTTGGTGCTCTTAGCACAAAAGCCTGTCTTACTAGCCACTACTGCCCTCAAAAATTAACTGCAAAGTGTTAATTGTTTTGGTACAATGTCGAAATGTTATGCTAAAAATGTGTCTGATGACAATGACAGATCAGAGTTCGACTTTATCAATGGACCGAATATGCCTAATGCATTGTTTTAATGGTCTCAAACCACCTTCGGATTATTGCCTTTCAAATGACACCATTTTGAGGCATATTGGTTGGATGGTTTCAGTCTCTATAGGACATAATACAAAACTTTTTTGTATTTTATATATTATATATACTTTATTCAACCTACATTTTAATTGTAGGCCAATAATACTTCAGTAGACATTAAAATCCACCAAGGGATAGTCTGTTAATATTCTATCAAAGCCAAATCTAGTTAAATCTATGGATGTGAAGTTGCCATCAATAATCAACTCTGTAATGGCTCTTCCGATTCCAGGAGCGTGTTGGCAACCTGCAAACAATAACTTAACTTGTATTTTTTTAATACACATCTTAAAACTTCTCACTAACATTAAGGCCCTAATTGAAGTAATTGATGAAAGCAGTTCATTTCATGTATTAAAATAAGTGTAAATAAAGAGGTAAGCAATTAAATATTACTGCCTAAATTGGGAAAGTATCTCTAATAGTGTGAGTTCACTAGCACAGACATCCTGGGGATGAGAAGGGCAACATGTACATTGGTACATGTACATTGGTACATGTTGCCCATTGCACTGCAATCTATGCAAAGTTACTTTCTGGATGCCAAGTTTCATCTTCTGTACAAAATTCATACAAAATATTCACAAATTTGACACTTTTACAATAAATAAATAATTTCTTTGAATCTCATGAATATTATAATTACCTAAAGGACCAAACCCAGTAGCAAAGATTAATGTTGCGTGATATGCATGCGGACCAAGAATACCAGTATCGTCGTAAGTGTTACAATCAAACGACTCTGTAGCCACATGATTTATCTGAAAAAAAAAAGATTATTTTAAAATGATAACTTAAAATATACCTGTACTTAATTTTGTCTGATAAAAGATTAAAGATTTTTTTAAATTATTTAATAACATTAGCCTCTATGCATTAGCCACATTTTTAAAACTGTTTGAATTGGACTTACTTTGAAATTTTTACATGCTGGAAATCTGTGAACTAGTGACGGTTGTATTAGGCTATTTAATTCATCTTCAAAGGTTTTCTCTATTGAAGGAAGATGGCCAAAAAGCAAATTGTGTCCCAAGTGGCCTCTTCTTAACCAAAGACCGCTGGTATCCATTACAAAAGGAGTATTTAAACCAAGGGGTAATTCTTTGGGATTATAATCTATAGAATATATATCATAATTTCTGTAAAAAAATATTAAGAGCATTGGTCTCAAAAAATATTATTAAAAAATAAAAAAAATATTTTGTATTTCAATATTTTGAATACACTTAAACATCTGTAGGTTGCAGAAGTAAGCAAGTCCAAAGGTATTATATGATAGTTTATTTACAGAGAGAATGAAATAAACAGCAAGAAAGAAGTGGAAAAACATAAAATTACATGAGCAATGATAGTGAAAAATTAACGTGAAAACCCAAACCCAACTAAAACAACTGACTTTAGACCAATGAACTAATATAAAATCGTTCACTGCTTTAGACTGTGTCAAAGCTCGGAAGCAGATAGACCAACTGTGCACGAGCATTATTATTATCTTATGGTCGTAGCGCACATATCAACTCGGAAAGGGATCGGCACCGGATCGCCTCGCCGTCAACCTAACGTAAGCTCGGCTACGGCTAGGCGACGCCGCGCTTACGGCTAGGCGACGCCGCGCTTACGGCTCGCCGGCCGCTGGTTGACGGAATGAATGACAGCAGTTCGCCAACGCAGCGGTAGCCGCGGCGCGGCGCGCGCACTACGAAACGGAAAGTCGAAGGATAGCGTACGGTGAGACGTAAGCGCGGGTACGGCAAGTCGTCCACGCACCGTACCGCGGTTCGTGAGCTTGTCTCGAGGCGAGGCGATTACGTTACGGATCCGATAAGTGTGCTTTACAGTAGGGAGTTTCATACAAAGAATACTGACATGCAAGAGTTGATACGTTTACGTTCCGTTTACGAGTTGATATGTGTGCTATGACCATTAAAGTTATTCATTACGGTAATTTATAATTTATATTATAGTATGCAGTGCATAGTCTAGTACGGCATATCTACCAAGGAGTCGATTTAAAATCCAAAACAATTCATAGAATTTGTTTTTGAATCTCTTAAAATTATAGAATAAAATAAATCTCAAAGGCTTATTATAAAATTAAGATTACCTTTTTTCTAATGGTAAAGGCACAGTGAGCAAACCGTCACCAGTACCAATTTTTGCCATTTTGGCTATTTGACCTGATTGATCTCCCGCAGCCACAATACAAGCAGCAAAGTGTAATGTCTGAACTTCATCATCTGAGGTTTTATAGCATAATTTATTAATTCTTTCATATGTTCCAGGTTCTATTCCTTCCATTAAAACATCTCTCTGCCTTTCAGTTTGAAATCCAACAACTTCACCACTAACATACTTTACACCAATCTCTTTACCTTTTTTTATTAATGCTTTCAAAAATGCATTTGCATTGAATACACCTTCACTTTCAGTACTTATGCAACCTGAAATATTAATAATTATTATGAGAAACTGATTATACATACTTAGATAATGGAAAACCACCTTCACATAAATTGATAAATGAGTACAATAGTCAATTTTAAATCATCATGCCTTACCTAATTTGATATCAGAAGTGTCAATCCAGGGGTATCTTTTTTGTATTTCCTGAGGAGACATTAATTCATTTTTCGTACCATGCTCCCTTTGAATATTTATATTTTTCTCTAACTGATCTGCATACTTTTCACTTGCCAATATTAATCGTCCATATGGATGGTATTGGATGTCAACATCAGCATTCAAATGCTCTTTTATATTTCTAAAAAACTCTGCGCTGTATTGGGAAAGATAAATATTCTCTGGTAAAGAGAAGTGTTGAGTTAATGTTCCCAGCACTATATTGTTTTGTAAATGTTTATACTGGAAAGAGGAATAATTTGTGGATATTAACATTTCTATGCCCATAACATGATCCATATATTACCTAAATATTTATATAAGTATTATCCAAATACTTACACTGGTATCTTTTTCTAACACTACAACTGACAGTCCAGGCCCAGCTCTTGATTTCAGCGCGTATGCCACTGCAGAGCCTATGAAACCACCGCCTATTATAACAACATCAGTGTGTTCTGGATAATATTCGCGTTGTTTATTACGAAAATCATTAGATATTATATCCCACGTCCGAGTAAAAGGATTTTGGGAAGTCGTATAAGTACGAGAAAGAAACCTAATCGGTTTAGTTATTCTTAATTTGTGAAATAGTGAAGAGAACATTTTTACTGTTTCAAGTAAGAAACTTTATATAAATGACTGGGGTGCAATCATCATTTCATAGTGAGTAAAGTAGTTTTTTGACTACTCTTGTTTAAGAAAAACACTGAAATTATGATAATGCAGCATAAAAATCTCATCAACTTTAAATTCTTTTTTTAATCATAAAATTAATTATTTAATTAAATAAAGGTATTCATTACAAACATAACCTCAACTCAAACTGATTGACATTTGACACAACACATAAGTCACTTTGACGTGACATCTTTGACTCTCCACCCTATGAATATATTACAATGACAAAATATATATTACTCTAACTGGATAAGTAACTTTGTAGAGGTACCTGAAGATTGATGACGTCATATCAGAAGGACCATTTTTGTATTGTATCCATGTTATCTATAGTCCCAGGATATATCATTCTAAGATTAATAACAAATATTATTATGATATAGATGTACCGTAATTGTGTACCTTAATTTTCAATTTATTTGCAATAAATTAAATTCCGTAACTTTAAAGAAATTCCAATAAAATGTATTATTTCAACATTATAATTCTTACCACCAGAAAAATTACCAAAAGAATACATTTTGAAGAATCATACCAAAATAGGACACAATTTTTCTAAATAAGTGTGGACACCCTACAATTGTGAAGGACAACCTCAATCCAGCCTGTGATTAGTCGAATAGTCCTTCGTATATTACGACATCGATCTTCAGGTACCTCTACAAGGTCAGCAATCCAGATAGAATCTCCACCAGCTATAGTGCACTATAGCTTGGTTTATATTTCACGTAAGTCTGCTCTTCGCTATTATGTTAGTAGCGAGTTATAACATAATTTGATTCAATCCGTTTCGATACGATCTTTGGTAAATCGATATCCGCCCCTCGGATCGCATTTTGGTTTCGATCCGATCTGAAAATCGAATAGATCGTATGGCGCATCTCTACACTACAAGTGACTTCAGTTTTATAAACCAAATGGTCCAAATGTGAATTCGCGTTTTTGTATCATTTTGTTGGTTTTTTTAAAAAGTATGTGGAAATGCGTGCAAAACCTTGAAAAAAATTAGCACATAAAATTTCCTTTCTAAGCCTACAAAAGTCCTCAAAATTCGCTAAGCAAATCAAAAGATATTGCGGTCGTAAAATAATTTATAGGAAATGGTAATGATATGAGCAGCATGGTAATGACTTTTATTTAACGGTAATGATTTTTTGTTGATGGTAATGACAAAAAGCAAATTTAATTTTATAACATTAGTAATAAACGATTATTATAATGAGTGGTAGATGGAGAAATGTTGTGGGAAAGAAATAGGAGTGGGATAGGTATTAGGCGCTACTAATAACGAATCATCTTAATAACATAGAACATAAAATATAAGGACCCATTTTTAAATCTCAAGAAATCTTACACTTAATCTCAAGAAATCTTAACAAAATCTTACACTTTTTCTCATATTAAATTTTTGGTAATCAACAGCCTCCGTTTAAACTTTGCTCTGGTTTTAATAAATACTTTTAAAAGTCAATCTCAAATTCAGAGTAAATGTAATAATTTGGACAACAATATTTTGGACAGTAATAGTTGAGGCATTACAAGTATTTGTTAAAGGAGAATGCCCATTTAGTATGGAGAAATGTACTGACTTTAACATTTTTGTGTCTTGATAAAAATACCTTTATTTGATTATGTTATCTTAATAAATTACACATACTAACTTTAGTCAATGTTAATAGTAGGAAATACGAGATTTTAAACAAAATTAATTTGTATTTAGGTAACAGTAAACTCACAGTAATATGGACTCTATGCAGGCGTATTAAAGTCGATTGCGTATGTAATGTTGATCTTTTAAGCTTCAAATTCATTTGACAGTCCCCAAACACCATGTAGTTTGTAATCTATATATATAAAATTGAAAAGAGACACACCACTGATTAAACAAAAAATCTCAGAAACTACCGAACCGATTATGATGAAATTTGGCAGGGAGATAGATTATGCTAAGGAGACGTCAGCTAAGAACGGATTTATGGAAATTCATCCCCTAACTAGCAAAAATAGGGGTCCGAAGTCATTTTCATACAAACCAACTTCGTCAGTTTTAGAGTTATAAGTATGAATTTTTTTATGTAAGTTTATAGTAATAAACAAAAATTAAGTTTAGCAAATTTTTTTGGAAAATCATCCCTTACAGGGTTAATTTAGGCGTTTTATCATAGTATGCAACTTCGTTATTTTTGAAGTTAAAAATATGAAAATTTACATATTAGTTAAACATTAGAAATTTAATTTTAAGTATTACGTTTTTTTTGGAAAATCATCCCCTAAAGGGTTAATTAAGGTGGCGCAAGTTAGTATGGGAACTTCGTCAGTTTTGAAGTAAGAAGGGTGAAAATTTGTATTTAAGCTTATAGTTAGACACAAAAAATAATTGTATTACGGTTTTCTCGAAATTCATCCCCTAAAAATAGGGGTTGGTTACATACAAATCAACTTTCCCAGTAAATTCAGGAACTTCTTCATTATGAAAATTAATATAAGCTTATAGTGAGAAAAACATTTTGTATAGGGGACTTTACGGATGGGAGGGGGAGAGGAGAGGGACAAAAAGCAGGAAAGAGTCCAGCAGCGGGAGAGGGAGGGGGACAGGGAGCGGGAGAGGGATAGGGAGCGCGAGAGGGAAAGGAACAGGAAGTGGGAGAGGGACCGGGGGCGGGAGAGGGAAGGGACAGGGACAGGGAGCGGGAGAGGGCGGGAGAGGGAGCGAAAGAGGGAGAGGGACAGAGAACTGGAGAGGAAGAGGTGCAGGGAGCGGCAGAGGGAGAGGTACTTGAAGCTGGAGAGGGACTGAGAGTGGAAGGGGAAGAGAGAGAGAAAAAGGGAGAGGGACTAATATTGAAATTTACAATCAATAAATAACACATCAATAACGTGTTAGAGCACCAAAAATTTGTTTTTAAAATTATTGTCTTTCTGTCTGTCTGTTTGTCTGTCCGGGCATCACATCAAAACCCTTTAACTGAGGAATGATTTGTGATTGTATCGTAGGTTTTACTTTATAAATTCCTAAATTCAATCTAAATTAACCTGTTATTAAATTTTCTTCTTTGAGGGGTACAAAATAAATATGATAAGCATAATTTCCGCATGCGAAGCTGCGGGCAACTGCTAGTGTATTATAATCACAGAACACTATTACTTCTGGCTGATTATAATAATTTTTTAATTCATTTGACAGTCCCCTTACGTCATCTAGTTTGATGTATCATAATTATAATCGAATCAATGCAACCTATTGGCCCGAAGGATCTTAAAAGATTCCTGATTGGCCCTTATCCAAACATAAATGGCCCAATGGTTTTCTTTTGTAAAACGGAAGTAAAGTTACTTATTAATTTCAGAAAATTATTCCCAATAAGATTTTTTTAGGAAATAGGGTAAAATACTTGAAATATTTTAATTAAATTTTTTGTCCAAAAATCATTGTGACACAATTATTTTTTTAAGAGTACTGGCTATGGGCATTCTCCTTTCCCAATGGTAAATTATACTGTTTTTTTTTGTTGTGGCTAAAAGAGTTACATATTTCCTGTCGATAATAGCAGGCGGCTCCATAATCTATTGTGCAAAGGGTAAGAAACCTAAATGACTTAAGTGTGCACATATGGCTCCTGCAGAACATCTGAAGCAACTTAATTTCCAAAATGTTAGATTTTATTAATCCTTTTTGCTATAACACGTGATATTTGGCAGTGGTGCCCCTGAAAGGTTTTAAATTATTCGGAAATATATTTTCTTTCTCTATAATATTTTCATCAGTTATATCAAATATGGTGATGTTTTCCACATTTTGCTAGATTACACTCATGAATATGTCATAATTTCCTACATTTTCGCCGTGATTCACGATAGAATTAGCAGTCCTTTTTACTGTAGCACCTACCCCATCAGGAGCACCTTTGCCGTACCAGCCTCTGCATAATTGCATGTTATCTTCTTTATTTAGGGAAAGTCTTTCGTTAGTTCGCTTATCATAAAAGATGTATTTATTACGGTACTGCGGCTACTTACTACCGTTAAAAAAATTAAATAAGGTAAAATTTATCGTATTTTGTATGAGCGGAATGATATGTGACCAAACAGGTGAAGCATCATGTCTGAGGCAAGTGCTTGCTGAAAAAGCCTAGCATAGCGTGTTAGTTATTGCGTTGCAATAGCATGTTCCTTTTCTTCTTTTCTATATATTTTATATTTCTTGTCTTTATGTCACAGTTTTCCGGAGATTTTGGATTAATTAGTGGATCTAAAGAGCCTTCACCGATTTCATCTTTTTCCTTTTCACTTGCTTCAATAAACACTGTTTCAGGAATTTTAGGCATATTATGTATGTTTTTATTTTTTTCTGTTTATATATTATTAAAACTTCGCACCATTTCTTCCTTATTTATCTTTAATTGCGCGGAGACTCTTCATTAATACTTTTGATCTTTTTCTATTTTTTCTTTACATATATCTATCTCTTTATTTGTTTCTTTAACCGGTCCATTGCTTTAGATTTTCTTCCCGTAATTTATTTGAGTAAAAAGGGGCAAAATTGAAAAGTTAAGTATGTTTTTTTACTAATCTCGTGTAGCTTTTAGTCTTATTGGGGCAGCCTAACATACTAACCCCAATCCCACGCCAGATGGGTGCCATAAGAGGTGACTAAATCCAGCTCATTGGTGGTAGGGCCCTCGGAGGGATCATTGGTTATATTGAGTTTAATTGTTAATTATACCATTATTACTATTATTTTTTCCACATGAAGTTCACCCGGATAGCTAGCTACCAACCTTGAGCATGAGTCAGCTGCCAAACGACTCGTTGTATACCAGCTGGGAGCTTAAGAGCCAGTTCTTTGTTTCTATTTTTTCTCTCTTTTTTGGCCTGCAACGCATCAGTGATGTCTCTGGTGTTGCTGACGTTCATGGCTGACGATAGCCACTTACTGTCAGGTGGAGCAGTAGCTCGTTAGCCGGCTATTTCCATATAAAAAGCTTTAATCCACGAATAACTATCATGAAATACTGGTTAAAAAAGGGCATAATTTGGGTTTTAAATATTAACCAACGATGCGAGTGATTTTAAATTGATTTTAATATGATTTGATCTTAAGTAAGGGTTTCCCCGAAAGAATTTGACCTCTTATTTAATCAAAGTTGCTTTCAAAATTGTCATTACCATTTACATAAAATCATTACCATTTACAAAAAACAAGTGGGAATGATGCATATGGTAATGATATTTTTTTCTTTTTTGCTTGAAACTCATTTTAAAAATCATTCATTTATGAACTCTTTGTGCCATTGAAAATCATGTTCCTATTACACATACGTGTGGAGTAATCAAATAAATGTATAATTTATATTTACCTTGTAAGTGCAATAAATGGCGTTGATTCGAAATCGGGACAAAGTATTGAACGTCGTTGTTTTTCATGAATAAAACTTGTTTTCCTTGCAGCAGTGAAAAATTAGCCTGTTTCACTTTTAACAATGGACCAGACGAGTAGAAACGAGATATGCTTTACAGCGTAGCCCAAAATAACATTTGAGAAATATAACGTTTGACGGTACTGACAAGGGGTTGACGAATTTTCGTGACAAAATTTTAATTGATGTTTTTTACTAGGTCTGCAGTGCTGATTCCATAATATTATATGTTATAATGTACTTAATTATATGTTGTTTCAAAATATAAAATTAAACATGCAATGTGTAAGCCAGGTTTTTCAAAAAATATTTTGGAATATCAATATCAGCAATTTTCCTGCAAATGGTAATGATGTTTTGGGTGTGTTATTCAATTTTTTTATATAAATTTCTTGAAATTATGTAACCTAATATGTGGGCCCTTATGTAAAAATATGTATAAAAGCAGTTAGCAAAACAAAAAATTATAAAAGTAGTAAATTAAATTTTTTATCAAGCGGAACATCGCTTGTTACGATGTTCGCGAATTCACCCCACTGCAAATGACACTTGACACTCTTGACAGCGTATAGGGTTCGAACGATACTTTCGATACTGAGTAGGTATCGATACTTTTGTTCGCGATACTCGATACTGAGTACTCGATACTCGTACCTGGTAATTACTCGCAAGTACTCATATGAAACGTCGGTATCGAGTACTTTTAAAATACTGAGTACTTTTCATATGGAAAAAGATCAACTTTGGCCCATTTTAGCGCTCGGACTAAACAGAAAGTGTCATCGGGACATGAAATTCACTGTTGACGACCTTTTTTTTTAAGCTATTGCATAGCTTCTACCGCGGGCCTTGAGCGTGGAGACCGAATCCCAGAAATTCCCTAACGAAACGAAAAATAACCTAACACACGTATCGTAATAGTTCTCGTAATAGAACATAGATGGTGTTTTTACAAGTATTAATCCTATGTTCCATTACGAGAACTATTACGATACGTAGCAAAGTAATATTAGAATAGCAATACACTATGTAGATACAAAATTAATCACAGATGGCTGTGATGTGTTAAGCACACATATAGTTTGGCTATAGAGATTCGTAAATTAAATTATTTCAAAATATTAATTAATTTTTATTTAACTCAATATTGAATGATATTACCTGATATTGTATTAACTGATACTAAATTTTAATGATAACGTGTATGAAATAAAATTCCTGAATAACCTACATGTATTGTAAGATAATAAAAATATTTTAAAGGATATTAACTTCTCATTTATTCAACAAAAGAAAAAAAAATGTTTAATTATCAGTCACCACGCTCAAGTATAACTTGAATTAATATCAAAGAAAAACTTTTGTAGGAGTTTTAATTGTGTGGGGTGTTGTACTGGCAGCCAACACATGCACATATGTCAGGTGTTTAGAATATTAATATATTCAAATAATGTCACAATAGAATGTGTTCTATTGTGACAAGAGAGACTTCTATCTGAGACACGAACCGGTGTAGACATAATTTGTAATGTTATTATAAACAATATTATTATAAAGTGTAATTATACAGGATTCACAATATAGTATATCATGAAGTGAGTGTATTTAAATAGCCCCTCTCCTCCAAAGTCCAGTCATATCAAAAAGAACCCTCCAACAGGTTATGGGCCCAGAATATTAAAAGATTAAAATTTATTGAAAAACCAGTGATTTACATAGCCTACATTATAACCTTGGATACCAGTTGTTGATATACAAATAAGCATAGCAACCAGTGATGGATACTTAGAAGATAATGAAGTAATTAATGGGCTTCGTGAAGATGAAGTCAGAGAAGTTCGAGAAGGTGATAGTGGAGGAAATAATAGTAATGGAGTTAATGTAATTCGAGAAGGTGATATAGGAAGAAATGAAGAGAAGTTCGAGAAGGTGATATTGGATGAAATAATAGTAATAGAGTTAATGTAATTCGAGAAGGTGACATTGGAGGAAATGATAGAAATGGAATTAATGAAGTTCGAGAAGATGTTGGTATAAGGCGGAATGATATAGGAAGAAATGATAGAAATGGAATTAATGAAGTTCGAGAAGATGTTTGTATAAGGAGAAATAATAGAGGAAGAAATGAAAATCGAGAAGAAAGAGAAAGAATTGTAGATATTCAAGAAACAGATATATTTGGTGAAACAAATGAAGATGAAACAATTGACAGCGGAACAAATGAAAATGAAATAAATTCCAATGAATCAAATGAAAATGGAACAAATAATAGCAGATTAACAAATGAAAATCTGGTGGAGAATTCGAGAAGTAATGAGGAAATGGAATGGAAGATGGAGAATTTTCTCGAGGAAGCAATGAATTCAAAAGACAAGGAAAACTGGTCAATAGCTACAGAAATTTAAAGTGAACAATGTGAGAGATTGCAGCTACCCGAGTACTTTGGTGGAGCAACATCCATCAGTCAAGATAGATAAGAAAATTATTTCAAAAGTGAACTTATTGTATTTCGGGGGAAATGGGTTGTTTTTTGTTAGTATATAAGTTTTATAGGGGAATTTAAATGTTGTTTACAACGATAATTATAACTAAAAAGAGACAAAGATAATCAATAATTAAGGGGGTGTTGATAATTTCAATAAGTAAACAATTAAGGGGGTGAATAGTGAATGTAATTGTTCATTGATTGAACATCATAAAAACAATAGTCACAAGAAGTCAATAGTATTTGATAGAAAGTATAATTACACGAGTTTTAAAATCCTTTTATGTCTCTTTTATAGTTTTGTTTTATTGTTGTTTTTGTTTTTAATAATTATTTGGAATTTTGTTTTGATATTTATAATAAAATAATCTCTGTTGATATTTGGATATAAGTGAATTTGGGAAGTGAAAGATTGTAAGGGATAGTGAAAGGTTGTATGTGTTGTTCGAATTCGGGTGATGAGTCTAAATTTATGGAATTGTATTTAATAGTTTATGAGTGTTGAGTTTGACTGATTTGAGTATGAATGGCAATAGTGGATGGGATTAATGTTTTATTTATTTATTTAATTTGAAGTTGACTTATTATTGAGTAGTTGTAGTGGTAGTGTTAAGTGAACTTTAGAGTTCATGCTGTGAGTTGTCGAGAAGGAGTTTGAGGAGATTTAAATAAACTTATGGAAGTTTATGCTGTGAGTTGTCGAGAAGGAGTTTAAGGTGTTTGAATAAACTTATGAAAGTTTATGCTGTGTGTTGTCGAGAAGGAGTTTGAGGTATTTGAATAAACTTATGGAAGTTTATGCTGTGAGTTGTCGAGAAGGAGTTTGAGGTATTTAAATAAACTTATAGAAGTTTACGTAGTGAGCAGTCGAGAAGGAGTTTAAGATTATTATAAGATATTTGTATGTATTGAGTGGTCGAGAAGGAGATAATTTTAAATAAACTTTTGTTTTATGTATGGAGTCGAGAAGCAGTTTAAGATGATTATAGTTATTGATGTTTTATGTGGCGAGTCAAGAAGTTAACGTTCTTGACGTTATATAGTTGAATGAAAGTACATGTTTGGTAGAGTATGAGTTGGACAAGTGAGAAAGGGATTTATAGTAGTAACATTAAAGTTGGTATTCAGTTTGAAAGGTTGAATTGAAAGTTGTTGGCTGAATTGGAATGGAGTTAGGTGGAAGTAATTGAATGTAAGTGGTTGTGAGATTTGAATGTATAATTAGGCATGTATGGAAGGTAATGTTAATTTATGAAAGTTAGTTTAGTGAGTTGTGTGGTTTTGGTATAATGTATTAAATTATATACAGGGGTTAAATATGTGCAAGTGTTGAGGGGGTGTGTAGGAGTTTTAATTGTGTGGGGTGTTGTGCTGGCAGGCAACACATGCACATATTATGTCAGGTGTTTAGAATATTAATATATTCAAATAGTGTCACAATAGAATGTGTTCTATTGTGACAAGAGAGACTTCTATCTGAGACACGAACCGGTGTAGACATAATTTGTAATGTCATAATAAATAATATTATTATAAAGTGTAATTATACAGTATTCACAATATAGAATAACATGAAGTGAGTGTGTTTGAATAGCCCCTCTCCTCCAAAGTCCAGACATATCAAAAAGAACCCTCCAACAACTTTAATTAATATCAAAGAAAA
This sequence comes from Thymelicus lineola, assembly GCA_963932265.1. NCBI lineage: Eukaryota > Metazoa > Arthropoda > Insecta > Lepidoptera > Hesperiidae > Thymelicus > Thymelicus lineola. Next base: position 11,607,446 of record OZ010683.1, on the reverse strand, counting down.
AAATACTGCATAAATAAAAAATAAATAAATAATTATAATTGCATAAGTTGATAAAAACAGCTATGCAATAGCTTTACCGCGGCAGTCTCCACGTGCCACACGTCTTTTTTTTAGCTCTGATCTGACTGTGGTCCTCGCGAGTACTCGATAGTCGATACTGAGTAGTATCGATACTTCAGGACCGATACTTTTTTGGTATCGATACCTTACCCCTCGATACCACACGAGTACTCGGTATCGATACCAGAGGCCGATACTTCGAACCCTAACAGCGCGTAGTTTGGTCGTTACTCGTTGTCAATTTTCACGTTTGTTCAACCAACTCACAGAACAATTCAGACAGAACATTACTTGATTACTTCAACAGACTCAACAGTCAACAGTTCAACTTCATCAAATAGTCACACGATCTTTAGGTTTTTTAAAATTTAGAAGATTACTAAATTTAATTACAATGGATTCTAAGTATGCGGCAATAGCTGCAGGGGGCCAAAAAGAGCAGAGAAATTTTCATAATGCAAAGGTAAAAAGAATGAAAATTAGCGAAGACGGAGCTGATCTATTCAAAACAAATGGACATGTGGTTCAGATCAACAAGTCGAAATCAAAACCGGATAGTTCAGAAGATGTTCAGGAAAGCAGGAAGTTATTGCCGGTTTATACAGTAAGGGCTAGGTAATATATTCCCTTAAATGACATTTTATTTATTTAAACAGCTACTAAATTAAAAGCATGTTTTGCAGAATATGCGTCGCTATAAAAGTGACATAAATATTTTGCTCTTTTTTACTAAAGACCTTACGTATTCTAGAGGAATCAACAATATTAATCCAGCTTGAAATTATTTCAGACTGTTAGAAGAGATTAGAAAACACAACACAATGATATTAATAGGAGAAACAGGTAGTGGTAAAACAACACAAGTGCCACAAGTTATTCATGAACAACGACTGGAAGGTTCTGGATCAATAGCTGTGACCCAGCCGCGTCGGGTGGCTGCTATCACTTTAGCAATGCGTGTGGCTGCTGAAATGAATACTGAAGTTGGGCACATTGTTGGGTAAAAACTTACTTTGAATTAAATAATGTACTTAGTTAATATTAGTTCGTAAAGTTCTTACTGTTTTGCACCTCTACCTACGCGTTTCTTGAACGTCTGTGTCCTCTACCCTTAGGTTGTCTGGTAGAAATTGCTATTACAGCGATAAGATCGCCTATTGTGTCTTTAATACTTAAATCGTAATATTTTATGTACTTCTAGTGTGCACAACAAAGATTATTGTATTGTATTGTAATGTATATTTCATTAAGTTCATTACCATAAATGTAAGGATACAACAGGCAAGAGATTAATTCCTAGCCTAGACCAAACTCCAGCATGTTGCTTCAGTGCAGATAGCCAATAGGTAGAGATTGACATAACTTTTAAATATATCAATCCTCAACCAAGTTTAAAATATTTATTTTATGAAATATCTACAAAATGACTTGATCAAGAATGTCATATTCTATCAGAAATATTTGTGACAGAAGCGGTACAGCCTTACAAAATTTAAAAAAACGCCTTAAATTTCGGCGTGTGCAACCTTAGAGCGGCGAAAGCTGGGCAGGTGTATCATAAATGTTATAAAACTAAAATTTATAAATTAAAATCTATCTCATTTGCAATTGCAATGTTCACTGATGTGCTGTGATTTCTTTTACTAATTTCGGTAAACAACGAATTGAGACATCTTTATCTTTTGAGAAATTTGTAAATTATATAAATTAACAGGCTAATGTAAGAATGCTTGTTTTTATTACATTATTTGATTATGTTTGATTTATAAAATTTTTGGAGTTAAAAAGGGTTGTTGTTTATTACCGTTTACTATCATCACTCTGCAACTGTTAACTATCATTTGTTGGTAAATATTATATGTATGGAATGGAATGTTCTGTGTCGTCGGGCCAAAGTTCCTGAGATCCTGGGTTGTATGACTCAACTGGACTTGCCTTGTTTGGAAGGCCCTAGGCACACTACTGATTTGTGAATACATTGATATTAATTGTTTTAGATATTCAGTGAGGTTTGAGGATGTAACCAGTCACCGGACAAAAGTTAAATATATGACGGATGGAATGTTACTTCGTGAAGCTGTTACTGATCCGATGCTTAAGAAGTATTCAGTTATAATATTAGATGAGGCTCATGAGAGAACTGTGAACACAGACGTGCTGTTTGGTATAGTAAAACTGGCACAAAAAGAAAGAAATGCTCATAAACAGAATTCCCTAAAGGTAAATAATTATGTGTATCTTAATTTTATTTCAACTATGCTGGCTAAAGGATTTATATGAACAATAAATTCTATTGCTTTTTACTTTTCATTTGCTAGTGACAAAATGGTTACATAGTGTATAATAAATATTAATGGCACACTTTCTGATTTTATTATTAGATTTTATTAGATAAAAAAAAATTAAATCTACAGAATGAAATAATAGCTTCTATTTTTTATAAGTCTTAATTATTTATCAGTATGTTTAGTAATTTGAGTGTATTTATATCTTGCAGGTCATAATCATGTCTGCTACAATGGACGTGGACACATTTAGTAAATATTATGATAATTGCCCAGTCATATATCTGGAAGGAAGAACCCACCCTGTTACAGTGTACCATTCTAAAGTAAAACAAGATGACTACCAGTATGCAGCAGTATGTGCAATATTTCAGCTGCATGTCACTACACCAGCAAAGTGTGTATTACCATTTCATTCGTTGTGAATTAAGTAAATATTTGGATATTTTTTAACAAAATATTAAAGTAAAGGATTCATGTAATAAACATTAATTATAATATATAGAATTAATTGATTCTGATTAATTGATACTTGATATTAACAAAACATAGAGAAATCATGATTTATCCAAAAGAGTTTTCGGAAAATTATTAGCAAATAAATTACATAAATTTTGTTTTCATTTCTTTTCAGCCAAGACTTTCTGGTATTCTTAACAGGACAAGAAGAAATTGAAACAGTAATGAGCAATATTAAGCAGATAGCTAAGGTTCGTTTTATTTACTTACATATTTGCATGAATATGATACAGTTGTTACAAAACCCACAGCTATTGTTTCACTTTATCATTTAAGTGATAGATCATAATTTGTTACTCGGGTTTTTCCCCTTTTGGGTGAGATATATCAATTCTCATTATGACATGTGTCCATGCCATTTGGCTGTTCAAGTTAAATCAATGTATTCAGGTTTTGTGAAGTTTGAACATAGAGTTTGCAACTAAATAAGAAAATTGGTTTGATTTTTAGTTTTATGAATGAATTTGGTCCTATATGACTTACTTAGTTTTCACCAAATTTTGCTACAGTTACATTTATAGTTATATGTATATCTTATTCCCGTTACTTATCAATTTTGTCCGAATGACCTAGTTTTATCCAAATGATAGATTTATGACAACAGGAGTCCCCTGGCCCCCCCATCAGGGTCTGTCCGCTGTACGCCGGCCTCCCGCCCGCGAAGCAGCTGCAGGTGTGGGCGAATACACCTCCGGGCATGAGGAAAATAGTACTAGCCACTAACATTGCTGAAGCATCCGTTACCATACCTCAAATCAGATGTGTTATTGATACCGGCGTGGTAAAGGAAAGGTAAGTGGAATGTTAAAATTTCATTAATTGCGTTCGCAAAAAGTTAATAAACAGGAAAATTCACTGATGCACCTATTATTATTATATCTAATTGGCATTATTAGGACTGATTTTAGTCCAAAATCATACTATTTATTTAGGCTGGCTTGAACAATGGTTCAAAAATACATAGTATAGACAATATAGACTATAGATATATGAAAGTTTTTTGAACGAATTGTAGACGTACAATGCTACTGGACATGTGCAATGTGTGTAGGGGGCTTTGTCCCCTAGTAAATACACGGCTTAAGTTTTACAACCATACTAGCATTTCCCTTTATCGCTGACAGCGCGAATAAGCCACAAAAATAAAAAATAGTTGAGTTTAAAAACGAAATACACGCTTTTACTCGTATGGTGTCAATGTACAACAAAAATATTCTAGATATTTATCCTGATGATCCTAGTGAGGATATCAGAACGAAATAATTAAATTATTGTATAGTCATCGGCCCTTGACGTCTATTAATTTTCAACATCTTGAAATTGGTGAAAATTTTTGAAAATTTCGTTACGTACATACATACAGGTGAAGTTAATAAGAGTGTGTCATCTAGTGTGGTATCTTAAATTGAAATAAAAAAAATCCCCACAGTTTTATTTACACTAAACATAGCTAAGAACACTCGATTAAGTCACCTTTCATACAAAAAAAACTAGATCAAAATCTGTTTATCCGTTTGGGAGCTACGATGCAATGCCACGAGAAAGACATACAGATACACAGATACACAGATACGTCAAACTTATAACATCCCTGTTTTTCACCTTTCATACAAAAAAAAACTAGATTAAAATCGGTTCAACCGTTTGGGAGCTACGATGCAATGCCACGAGACAAATACAGATACACAGACACGTCATATTTATAACATCTCTGTTTTCGTCGGGGGTTAAAACCATAAATATTGTAGAACGTGGTGCACATCAACGGGCGCGGAGCGGCTGACGGTGCGCGCGTGCTCGCAGGCGGCGGGCTGGCAGCGCGCCGGCCGCGCGGGCCGCACGCAGCCCGGCGCCGCCTACCGCCTCTACACCGCCGGGGACTTCGCCGCGAGGGCCAAGCACCATACGCCAGAGATACTGCGGTCAGTTAAGGGGCCATTCATTTATTAACAGCCGTATTGGGGCGGCTTAGAATACTGGCCCCAATCCCACGCCGGAAGGGTGTCGTAAAGGCGACTAAAAAATCCAATGTTGCCATTTTAGTTTTCAGTAAGATTGGGCCTCCAGCTCGAAAAAAAAAGTTCTTTGAGTACTTTTCTCTATTCCTCATAGTTCCAGATTTAGCCATCCACGCCAACTTCAAAATTCCGCCCTGTATCATAGACATACAATTAATGTTGTCACTGCCTGAACGTATTTCCTGCTAGCTAAGCCTGGAAAATATTCAAGATTTCACACTGTGTATTTAGTATTGTTGTAGTTTTCTTTTTAAATTGACACGTTCTAATATGTGACGTCATATTTTTTCATTTTGACTTTTCAATCTGCTCTGTAACAAATCTGATTCTGTTTTTTCTGATACAAAATAAAACGCGTAGTTTTCTTAAAATATCGTTTAATTTCAACATGTATGTATAAATATTAATAAATAAATATTATGTTACAGGTGCCCCCTGGCGGCCACAATATTAATGTTGATAGCTTCCGGATTAGATCCTCTACACTTTCCATTTATTGATTCACCACCTAAAGATTCAATAGAAGCCTCACTGACTTTGCTCAAAGAACTAGGTATGGTAACATTATCATTGTGGTTATAAACTTTTCTGTAATAATTAATTTATTATATTTATTTCGATAAGTTCTATTGATTTTTTTTCAGGTGCCATAGATAATGAGTCTAACCCTAAATTGACATTGCTTGGCAAGAAAATGACAGCGTTTCCAATTGATCCTAAGTATTCCAAGGTTTTATTGAATGCTCCAGATTATAATTGCTTAGAGGAGGTAATAGTCTACTTAATATTACAATAAATATTAATATCCTTAAATAAATACCTATAGATTGATGTTATGAGGTGGTTAAATTTTTCTTGTGATTTTTTTAGGCGCTGAGTCTGATAGCTATATTGTCCAGTGAAAATATATTTTACTCGCCATTGCATAAAAGAGAAGAAGCTTATAAAGTAAAACAAAAATTTGTTTCCCCACTTGGAGATCATATAACACTACTAAATGTTTTTAAAGCATTTGCTAAATCAACGATGAAAAAAGTAAGTATGACTATTATAAATTCCACAGTCTCGTAACTAGATGAGTTTCCCCTGAATGTAAATAAATTTTATTGATCATTGATTCTTGTTACAGCAATGGTGTAAAGAAAACTATCTCAATCACAAGAACTTATCTTATGCGTTAGAAGTCCGGCAACAGCTGCTGGCCGTATGTCAAGGACTGAATATGACAGTATCAAGTTGTGGATCGGCCCTAGACCAGGTAATTAACAAGATTTAAAGCTAAGTACTTGTGTGTTTATTATGAATGCTACGATAAAACAATCATTATGCATAACAATCAATATTATTTATTTATTTATTTAAACTTTATTGCATTCATACACTGAATTACAATGGGCGGACTTAATGCCAAGCAACCACCAAACAAACCACCAAAAAAAAAAATTGTCTGTAATATAAATTCTTGCTAGAGATAAATTATACCAAAAAGGTATGTTTTGCCAGATTCATTGTTAATTAGTAGAAACTAGGGTTTATAAGCAAAGTAATTCACTTCATAAGTCTTCACATAACTTTAAATAATTTTGCAGATTTATTACAAACGCCTTTATTTTGAAAAGTAAAATCAAATTTTATCCACGTCAGTTGGGTCAAAACCCATTTTAAAATGACAGTTTTAAAACTGGCAATCTTTGAAATACTTGTTAAAATATAACTTAAAGGTTGCAGTATATTATTAATATTATTATCTCTATTGGCCTCTGCCCATCCATCTATGGGCTACACAACCTGTTTAAAGTCCTAACATATTTAAAATGCTTGTAAGAACCAATAACCTTGGGCAACTGGACGGAGCATATACAAACCCTAAATTAAAACTCAATTATTATTTTTCATATATACATACAGTTTATAGTGTAATCTACGCCAATAGTTAAGGAACTGTGCAAAAATTCCTTGCCGTTTAAAAGAAAAATTTGTATACAGTCAACTTTCAAATGCCAAGGAATTTTTGCACAGTTCCTTAACTAAAATATTAGCATACTCCTAGATTACACCCAAAAACTACATATAAATATGAAAAATAATAATTAAGTTTTAATTTCGTGTCCGTATTAGCTCCGCCTAGTTACTCAAGGTTATTGGCTCTTACAAGCGCCTTAATACTATAATTTCAGCTCCTAAAGTGTTTGGTCAGCGGCCTATTCACGAACTGTGCGTGGTCGCGCGGCGCGGGCGTGCAGGCGCGGTACGTGACCGCGGGGGGGCTGGCCACGTCCCTGCATCCCGCGTCCTGCGTGCGTGACGTCACACCCCCTCCCCCCACCGTGCTCTACACCGAGCTCGTCCAGACCCGCCGAGCGTACCTCGTCACAGTCTCCGTCATAGAACCCCAGTGGCTGCATCAGATAGCACCGCAGTACGCGAGGCGCTGTCGGACCACACGGTGACGAATAGTACGAATTCAAAATGATAATGAAATATTGATATTAAATTATGAAGTGTTTTTAACTGTCAAACTATGTGATTTTTGTACTTTTAAAGATTATTTCAATTAGATCGTGGCAAAAAGAATATTTGTATAAAATACAATTGTAAGTTACAGTTAAAAGGTGATGAATGAGGATAGGTAGAAAATGAGGTAATCAGTTGTTGAACTAGTGATATTCTTTCCTGAAAGGAGATTATTGTATTAATAATACTTTAAATACAGTGCCACATATAGATTTTATAATTGCTTTGAACCAAGAATATGACAATATGTAATGCTAAACACTCATTCACTCATGATTTCCCATGTCGTAGGTGCTTTGGACAACACACAAAGCACGCACCCAGATTGGGAACAGAAGCTTAAACTCATCGTTTAATCGTCGGCCTCGTCCAGCATGGTACCATTGCGTCATACGGGCCATCGTTGCACAATTTAAATTTTTGTGCCTTACATTGCGCAACACATGGCGGTGGTGCTATATAATTTACTTGGATAAAAAATATAGCGAGGTTTAAGGGGCCATTCATTAAATTACGCAAGGACAATTATGGTTAGTTTTGACCCCCCTGTCCCCATGTAAGAGCAATGTAAGGACATGTTGAGATTTAGAGGACTCCCCACTTTCTCGGACCCTTAAGTAATAAATGAATAGGCCCATAACACGCGCGAGCTAGTGTGCGCTAATCATACTATCTACTATGGTTCTACTGGTGATTAAGTATATCGGTGGTAGGTACCTACTTTGAAAACTTTGAAACGCTACTTTGAAAAATCATATTACTCGTAGAACTATTGGTAAACCGATACTTCTTATCCAAGCAGTAGGACACAAATCAATGAAAGTTAGTGTTGTGAGATAGGTTATGTTTGTATATAATTTTAAATGTCAATTATCTAATAATGTACCCTATAATAAGTATTGAATAAAATTAAATGCAGTTCGTTTTTGACCGTTTTATTTTCTTGTTTTACTTTCAAACCTCATATTTACACAGATACTACATCGCACCTTCGGTGGTACAAGAGCACATCTTACAAAAATCGTAAAATGAGTTAAATAGTATCTGGTGGGACAGACTCCCATTAGATTCACTTTAAAAGTCGCTAGATGGCAATAGTGTCTTTGTCATTTTGGGTCGACTGAGTGAGCGTTTTGGCGCGACATCATCTCATTGGTCAGTTGCCTCGTCGCCCGCCCGCGCGCCGCGCGGAGTGGTTGTATGATGGAGCGCCAAAGCCGCGAAGGTAAATATGCCCTTTGATATTCCTGGAGAGACAAAGTCATATTTAGCACACTTATGCCTTTTTCATGAGCAAATGTTTGGAGAGACAAAAGCCATTATATCGTTTTTTTGTTAAAGATTTACTGGAAAATGCCAAAGTTGTCTGTACAACAATAATTATGAAGATTGTTTGTAGTTATTTTTGTTAGTTTTGATTTGTTTACATAAAAAACGTTCTAGAGTAAAGTAAAAACTGACTGATTACTATAGACAAAGATTTTATAACGTTTTTGTCGCTAAATTTAGAGGCCAATTCCAAAGAGTTTCGCTAGAGATTTTTAAGTTTTTTCAACAGAAGTTCCTAAAAAGATGTATAATAATACATTTTTTGAAGTGAAACTTTAGAATCGTTAGTGATTTCAAACCGGATGCAACGACAGGTAAGATAATATAACCGCTAATTTCGTCTTTGAATTTAACTTCTCCATAGCTCAATGGTCAGGACGTAGATACACAATACCTGATGCGCAGGTTCGCGTCTCACAGTATTTCTTTTTTTTTAGTTTTTTTTTTAGTTTTATTTTTATACTGTTTTTAAATACTTTCAAATGCTCTTTTAAATATTTTCAAAGAATTTATCAACAAAAAATAAGAATTTCATTCTTTCACTCTGTCGATCGACCGACCGATTATACAGACAGTAAAAATGCTAAGTTGTATTCATAGATGGCGCGAGGAATAAGATTCGTTTTATTGCTAGATAGATTTTTAAAAAGTGCTAAGTTGTATTCATAGATGGCGTGAGGAGTAAGATAGAAGTTTCACTTCTACCACGTGTGAATTGCACACATTTTCTTTTTTTTTCCAATAAATAAACTTGTTTCTATTTCAAAATTATCAAAACACGAAAGATAAATATGGTCATAATTACAAAATGATTTAAATGTTGGTGGAATAAAGGCATAAATGTACACCTTATTTTGAAAAAATATTATAACAATTAACAACAAAATATTTGATACCTGCAAAGGACATGGCCATATTCACAAACAAATGGGTCGTATTTCATGCAAAGAACAAATACTTTGAAGCAATAAAAAGACGAATAATACGACTCGGAATGCAAAAAAAAAACTTTAAAATGGCTCTCCTGTAAAATTTCAAAAAGTGCAGTTGAGCCCTTGTACCACCGAAGGTGCGACATATGTAATTAACTTGTATTCATCCAGTTAATGTTGTAGGTCGCTAGCTCCGGTATAGATAATCCGTTTTTTTGAGTCGTATTTGATAAACAATCTTGGTACTATACTCCATTCCACGAGACGAGTAGGTTAGTATTTGTCATAATGTCGTCAGTAAAAATTTAAAGGACTAAATAGGTAGTTCTCGTATCTAAGGCTTCCAAAAATACGGATTTTCCAATTACGTATTCAGATACGCATTTCGCTGCTCTAAATACGTAATTACGTAATTACGTAACTGATTTGTTTTTTTAGGGTGCAATTTTTTTGCGTATAAAATACATTGTATTTTAGGAAGGAATAGAAATAAAAAATCAAACATCTTCAAATGTTCACATTTACCTATTATATTAACAAGAAACTACAGAAGATAATAATTTTAAAATTAAACTCCAGATCTAAAATCAATTACGTACGAATAGGCTCAAAGTTTTATTTATTTAATTTTTGTTCTTGATAATATGATGCCATCAAAAACATAACTTGTGAAAAAAAATCAAGTCTCGCAACTCAGTTCTTCTACCGTAAAAATTTGTGAGATCCATGTATGATGGCCAAGTCAATCTATTTATTTAGAACATAAAATATTTTTAATATTGATATGGTCACTGTAAGATGTTGTTAGGTAAGCTAATTACGTAATAACTTAAGACAGAAGGACCCTTAAGTAGGGATTGAATAAATTAACCAACTTGGTATTACATGTATCTCACAAATTTTTACGGTAGAACTGAGTTGCAAGACTTGTTTTTTTTTTGACAAGTTATGTTTTTGATTGCATCTCATTTCTTTTTGTAGTTAGTCCTACTTTTTTCCGTTCCAGTACCTTCTACTTCTTGAATACTAACAATTTCGTGCAATTTAGTCTACTTAATATTTTGCGGGATTTTGGTAAAACTTCATAAGATATCTCCTCCCATTCTTGCTTTTTTATTCCGTTGACCATTTTATAAGTTACCTTTGAATATAATTATATCTAGGTACTTATCTACACCTATTATTCCATTATATTATACATATACACTGATTCATTCACTGCAAATGTAACTTTATTATACTAAATATTTATATGGGATTACAAAGTTATTTAAGCAGTTAGTGTATCTACACTTGCGAGCTTATACTGGAATCACCTAAACGGGGATTGTTCAAAACAATTTTAACAATTTTCATGCAATGAAATTGTAGAATGTAGTATATCATTTGAAAGGTAATTGTATTGGCTTTCATCCTCTTTTGATATCATAACCAAATCTTAGTCAGCTTATATCATGGTACGTAAAAACAAAACTCATTAATTTTTAAAATAAAACCAAATATGGTTTGCAAGTCCTGAAACCCTATAAAAAGGGCCATGGGTGAAAAAATTGTCATCAGTCCAATTATTCACGCCACTGGGAACACAGAAAGTAAAAAAATAGAAACCACACCTGCAGAAGCCGCTCAAATCGTCATTCTAATCCAGCATGGGTTGTCTCAGCGTACTATCGCTCATCAGCTTCATCTGAGTCAGTCATGTGTCTCAAAAGTATACCAGAGTTTCAGGGAAATTGGAAACTTAGTGCCAAGACCAGGTTCTGGCCGTCAGCGATACACTTCTGTGAGAAATGACCGTTTTATTGTCTCCACTTCACTCCGGAATCGATACCTGACCGGCGTTAACATCCAGCAGCGGCTCAGACAAGCCCGGCTTCAATTTGCCCGCGATCACTTAGACTGGGGTATAGAGTAATGGAGCCGAGTCTTGTTCTCGGACGAAACTAGAATGTGTCTGCATGGTAGCGACCGTCGAAGAAGAGTTTACAGGAGACCGGGGGAGCTATTTGCACAATGCTGTTCTGCGAAAACCGTGGCATACGGGGGTGGGTCCTGTATGATGTGGGCAAGGATTTCTATCGAAGCCAAAACGGAGCTGATATTCGTACCCGGTGGAGGTCGGGGAGGAGGGCTAACCGCAGAAAGATACATCAACAACATTCTGCTAGACTATGTGCTTCCCTACGCTGGTTTTATTGGGCAGGATATGCTGTTAATGCACGATAATGTCCGCTGCCACACCACTGCAGAGACAAGACAGTACCTGAAAGAAGTCGGGATTCCCACACTAGACTGGCCAGCCCGTAGCCCTGACTTGAATCCAATTGAAATTTTGTGGGATGAGTTGAAAAGGTAGGCACGAGGAAGATGGCAAGCTCCAGCGTCGATTGAGGACCTAATAACTGCTTTAGTCGAAGAGTGGCAGGAAATCTCACAAGATTCCATCAGGAAACTCATTCGGTCGATGACAAACCGATTACGAGCAGTCATTAGAGCCAGGGGGTCATTAGAGTCATTAATACAAAATATTGAGGGGGAAGAAAATAAAATTGGAAATACAATTTTAAGATCTTTTCGTTTTATTCTATTCGTTTAGATGTCCACAATTTCGACCTGTTGCACTGATTCCTAAAATTTAAGTAGGAAATATAAAATAAAATTATTTTTTACTAGCATTTGAAATCCAATAAAATTACCTTTCAAATGACATACCACATTTTATAATTTTACAGCATGAAAATTGTTAAAATTGTTTTAAACAATCTTAAACTTCTTTCTTTTAAATTAATAATATCCTATCTATGTACTTGCGTTATTATACGTTTATTTATTATCCGTTGCGTTATTATCCGTAATTACGGATTTGAACTCTTCAATTACGTATTTGTGGGACTCTTAAAATCTGTCCGTAATTACGTATTTGCGTAATTACGTAAGTACGTATTGGAAGCCTTACTCGTATCGTATGAATACTTCGAGTTCAGACGTGCGTAGATCAAAATGGAACATTAAATCACAAGTATCTTGGTATTTCGTTTATCGGTTCGCTAAGCAATACAAGGAATTTCTATTAAGGGAGGGATGTGAGGTAAATCTACATTTGATACCTACTTACACTAAGCTAAGTATTCTGAATATCAAAAGACATATTATCACAAATGGCACACAAGGAGCGTTGGAATTTAATTTCGGATCTGTGAAGTTGTCATAAGTAGAAATCGGGTGCCATATAAATAAATAAAAACCGGCTAAGTGCGACTCGCGCACGAAGGGTTCCGTACTATTATCTAGGTTTACAACATTCTAATTATTTATTTTTAAAGTGAATATACAACTAAATATTCTGTCAATATCTTAAGTGCCTACCTGTTTTCGTTATTAATACGTATATTGAGCAAAATAACAGCAAAAAAATCATGTTTGTTGTATGGGACCCCCACTTAAATATTTATTTTATTTTGTTTTTAGTATTTGCTGTTACCTATAGCGGCAACAAAAATACATCAACTGTGAAATTTTCAATTGTCTAGCTATCACGGTTCATGAGCAGCCTGGTGTCAGACAGGCAGACCGACATTGGGTCTCTTTTTTACCCTTTGGGTACGGAACCCTAATGATCTGCTTTGAATAAGTAATGAAACTAATGAAAGAAGGTTTAAAACACACTTTGAAACCTTTGGTAGGTAACCTTGGCCGGTACTTCCTACTTACGGTACCGGTATGTATGTTCAGTTTACTTTGAGTAGGTACATCTCTATTAGGTATTGCAGTCCCGAAAAAAGGGATCACGCATTCCCCAGGGATCACGCTGCTTTTATTAATCTGCTGGATCCCGCACCTTCAAAGCGCGGATTCGCGGATTCCCCAAATTAATAATCTGGCGCTAAAACTTTCGCGTAAATCGCGAGTAGCACGAGAAAAACAGTTTCAACAAGAAAAATAAATATTTAAAAAAAAGCCAGACAACAAGCAAAAGGACTTTGAGAAAATTTTGAAGAAAGAAATGACGTTCTTTGGATTCGAAGGTATCAGAGGAGAGTACCTGACACTCGCCTATGAATAGGATCCTGACGGTTCAGCCTTCTAGCGTAGCAGCCGAGATGATACAATAAATGCCATTTGCTTCGTAAGAGCGTATTTTAAAAGTGATCACCATAGGTTGATATCATAGTACTTAATAGCATTTAAGAGAAAGTTGTGATTTGATTATTAGTTATTATATCGCACCCCTAGATGAAAACCCCACTAAATCAAAAAGTATGCGTTTTGAGTTGGTGGTGTTTTCGAATTCCTGACTCGAATCCCTACATACATGGAGGTATAACTCGCGTAACGATATCTTAAACCGTTCCATTTCGTAACGTTTGATAGATTGATTTACGGTGGAATTTCGACTGAAGAACAATTAGGTAGGTACAACTTATATCTAATCATTATGTATGTAGGCACATACTTAATATGTGAAAATGACTTTAAAACGTAAACAATTTAGTTTCTAAAACCCAATTTGTATTTTACAGCTTTTTTACAATATATGTATTTTTATATAAATATACTCATTACACAATATCTTTTCTTCCTTGGTTAGCCCGTGTTACATATGCGTAACGAGATTGATATATAATATATACATAGATACAATATATATACAAGATTCATAGAGAAATATTATGTTTAATCAATAAAGCAGACATCGCCGCATCCACCACTTGTATAGTCAAGATATCAGGTGACGGTTCGCGGAAACGAGCCTGGGAACCTAAACACCTAAGCATTCTGACCATTCCGGTACAAACATCGACCGTAATCACCCTAGTTATAAGTATTTTAAAAATGTAATTTCTAATATTGAAATTAAATCGATAAATTAGTTAAATTACTAGTTTTCGTTCGCACCCTGCTGCACCTATTCATAACTCTCGTGAAAACGGAGTCTGAAACAAAACGCGTAACAAAGATAATAAACATCGCGAATCGTAAACGCGAGTTCCTTTGGATATTTCGCACCCTTATTGGAAAAAAAGGCATAAGTCATCTTACGTTGAATTTTAGTTATTAACTAATATGATTGGAAAGAGGGACAAAAGCTGCATGTGCCCATTTTTTTCAATTTTTTATCATTAATCTTGACGGTTTTGTGCAAGAAGTCGTAATGTAATTTCCTTTGACTACTTACTGATATTAACAGATTTAACAGCTTTTTTGCTTTCCTGTAAAATTGAAATTTTCAATTTATGCCTTTTTTCCACTGAGGGTGCGATTTGTTGGTACGATAGATGTGGGGCGAGGACGGGGCGCGCGAGCGTGGAGACAATCTCTGCGATGGCTCATTCACTGCTGCAACGAGCCGAGTAGAGAATTGAATTGGAAGCAAATGTGCCGTACGAATACTGCCGTAGAATATAAACTGAACCACTCTCGAATAAGATCCCGAAACCTTCCTGATCAAATTACGCAAGGAAATAAAGCGAGCCTCCCAAATCAATTGAACAAACGTACCTACTACTGGTTTTAAATTGGTGCACATTACGGCGAGATTTAAATAGATTTTGCGAGCCAGGTGAGGCATTCTTGTGGCGTGCAATAGACAGGTGTAATAGGCAAAGCGGAGAGTAACGCGATGACCTGTCTCTACTCTTTTAAGGCACGTAATTGTTTCTATTGTACGTAGTCCCAACATTTTTTGGAAAGGATATTTTTCGTTAAAAAACACGTTCACCGTGACTTTGAAGTTAGTAAAATGTCTACATATTTAGTTAAATTAAACCTCTCAATATCGCAAATTTTAATTATGTTTTATATCCTACTACCACACATTTACCGCATATTCACAAAAACTGAAGATAAGCGCGCGCTTCATGTTGCATCAGCAGCTGGTAAATTTAAATGCACAAACTCCATTGCAAGCATATGAAATAAAAATAAACAACCAAGTAGGTTTTTTATGGCGTTGATGTAAGTAGGTACACACTTAGTTTTAGCTCAGTGGTTAATGCAATAAATCTCACCAATCTCATCATCATCATCCAATCACCAATCCATCAATAAATCTAACCAATTTCAAATAGACCCACAACCCCACTTGCGGTCGGTCAGTGATGTATCGCTACTTGGATATAAAATAAATTGAAAAAACAAACTTTCCCTGTTCCGACACTATGTAATATAATACTTGGTTGTGCGAGTGCGTGCGAGTGCTTGCACGAGGTTCATTTCCGTGCGTGATTCGGTCGAGCCTCTATTTCCTATCCTTGATAGTCTGTTTGCAGTTACGACTTTTTCACCAGTCGTCCGCTCGTATCCGGAAAATAATCATGTGTATGGTAAATGTTCTTTTTAGATTCCTTATAATATATCTTGTACCATAGACTTAATAAATGCGGAGGATGTTGTTTTTTTGCTATGAAAAATACGAACGGCAAAGTTCAAAGTAGACCACAATAGGTAATTAATAGGATATGTCCATTCGTTATAATTAAAATTAACAAATATTAGTTACTTTTATCTTCTAGAATGGCTCGAACAACTCACTTCCTAATGGTTTCTCGTAAAGCACCACACTAGGGTTCCCTGTGTCGTGGGTGTCATGGATAACACTCAAAAACTAGAACATACACACCCAGACCGAGAACAGAAATTCAAACTCAGCATTCTTTCTGCCTCCCAGGACCCTTGGCATGGCGCGGGCGATCCGGCATGATAACCATTGCGCCACACTTGTAAAATTTAAGTAGATAAGTGCTAGTTATATGAAATATTTTTATTAAATTTAACGCAGTCACATTGTATTCCATTTCCATATTGATATCAAGCAGAATAGCTACTTAGGTACAAATCTGTAACAATAGTTAGTGCAAGGAAAGCAATATTAACGGAAACCTTTTCTTAGCTATTTCGACGATTGCGAGCATCGAGCAGGTACGCATTCTTTTCCTCAGAATTATCTTGTAATGACTTGCCTGTCTGATACAAATGTCTCTCTGGGGAAATGAAAACTTATTGCCCTTTGCTAGCAGTAGGCTTACCATAGTATATAATTAAATGTAATCTTGCGAATTATTGTTTTTCAATCAGTGACCGTTATTATTCAAGGTACGTGAGTGTTTCTGTAAGTAGGTACCTACGAGTACATTATCTTTGTGCATCGAATTTTGTAAAATGCTAAGTGTAAACTTAGTCATTTTAATACTTGGACAATACAATGGCAAATATCTAAATGTTTCTTCTGTCATAGTTAGATACTAGTATAGGCGTAAGCTAAAGCTGGTTTTAGAATAATCAGGTTTACTTGCGTGTTGCAACATCTCTCTCTATCATCTTTCAGTGATTAAAAGTCATCCCGGGATGTTATCTTTAGTTGATGTGTTAGTGTTGATGCAGGTAAGTCGGCGCCTGTAAACTATCACTCGAAAGTACAACATTATTATATTTTAAAGTAACAAATTAATATAAAGCTTTTACGAATATTTATAATTTAAGAAGGTAAGTATCAATTTTCTTCCGTGTAATCTGACCTGCACTCACCTTTTTATACCCAGGTTATGAAATAATATACATTGAATTTTATTAGTAATTTCCTTTTATTACAATTCCTATCTTCTGTTGAATATTTTTGTTCACAATCGGCGCTGGTATTCATTGCGTTTTGGTCAAGTGAACTGTTGTTATAACAGATGTAGGAAGGGGGAATGCTATGAGAAATTTTTTCGTGAAAAAAGTCCCTGGTGATACGGGCACGTTAAGGGACGATAGAGTAATGTACGATGAATATTACCGACGACATGTCTGGTGGCGGCTTTATCACAGCCTCGCACCGCGATAACATGGCTCAAATCACCTCATAATGTGCTGCTAGATTTAACGTTGCGTTTCGCTGGCTCCCTCGAGAATGTTGGTCATTAAAGCATTTTTATGAAGATAAAAGTTTAATATTTTTATCAAATATGTTATAGCACCCACAGTAGTCGAATCGTCTCATCGTACCTCAAGGGTACGTCGTGTCCCTGCTCGCTTACTGGAATAGGACAACGTTCGCAACACTAAAGGAATAGCACCTCCCTAGTCCCTACGCAGTTATAATTTTGTGTTCGTGCGGCGTACGCAGGCAAATACGAGCTGCGCGCCATTTTTCGTATTAATGTTAAATCCGGGACTCCTGCGCGACCCGAGTAATGTTCTGTGTTAATTCAATTGCTATAAACCTGAAATACACCAATATTGACGTGAAATAGTCTTTTCTTTAGTCATCCGTGGCCCAAGACTATATCTGGCGTCCCAACGTTCGGCCGAGTTTCAGTGATAATTGAACAATATTTTCGTGTATTTCGTGTTCGAACAATAATTAAGTGTGTCAATATTGGTGAAAACTAATGAAACAGTGGTTTAGTGTCAAAACAGTGACTTTCTTGGGTTCTTAGTGCGTCGTTACGAGTGATTACATACCTATTACCTACTTCGACCGCGCCCCGGCTTCGTTACGTTTTGAACACAAGAAGCAATTTAAACGGAACTTTTACGTAAATACGCAGTTTATAGTGTCTATACAGTGGATTTTGTGTAAAACACCTAGTTTTTTCACGGTTTTAGTCGTTCTAGTGCCTACTTATTTCCTAGAACAGTCGTGTTCCTAGTCGAAAATCAACGTCCATTTTATACCTATAAACATTCGAACTTATAAACATTCTGGTGTGTTATTCGATCTTATTATTTTAGTGTCATATAGTAGTCGTCCCAGCGGAACTGAGTCTAATAGTTACG
Source organism: Thymelicus lineola (assembly GCA_963932265.1). Lineage (NCBI taxonomy): Eukaryota > Metazoa > Arthropoda > Insecta > Lepidoptera > Hesperiidae > Thymelicus > Thymelicus lineola. Next base: position 11,589,032 of record OZ010683.1, on the reverse strand, counting down.
TACTTACCTGGGATAGTTGTGTACTAAAATCTTAGTTCATTATTAGTGTAAAGAACGCTTGCTATCTACCTACTCACGCGTCGTGTACCGATTAACGAACGTTCTGGAATCTGGACTGACGGAACTTCAGTGTAGTACCTACTGCGAGTGTCGTAAAGTCGTAATTATTACTGTGTTAGAACATTATAAATACTTAGTGCATAAACAGTCATGGTGTTAACGCGGTCGCGTACAAATAGTGCTACTCGTGCTATACAGCAAGAGACTGCTGTCGAGCAGTCTGACGGTGTGATGCCGTCGACCGATGAAGGAGCTCTCTTCGTCGACGTTCGAACGTCCACGCCGCCCCTGGCCGGACCCCCGTCCGTCGGCGCCTCTGCTTCATCACCATCGCAGCAGTTCGGGCGTGAGATGCATGACCCGCAAATGCCGCAGCACATGCATGCTCCGCCCACCGCCACGCTGCAACCATCAATGTCTGCACCGGTGGTTATGACAGACCAACAACTGGTATTTTTATTGCAAACACTACGGTCGCAGCCGCCTATACCGGGCGCGCCGCCACCGCCGTCAGTGACTGTAAGTACAAATTTGGCTAAATGTACAGCGAGATTCAACGGTGCTGGCGATGTTCTAGCTTTTATTGACGCTGTCCAGATTTATAAAGATTGTGTTGGTGTGCGCGACGACATTGCTTTGAGAGGCCTGCCAATGCTGCTCACAGACTTTGCAGCTACCTGGTGGTTGGGTGTCAAACATTCTATCGCGAGCTGGCAGGAAGCTATTCATTTAATACGACAAACATTTGGTCCGAGACTCCCGCCGCATAGAATCTACAGAGAGGTGTTCAGTCGAGAGCAGGGTGCAGAACGGACAGATGTATTTGTGTGCAGGATAAGAGCCTTAATAGCCCAGCTGCCGCTACACACACTACCAGAGAATCCTGTTCAGCTTGATATGGTCTATGGTCTACTACATCGGAGAATCCGCGAAAAGGTGCCACGAACTGCCTTCACTTCATTCGCCGAGCTGCTACAACAGGCTCGAGTAGTGGAGGATGTGCTGGAAGAGGCGTCTGCTGTTACGTCAACGAGGAGATCATCAGCAGTTCCCGTTGCGGCACCGCCATCGCCGACCATTAGACAGACAAGTTTTTCATCACCAGCTGCTACTGCGGTGAAACTTGACAGTAAGCCGCAAAATAAAACCAGACCCAGATGTGTATTTTGTAAAATGTTTGGGCACGTCAAAGAAGACTGCCGTAAGCTACTAAATAAGAATAATATCCATTCGGAATATGTGAAGAGCGAACCAGTTGCTGCACAATCGGAGCTACGCCCGTCCCTAACTTGCTTTGGATGCGGTGCGCCCGGTGTGATCCGGTCTAATTGCGCAGTGTGCAAGGAAAAGCATATCTCCGCGCAACCGTCAACTTCGTCCGCGTTCCAATCAGTGTCCGTTTGTGAAACTAAATTAAATCCGCGAGTGCGTCCGATTTTTAATGTCGAAGTGTTTGGTGCCGTGGGTACCGCCCTATTAGATACTGGTGCAAAACAATCCGTTGCTAGTGACAGTCTTACTAAACATTTGCGGTCTAATGGCCAATTGTTTCAAAGTGTAGAAACCGAATTAAAATTCGCGGACGGATCTCAACGTATACAAGTTGTAGAAACTGCCTTAGTAAATGTAAAGGTTCAGGGAGTTGCTATCACAACGCTTTTTATGGTTTTGCCCGGTGCTACCGATTCTCTTTTAGGTATGAATTTTATACGGGACTCTGGCATGATGCTTGACTTCGATAAAAATCGTTTCTCCTTGCGTTCTACAGACTTTTTTGATATACAGTATGAATGTGAGAACCGCATTACGGTTAGTTCTAGTATTGGCCTCCGCGAGTGCGAAGGTGTTCTTTTACCTACAGATGATAAGTTGAAATTGGCTACACTGTTAGAGGAGAACTGTGATATCTTTAGTGTAGGGGGAGGGTCGACGCCTTTCGCTTTACACAGAATAGATACAGGAAATGCAGCGCCCATCTCCACGCCACCTTATCGGGTTACACCTAGTAAGAAAGAGATAATTAGAGCAGAGATAGATAAGATGTTAGAACAGGAGGTGATTGAGGAAACGGAATCTGAGTGGGCGTCACCAGTGGTACTTGTGCCAAAAAAGAATGGTGAAATCCGGTTTTGCGTAGACTACCGAAAACTTAATGGGGTCACGCGCACGGACAAGTACCCACTGCCTATGATCGATGACATATTATCGTCCACCAGGTCCAATTGTGTCATGTCAACGATAGATCTAAAATCCGGATATTGGCAAGTTGAAGTGGCACCGGAAGACAGACATAAAACGGCTTTTGTATCGCCGTTTGGTACATTTCAGTTTCGGCGTTTACCGTTTGGGCTCAAGAATGCGCCGGCAACGTTCCAGAGGTTGATGGACCGATTTCGCTCCGGCTTGAAGGACGTAACTGTGATAGCTTATTTGGATGATATTCTTATCATCTCAGGCGACCTTCAAAGCCATCTGCGCGACTTAGAACAAGTTTTCAGTCGTCTGCGCTTGTTCAAGTTGACGGCCAATAGAGAGAAGTGCGTTTTCGCCAGAGAACGGGTAACATATTTGGGACATGTGATCACCACTCAAGGTATTGAACCTGATCCCAGGAAGGTCCAAGCTGTATTAGATATGCAGCCTCCTACTAATGTGAAAGAGTTGAAGACCTTCTTGCAAACCTGTGCGTGGTTTCGCAAGTTCATTCCCCGGTTCTCTGAAGTTGCACAACCTTTAACGGATTTAACGAAAAAGAATAGACCCTGGAAATGGGGGGAGAAGGAGTTCTACGCTTTTGAAGAGCTGAAGCGAAGACTCACCACAAGCCCTATCTTACGTCAACCAGACTTCGAGCAACCTTTTATTTTGCGCACTGATGCTAGTGCATACGCGATCGGTGCAGTGCTTATGCAAGGTCCTGATCCGAAGTCTGAGAAACCAGTGGAGTACGCGAGTAGGCTATTAACAGCAGCTGAGAAGAACTATTCTACGACGGAACGAGAGGCGCTGGCTGTGGTGTGGGCCCTCGATAAGTTTCGTGGTTACCTGGAAGGCGCCGTAGTTCACGTCGCTACTGATCATCAACCTCTAAAATGGCTCCTCTCGTTGAAGACTCCAAGTGGACGCCTGGCTCGGTGGGCCCTGAAAATTCAAGCCTACAATTTAGATGTCAGTTATACCCCAGGCAAAGCAAATGTGGTGGCTGATACGCTTAGCCGCCCTGTATGTTCCTCTGCAAAAGACGAAGGTCCCACATGTGACGTATGCCCAGTATCAGTGGATCTTCCTCACCGTAGCTCTGAAGAGATACGCGTGTCTCAGTTAGCGGATCCTATAATAAAAAGGATATTATCAGATTTTGAAGACAACGACGCTGCCACTAGGTGGACAGATCGAGGTTATTACCTTTCACGAGGAGTGTTGTTCCGTTTTGATCCGGATGGTGAATCCGAGGAGCCCCAGCTGGTCGTTCCAGAATCAATGCGTGAAGAAATCATGAAAGAACTTCATGACGCCTCCACTGCAGGACATTTAGGCTTAGAGCGTACACTTAAGAAAGTGAAAAACCGATTTTATTTCCCTAACATGCGACAGTACATAACAAAGTACCTGAAGTCTTGTGACCTTTGTCAAAAGTTTAAGCCCACTAACCTGAAACCTGCTGGTCTTCTCCAAAGCCCCGTCCCGCAACAAAGGTTTGAAGTTCTGGCCATGGACTTATTTGGACCTTTGCCAGAAGGCAGTAAAGGTGAGAAGTGGATCTTCCTGGTTGAAGATACTGCGAGCAGATGGGTAGAGTTGTTCCCATTAGCTGAAGCTAATGCGGAAAATTGTGCTAAAACTTTGATCGAAGAAGTGTTCATGCGATATGGGTTTCCCCGCCGTGTAATCTCGGATAACGGAACCCAGTTCGTTTCAGCGGTGATGCAAAAAGTGATGCTCGTCTTGGGCATTCATCAAAATCTGACACCTGTGTATCACCCCGAGAGCAATCCCGCTGAACGGAAGAATCGTGACATGAAGCAAATGCTGGCGATCCTGATAGACCCAGAGCATCGTCGTTGGCCTGAGGTATTGCCCGCGGTGCGGTTTGCCTTAAATACGGCTCCTAATCAAGGCACTGGACACTCTGCCGCCTTTCTAACATTTGCGCGCGAGTTCCGGTCTCCAGTCGACATAGCCCACGACCTTAGGACAATAGTGGAGCAAGAGAACTATATCCCACAAATAACGCCGTACTTGCGAGATTTCGTACACCAGTTGCAAGAAGTGAAGTGGCGAGTCGAACGCCAACAAGATCTTCGCAAGGATGCTGGGGATAAGTCAAGACGTTCTGGACCACTATATCAGGAGGGTGATCTAGTACTTGTAGACAACCATCTCCTTAGTCAGGCCGCGAAGGGTTTTACGCGTAAATTTGCCCCGAGACGCGAAGGTCCGTATCGTGTGAGCAAAGTTGTTTCGCCGACTACGTATGAAGTTGTAGATAAGAATAACGAACCTCGAGGCAAGTATCATGCCAGTCTTTTGACGCCATACGTAGGTGATCGCGATGTGGTAGTTCATAATCGGAGGAGGGGTAGGCCTCGCATTTTATCTGATCCCAAGTCAGCTCCAGAGCCTTCTGCCGACTTGGAGGGGGAGGATATAGCACCCACAGTAGTCGAATCGTCTCATCGTACCTCAAGGGTACGTCGTGTCCCTGCTCGCTTACTGGAATAGGACAACGTTCGCAACACTAAAGGAATAGCACCTCCCTAGTCCCTACGCAGTTATAATTTTGTGTTCGTGCGGCGTACGCAGGCAAATACGAGCTGCGCGCCATTTTTCGTATTAATGTTAAATCCGGGACTCCTGCGCGACCCGAGTAATGTTCTGTGTTAATTCAATTGCTATAAACCTGAAATACACCAATATTGACGTGAAATAGTCTTTTCTTTAGTCATCCGTGGCCCAAGACTATAATGTGTGTAATTTAGTATAAGAATCTGAATTTATTTAGAACGTGCATCTAAGGACAAATACTTAGTATACTTACTAAATTGAAATCAACTCTTTATTTTCTATACATATACGTATAGAAAACGTAAAAATGACGTAAAAATAATACAAAACATGACTTTTGCAAGGTTTGGCACAAATAGCCTTATGAGCAAGCTTTCTGTCCTGCGTATGGCCTGTCCATGGCCTAATCAGCTGGATCAAAGACTTCTGAATACATGTTAATTCCGAGTCGGTTATAGGTTACAGGTCGCAAGTAAAGACAAGCAAAGCCGGAGTTTCTCTCCGAGCTGTGTTCTCTCCTCAACTCATTATTTGCTACACATCTATGATCTGCTCATACCCGGTGTCTATGCGTACGAATAGTTCTATCACATTAGACTGGTGCTGCCAAATGTCACCTGTCAGCATTGATTTCAATAAAGAGGCGTGGTAAGAAGCTTATTTGATGACACCAATCTTTAAAGACTCGAGTACAGGCGCAGAGATGCTAGAATCTCTCACTATTCTAACGGGACAAACTTTGGAGAGTGTGCGTAAGAATTGCCTACGATCACTCCTATACGACGACGCGCTTTGATTCGTTATTTATTATGCGCACCACGAAGGACTGGATTAAATTGTCCGGATCCGTGTTCCCGTCCGATTAGAATGTAGATGTCTTTAAGTCAAGAGTGAATAGGTTCCTAATAAGTTAATGTATCTTCCTACTCAAAACGACATCACCATCAGGCGGGATTGTAGACAAGCATCAACTTAAAATTGACTAAAAAATACATTTTATAATTTACACGACAACTATTTTTGTCACGTACCGACATACTTATAGACGTTGGACGACTATAGGTACACGGTAAAGTCGTAAATACGGTAGTAGAAATTAGAAACAAAATAATTTGTTTTGAGTTTGACAATTTGTTCTAGGTATTCATTGCAGTTTGCAGAGGACAATAAGATGATAAGCTGCATGACCTTTTTCTACTCTTAAATTTATAAAAAATCTGAATATCCTTAAACTCATTCATTGCTCAAGTTTGTATAAGAACCCTGGATACGGATTAAATAGGCTCGGTACAGAGAGCTAATACATACTTTCTTCTATTGTTCTAGGAACAATTTTCTGATATAAAACCTTTTGTTATAGCGTGAGGCAACTGGCTAGCCGCCAATTTCATGTTTCATATTTTACTGGATCAGCGAAATTTAAAATATCTAGCAGTTATATATCTATTTTTTTACATTCAAGTGCTGAGTTTCATATGAAAGTCATTTTATTTATTGATATAAAGTAACATATACTTATTAATCATAATGATTTATTACACTGTGATAATAATAACTTTGATTTCCTAAAGGCAAAATCTTGTTGATCTTATGTGATAATCTTGCGGCGACCATATCGGAAATTATTGTTATTATCACTTATGCGTGAGAGAATTGCACGAGAGTGTGTTGACCTCAATAGTCAATATGGTTGTATTATCGCACCGTACATAATGCTCACTGGTCAATAAGCACTGCATGGAGTAACAGTTAATGTGTTTATCAAAGGAGAACCCCAGCTTCCATAGAAACTCAGGCCTAGGTAGACAAGACTGGAAATTGGCTGTCAATTAGATTATTGCAAAAGGTTTAATTTCTCCAATTTTCACGGCTGCCAGCAATGGCCAACTAAGGAAATCTTAGAATGAATCACCTTAATTATAGGTTATGATTATGTCATACTCGTGTCACAGTGCTATTTAATATGTATGTTACACTTACTATAAACATCTTCTCACAAATACTAACACTTAAACTACGAGTTTAATGGCTAAAACTAAGTTGGCGGGTGTCTATTATACTATCTACTACTTCAATGGTTTTCACCCAAAACGAATGACATAAAAAGGTTGTATAATAAAAGCTATTGCATATTTCAAGAGATTTTATTAGTTATCATTATAATTTATATTAACATTTCGTCTAGTTGTGCAGGAGGCGCTATATTTCGTTAGTACCTTGCCCAATCAAGATACCTTAATATACTCATTGTAAGTATGGCCACAGCAACCTCCTGATCTTCTAAAGATGTATAGGGTACGTTATCCAGTGTTCAGGACTTATTCTGAACCTTTGTCAGTCACAAAACAGGCGATTAAGGAGTCCATATTCATATAGTATTGGTTTGCAAGAAATTGTACCGAAACTGCGAAACACATTCACCAAAACACAAGTACGAAAGCGAATACAATAGAAAATTAAAATCACTGTGTGCGTGTCGATGAGTTTCATTAGTAAATAGGACTCCAAATACGCTGAAAATATTTGATAGTAAAAATATACAAAACACGCGTAGAAAGATGAAAGATTGATGAGAAATATGACAATACAGTGGTGTTATTTATAAATACTATGGTTACCAAAATGACATTATTAGGGATTACATCATCTTTGTTGTCAATCGATTAATCGATGTCAAAATATTCGAAATGCAATTTAATAAAATTAGAGTAACGATTTAATGGTAATTATAATATATTACATAGTTTTGATTTATATGGAATACGAAGATATGTAAAAAATAAATTAATATTATAATTATAATCAATAATTATGTAATACATAAAATATATTATTATGTTCCATCAATCGATCAATATCAATCGATTCAATCGATTATAAAATCGTTTTTAATGAGGTAAATACTATGAAAACTTTTTTGCATTATTTGGTTCATTTGGCAATAGCAGCTGAAGCTAAGATTTAAATATGTTTATCTTATAAATAAGACGAATTTTTTGGTATATAATTTACTCTTGTCTAGTCCGATGTTCTAGCACAGATTACATATGGTTCGAGGCCTCGAAATTGGGGTTCTCCTTTGGTGCATTAAATAGTTATAATATCTTATTTGGAAATATTGGGCTGGCATAAAAAAGTAACACCTTCGAATAAGTCTATATTTATTTTAATTTCGGTTCTTTGATAACTTTGAGAACATGGATAGAATAAAATGCTTCATTATAAGATAGTAAGTTTCCCGTGTGGTGCCGGGTCCACTGAGTAGAATAGCACCACTCCTACCTCTTCCTGGGATGTCGTAAAAGGCGACTAATGGGATATTTCAGGAGATGGGCAGCAGCGTCTTCCTGAGTAGTATTAACATCTACTGCGGTCACCAACACGCACTGTCCAAGCGCGGTGACTATTGGCTTCACCCCCCTATGATAGCCAAAACCAATCCACAAGCTCAGGGTAGCACAGCGGGCTATGGAGAGGGCTATGCTCGGTATCTCTCTACGTGATCGTATCAGAAACGAGGAGATCCGTAGACGAACAAGGGTGACCGACATAGCTCAAAGAATTAGCCAGCTGAAGTGGCAATGGGCTGGCCATACAGTGTGAAGGACCGATAACCGTTGGGGAAGAAAGATCCTCGAATGGCGCCCGCGTCTCGGAAAGCGAAGTACAGGACGTCCCCCGACAAGATGGACCGACGACCTGAAGAAGACAGCGGGCATCCACTGGATTCAGAAGGCTCAGGACCGGTCAGAGTGGCGCAAGTTAGGGGAGGCCTATGTCCAGCAGTGGACCTCAAAGGGTTGATGGATGGAAGATAGTAAGTATCGCTTACACCAATAGGTACTATTATGTATTCTGTGCTTACACTTACAGTACTAACACCTGTCTAATTATTTAAATTGTTCCTAAGTAAAGAATCACCATACAAATTCTGTACTAAGGAGCAACTTAAGTAACCATTAGTGCCTCTGAGTTATGGCGTAAGTGTCTTACCGAGACTGCAATTGGCACGGTAGAATTAACACATTGGGTGTTCGGTTGCTTTTCTTCTTGATACTACTCTTCCTTCTCTTAAGTTAACAATGTATTATTATTATAAACTAGTGGATACCTGACGTGTTCCACTATGCAAAAAAAATGACGAGAATTTTTGATGAGAATGACGGATCAGTGTTTTTGTGTTGACGGCACTTGACGGTGACGTTGATACGCATTTTTACATATTATCTTCAAGTTGTTGTATGGGAAAAGTAAAAAATCAACTTTATCAATGGACTGAATGTGCCTAATGCGTTGTTTCAGTGGTCTTAAACCACCTTCGGATGATTTCAAAGTCTATAAAGGATATTCATACAAAAAAAGGGTGTACCAGGGGTGGCGGATCAACGGTGGCCCAGGGGTGGGGGACCTCAATACTTACCAATTTAACACCTATGTATGTTCAGCAATATTCAGTGGTACCCCTAGGCCACCGTTTGATCCACTACCCCTGTTACACCCTGTATATAGATTAAAAATATCATATTTTTTTCTAGCTTTTTCTTTCATAATCACTGGTTTTTCTGAACATGTTATTTATAACTACATCGAACGATGCAATTTTATTACATAGTTCTGTATAGAATAATTTTAAGTGTTATATCGATACATTTCCCAGGTTTACGATGCACACGTATTTTGGCCATGAGCCATATCATAATTGAAAAATATATTTTTCTTTTTACAATCCTTTGGTTTTAAATATTAATAAATACGGTCGAAAGCACCGTAAGTGTAGAATTTATGAATATATTATAATAAAAGGTGTAAAATGGAAGGAACATATTTTTACTGAACTCTAACAAAAAGCAAAAAAATACTTCAACTTTATCGATTTTTTCATTTGTTAAGATAATTAGATCCTGCCATTGAAGTATAATGTACTAAAGTACATACATCGCGAACAAAAGTGTCGTGCCGGGAGGTTCTATTTTCAAAATCGACTGAATCCACTGAAAACTGTAGCCCATTGGCCACAGTTCAATGCACAAACATAGGGTTCGCGGTGTAGGTTCTATACGTATAGTACCTAATAATAGTTTAATGGATTCTGCCCGCGGCTTTACCCGCGGAAGAGTGGTTTTGGAAAACGGAGTGGAAATCATAAACATATAACGTCCCAATTATCTTCGGGAACATAAATACAATCAATTTTCTTGTCTCGTATATGAATTATCTGCATGTGTTAGATTCAATGTGTAATGGTTATGGAAAAGACAAGAAATATAAATTGGAAGTCATGTTATAAAGCGAGAATCGACAAATATTTGCAACTTGTACTATTATTAATAAAGGTAAACCAAAAAAAGCACAATGACTAGTTATATTTCATGATATTGTAACTTTTTCATATTATTATGGAGGTATGTAAATGATACACATTATTTGCGGCAATTAATTTATTGAAACCCTTAGTTCGCAATGTGCTTTAGTCGTTGGGGAAGAACTAAGGGGAAAGAAACCCCAACGGCACAAGATTACCGCAGTAATATTATATTATATCATTCCACATTTCGTATCAATATTACACATTTTAAAACGGAACAAACACTACGACAATATTGAATTGAAAGCTGGCTTCTAGTATAGCTTTACAACATTATGACACTACAATCGTTTTAATTAGAATGATACTAAACAATAATTAAATAGACTGGCAGAGTAACATTATAAAAGTATTTCAAAGTACTTAACTTCTGCAGAAGAGCAGCTCACACACTGAATTAAACGAGACAATTACAAACACTCGCTTTTATCAACCCAACTATCTACCCCCACACCATAATTACGAGTATCACCTGACAACCACAGACAAAATCAATAATTTGTAATGCTACGTAAAAAAATCGTAATAAATACTAATAATAATAAACACAATTCAATAATTGATTTAAACAATTCCAAATCATCAAAATTATTGGTGTTTTATAAAATAATTAAAATATTTCTACCGGCAAACAATTTTACTTCCTGTTACAATTAAAGACCTATTTTAAAAATTAGCAAGTAGTTGACATTTAACGTTGCTATAAATTTTCAAATACCTTATATTCATTTTACTTATATCGTATATTATTACCAAATCGTACAATAATATTATATTACCATATTTCAAGTGTTTCCTGTTACAATTAATACAAATAATACAAGTTGTCAAAATATAAGAACATTATCATTAATGGATACGTTTCCTTTTTATAAAAATCTAAATTTCATATTTTCTATTTATTGAGCAATTATTACATATACCTACATTATAAATATACAATATCTCTCACGGCCAGACTGACATGTACTTCGCTCTCGAAGTACTAAAAATACTACATCGTTATACATACTAAGTACATAAAAATACCAAGATAATATAGTTCCTACTACATTTACGAATATTGTCTCTTTTCACATTAAGATAAACACAAGTAAAGATATTTCATTTCATTTCATTTCATTTCATTTCATATTATTTCATAAGGGCCCACTAGCCTCCCACCTGCTGCACATGAGTAAGGCTAGGGCTTTTAAATCAGTAGACATTATCAGCAGTTCCTTCAGTAATAGGGATGTTGACTAATTTTTAGGATTTAATTTTATTTTATAGATAGAACCTTGATATTCACGAAAAATAAATATTATAAAAATAATAATCTTCAATTTAAAAACAAAAATTGATAAGTAAAAATCATTATCAAATTTCCCACCAAAAACGTCAAAGTTTGTTGAATTTCCATATAAAATAGGAGCAATTACGTTATATTCTCAAAATTGCGTTTAAGGTCACGTGACAGTGAGTACAATTTTTAACATTTAAAATTAATGATAACTAATTTATTGTGATTGATTTCAATAAAATAAGGCCTTAAAATAGGCCTTTAAATGTTACCACTAATACTTTAGACATAATTTTTTATTAATTTATAATTAGTGTCAACATCCCTATTTGATCCAGCCTCTCACCTGCTGCACATGAGTCAGGCTAGAACTTCTCAGAAGACATAATCAGCAGTTTATTTATTAATTTGATCTAGCCTCTCACCTGCTGCACATGAGTCAGACTAGAACTTCTCAGAAGACATAATCAGCAGTTTATTCATTAATTTGATCTAGCCTCTCACCTGCTGCACATGAGTCTAGACTAGAACTTCTCAGAAGACATAATCAGCAGTTTGTTCAGTAATATCATCCAGCCTCTCACCTGCTGCACATGAGTCAGGCTAGGACTCTCACTCAGTAGACATAATCAGCAGTTTGTTCAGTAATTTAATCATCACTTCTTAAATTATCCTTAGACAATTATTATTGCATTTCATTTCAAAATTTACCCATCCATTGTATAATATTTCATTTCAATCCACATCACGATTGTGTTGACAAAACGTAACTAACAATATCGAAGATACTAAATATCTGTTCCGTTTGGCCATCCGATTCAAAACAATAAGTACAAAATTTAACAGTGATGATTAATTACTACAATAACCGTAGACAATAGTAAATTGCTATCGTTACTTACTTATAACATAAACTTAATTGAAACTAAATAAAAAAAAATATTGTGAAATTAATAGAATTAGATCTTTTAATTGTGTTGTGTCTTTTAATTGTCTAATTGTGTAATTGAGTAGTATGTGTCTAATATCTAAATTCATCATAAATCATTGTGGATAAATCTTAAAGATTATATTATGTAATGTATGTCGAGTCATATTCCTTGCTATATACTCTCACTGGGGCTATATTACATACAAACATTTCAAAATAAAATATATATAAAAATCTTTTGAAATAATATATTAATTATTAAATTAATTATTAACCCCTTCCAAGCGGCCGTAACGTTTTTTCGTGACAGAAAAAAAAACATCCTAATACGGTGCCGCGTCTACATAGAAGTTTCACTTAAAAAAATCGTGATATTATTATAAGGAGGAAAGATTTACATTTTTGTAAATTGGTAATGAATAGACTCAAAAACTACTCGACCGATTTGAAAAATTCTTTCACAAATTGAAAAATACATTATTTCTAAGTTAATAGGCTGTATTTGATTGTGATTATTAATTAGTTGTTGTTTTTTTTTGCAAATCGCGTAAGGTTCAGTTAGTAATACATAAATGTTTATATCGTAAAACCTATTAAAAATATTACAGCAAATTATATTACATGTCATTGTAAATGTAATAAAAGTAAGAAGCTAAGATTTCTTCAAGATTATTTGAGAAATATCTAAACAGGTTCTACTCGTAATGCAATTTTCACACAGTACCTACTGCGCTATTTTTGTTTCAATTGCACCAACAAAACAAAAATGTCAATTTAAAGAACATCTCAGTCACATAACGGTTACTTAAACTTCTCCTTAGTATAGAGACAAACAAAAAAAAAATTCACTCTCATGGACAATTAAAGTATAAAAATACCTTTAAATAATTATTATTTTATGAAAATTGAAGTTTTTGAATGTCAAGTCAAATCATCCCAAAAAATATATACCACTTATTATTGATATTGACAATTAGCAGTACCTACCTACTACCTTTATTTTATTTCAAAGAGAGAAAAAAAAGCTTCTTTACAATATTTTTAAGTAATACAAAAAAGTAAAAAGAATTTCTTGATAATATATCATAGTTTAATATATCAGATATAATCATAGTTTTAAAAGCATTAAAAATAAATATAAACTTTTATTAACTATAAAAATATTTTACGTGTGGCTACGCAAATCAATAATAAGATTAATTATCGATAAGGTTATTTTGACGTTGGTCCGCACTAGGGTCATTGAAAGTTGACAATATAACTGAGATGAACCAATACTTTACATATTATTATTATTTAATGTCAATAATTAGTCCTGGACTCTTTACTACTTAATAAACGAACCTTTCCGAGTTGGGTCGTAAATATTGTTTTATATGTGGGTACTACAACGCAAGCTAACTAGCAAATACTAGAAAATTGTTATTAGTGTTTTTAGGCACAAAACTAAATATAACCTAATTGAATCCGAATAACTTATTAGAATTACCAAGTGTTAAGTAAATTTACTAGCACTGAAATTATAATTTGTATTTGAAGAGTTTTACAAAAAAAGGAAAAAAAATAAAGCAGTCTAATTTAAAAAAATACAACACAAAATGTGTTATCTTTAAAAGAACTTATATCTAATGAAACTAACTACTACTAACTAACACAAAATGTGTTATCCACTTTTAAAAACTTATATCTAAAGTAACTACTAATAACTAAAACTATTTAAAGTAAAAAAAATTAAATTAAACAAATACAACACAAAATGTTAATATCTAAATTTTAAAACCTACTATCCGTAAAAATAATTATTATTCTAAGCCAAAACAACAACAGTCTTCAAAACCAGTTCACGAAGCAAAGCAAAACCAAAAACCAAAATCAAATCGTATGTCTTATAAGTTTATAACCTTATTGACTTATTCCTTTACAATATTAATTTCTAACCAAAACACAACCATTTATCCAGCGCGAATTCAGATTTTCATTTATAAATTAGTTGCCTATGACTTTAGTAATTTACATATTGTGTCATTTGAAAGCGTGATTCAGAACTTGCAAATGAATTTTACTAACGCCATCTATTAACAAAATCCGGAACTAAATATCTAACAACTAACAAAATATCGAGCTTCCCATGGAAATGAGAGGTTTTACCGCGGTAAAAAAAATAGCCTACGTTACTCTCCACCCTCCTAACTATCTCCACACACAAAAATCATACCATATAATAGCTTCGTTGCGACGTGAAAGAGGAACAAACAAACACACTTTCGCATTTATAATATTAAAGTATATAGTATGGAGTTATTCCATAGCTAACTACGTCTTCCTTTTGGATTACCTAATTTTTTCTTATTTGTTTAATTATGTTTACGCAGATAAGCATATTATATTATTAGAACATTAAATATTATTCCTAATTATATTTATCCTCTCAATTTACATGATTCAATTATGTACTTTAATTGCTTTAATTAATTTTCAAATAAATAATAAAATTGTCGTCAGTCTACTCTATATTCATATTTCACAAATTATTGTCATACATTTATACCTACATACTGATTCAACCTACAAATCATGGAAATACGAGGGGCGGCTGAAAAGTTCTGAGCCTAGGCCATTAAAAGTCTGGATAAAAATCTAAATAAAATTTATTTTTCAATATAGTCCCCCTGAACTTCAATGCACCTTTGACATCTTTTATAGAGGGCTTGTATCCCTTATAAAAACTAACCCGCGTCTTTGGCTAGAAAATGTTCATTAACGGCCGCCTTCATCTCTTCATCATCCCCAAATCTTCGTCCCCGTAGGTCTTTTTTCAAATTTTTAATTAAAAAATAATCGCTAGGCGACAGATCTGGACTATAGGAAGGGTGGTTCACTTCATTGAAGCCAGTTTCTCGCAAGGCTTGCCTCGCAATGCGCGCCGTGTGAACCGGCGCGTTGTCTTGCAAAAACAAAATTCCTTGGTTGATTTTGCCTCTTCTTTTTTCGACAATGGCTTCGCGAACTTTTTTTAAAAGCCCAGCATAATACTCCGCATTCATTGTAGTTTTTTTTGGAAGGTAATCTATGAGCAAAACTCCTTCGCAATCCCAAAAAATGGTGACCATGAGTTTGGAAGCTGATTTTTCCACCTTGAACTTCTTCGGCGGCTCTTCCCCTTCTCAATCACTGTATTGACTCCTGTTTTGATTCTGGATCATATAGTCGGATTCACGTTTCATCAACGGTGACAATACGAGTTAAAATTTCTTCCAAATTATCCTTGCACAAGTCTAAAAATTCTTCGGAAGTTTCAACGCGCCGCTGCTTGTCAAGTGGCATGAGCATTTTTGGCACTCAACGCGCACTGACTTTATTCATATGCAAATGATTGTGCATAATGTCTCCAACTCGTTTCTTACTGACGCCCAGCTCTCCTGCTATCTGCCACAATTTTATTCGGTGATCGTCCAGTACAATTTTTTTTACTTTTTTGATGTTTTCATCAATGACTGCGGCGTTCGGCTGACCCGAGCGGGGGTCATCTTCCAGAGTCTCTCTGCCTTGTTGGAATAGGCGTGTCCATCGTTTAACCGTGGCTGACGACGGTCCGGGTTCCCAGTATACACTAGAAGTTTTTTCGAAAATTTATTTTGCTGTTTTCCCCTTTTTTACGAGGAATTTAATGACAGCGCGATACTCAAACTTCGTTAAGTGCAGCGATGACTCAGACATGGTGATGTTCATGGTTTAATTACTCAAAGCGTAATGAAGCTAATGACGTGAAACTTCGCTTATATAGTAGTCAGATGTCGTTCAAGTAGTGACCCACCGGATGAGTGAATAGTACCACTGCAAGTACCTTAGGCTCAGAACTTTTCAGCCGCCCCTCGTAAATAAGTCATTTTTAGTCTTAATCGAATGTTAAACAAATAACATAACATAACATAGGTACCTACCAAAATAAAAACTAGTTGTGGGTATTCTAAAAGTTTACATCTGGTGTATTGTGTCGATATAGATTACGGTTTTGTTTGATTTTAGTATATTATTATTTTGCCATAATAGATTTTATTTTTCTTATCATTTTGTTTGGGTGCCTGGCGCACTAGTCTTTCCCTTTCGAATTTGTTGCAATCTACATAGTGTCTATACTAGGTATATAAATTATAAAGAAATATTAAATTATATGTAAAATATATGTATAGGTACTATTTATGTTCGAAAATTCATTTCATTGTAAGCAGTTAGTAAATAATTAGATAGTCATAACCGAAGAAAGATTTAATTTGTATACCTACTTTGTTGCTATTTAGTACGTATTTGGTACGTCCTATTCTTTGAAACCTCTATATCTACTGTACGTAAAAAAAATAAAAATTGAAAGTTAGTCTTCAATTCTAATCCGAGTCTATTTTTAATCAAATAATTCACAGGTTTTCTCGTGATGTCCGGACAGAGAATTCCGCCTCCTTATTGTATGTTTAAATTACTTAATGCACAGAAAAAAAAATATATATAATAAAATCCTTAAACATTATCATAAAACAAAGCCCTTTAAGGGCCTTACCGTTCTTGAAATCACTTCGGTGCTGTTCTAAGGAGATTACCTTGATCACTTGTTGGATGTTTCAATACTATAATAATTGTCCATCTCGTGACGTAGCAGATCCTTGCGTCGAAAACTTATTATTTCGTCGTCACAGTTCCGCTGGTCCGAGGCCGCAATTATTCTTCTATTCTGAAACTTGGAAAATAAACACATATTAGGATACATATATAATTAAAAACGCGAGTCCGACTCCTACACTTCTGATGTTAGATTCAATGTGTAATGGTTATGGAAAAGACAAGAAATATAAATTGGAAGTCATGTTATAAAGCGAGAATCGACAAATATTTGCAACTTGTACTATTATTAATAAAGGTAAACCAAAAAAAGCACAATGACTAGTTATATTTCATGATATTGTAACTTTTTCATATTATTATGGAGGTATGTAAATGATACACATTATTTGCGGCAATTAATTTATTGAAACCCTTAGTTCGCAATGTGCTTTAGTCGTTGGGGAAGAACTAAGGGGAAAGAAACCCCAACGGCACAAGATTACCGCAGTAATATTATATTATATCATTCCACATTTCGTATCAATATTACACATTTTAAAACGGAACAAACACTACGACAATATTGAATTGAAAGCTGGCTTCTAGTATAGCTTTACAACATTATGACACTACAATCGTTTTAATTAGAATGATACTAAACAATAATTAAATAGACTGGCAGAGTAACATTATAAAAGTATTTCAAAGTACTTAACTTCTGCAGAAGAGCAGCTCACACACTGAATTAAACGAGACAATTACAAACACTCGCTTTTATCAACCCAACTATCTACCCCCACACCATAATTACGAGTATCACCTGACAACCACAGACAAAATCAATAATTTGTAATGCTACGTAAAAAAATCGTAATAAATACTAATAATAATAAACACAATTCAATAATTGATTTGAACAATTCCAAATCATCAAAATTATTGGTGTTTTATAAAATAATTAAAATATTTCTACCGGCAAACAATTTTACTTCCTGTTACAATTAAAGACCTATTTTAAAAATTAGCAAGTAGTTGACATTTAACGTTGCTATAAATTTTCAAATACCTTATATTCATTTTACTTATATCGTATATTATTACCAAATCGTACAATAATATTATATTACCATATTTCAAGTGTTTCCTGTTACAATTAATACAAATAATACAAGTTGTCAAAATATAAGAACATTATCATTAATGGATACGTTTCCTTTTTATAAAAATCTAAATTTCATATTTTCTATTTATTGAGCAATTATTACATATACCTACATTATAAATATACAATATCTCTCACATGCATTAACGATTAGCGCTTGATGAAAAGTCAAACATCCAACCATCTAAATATCCAAACGATTAGAAATCTTGAAAAACTTTCACATTTATAATATTAGCAGGATTAAATTTCTATGTATATAAATGAACGTTTTGCACTCTATCTGGAATTAATAAAATTGTGTACTTAATAAAAAGTTTCGTATTGAAGTAATTTCCTATTGTTTAAATATTGTTAACAATTATGTATTAGATTTGAGTTATATTGATTTATATTTATCGGTCTTGTCAGTCTTCAAAACAGTTTACTTTTACCAGTGTCCATAAATAAATCATTCATGTTGTGCTACAGAATTGCCATGAGTGGGCACACTTTACCAGATAGAAAATACAAAGGAAATAAATAAAAACTTTTGTCTGATATTTATGAGGCAATAATGTTTGAGTGGAAAGGAAGATAGTTGATATCGTATACTGCATTAATTTGAGAGCACGGTTTTAATCCCGATGAAGCCGACGGTTGGCTCCAGGCCATCGTGTTCCTTTTTAATTTTTTTTACAACTAGATGTCGTGTTTGTATTCAATCGATTTATTTCACAGAGCTTGTAACTTCCAGCGTAACAGAAGTAAATGATCAACAAGAGTTTACATTAGGTAATTAAGTATGTTAATAAAATGTAGTATTTTATTATTTGTGTGTGTCGTATACTTAATTATACGGGCTAGGTATCTGATGGTTGGTTTGATATGTTAATATATTTTAACTATATGTAGTTACATAATAATACTTACCAAATAACCCCAAATAATATCTTACAGATTAATATATTATTTTGGGTCGACTAGTAGTAATTTCTATTCAGTATTAGGTGGGTAAAGGTTATGTCGATAATATATGAAAGCAAAACCACATGCACTCTCATGATAAAATTTAATGTATCGCTGCAAAATCCAATTTATTAACATTGGTAAACTACATATATTTTGTAATTAACCTGAATATTTGTGATATAAATAATTTGTTTACGATAACGCATCCAGCATTATTTATAGCACTATTAAAATATATTTAGTCGTAGTAGAAATAGCATAATGTTTTTTCAATTTATTAGGGTCAACAAACAGTTAACAACAAGGTTAAGGTATACATACAATATATAATTTTAGTAAGTCGCAAACCAACACCTTGAACCACAAATTACACACCGTTAACCACAAATTACACATTTAATAAATAATAAATTATTTTAATAATAAATTACAATTTTATTTATTTATTTATTTAACTTTTTTGTACCTTACAATACGTATAGGAACAAAAGGCGGACTTAATGCTAAAAGCATTCTCTCCCAGTCAACTTTTAGGCAGTAACAATTATAAGACAATATCATTAAATTATATATATAAATGATTACTATATGTAAATGAAAATAATAAAATAATAATAATATAATTTTAAATTGTATTCGTAATCATAATCAAATTGTGTTCAAATTGTGTTTTTATAGTACTTGTATGTCTCAAAAATTAATCAAGATTTGAATTAATTAGAAAACAGCATATACTAGAATAATTAATACTCGTATACTAATCCTAGAAAGTAGAACTGTAACGTTAGTCGATAAAACCTCGTCGCTACGAATCTTCTATTTTCAATTTTAATCTCTATGGTATAGCACTTAGTAACGTTGTGCTACGCGCATGTTGACCGCTCTACGATATGCTACGACGTCCGTAGAACAGCTCGTAGCAGATAGCTTGTTTGCAGAATTTATTACCCCCGGGCTGGCTTACATGCTCCAATTGTTCCGTGGTTCACTACGTTCATAATCCCTATCCCTTCACGAACGATATCTCGATATTTCGAAATTATCGCAAGCATGGGTCGGGACGGGACTATAATAATAATATTGTAACGAATCAAATTCGATTGATATAAAATGATCTATAGGATTACATTATGTTATGGATCAATCCAATCATGCATGTGCTATTTTATATATGTTTCGATGTATTTGAATTTCATTATGACAAAATTATAATTCATTTGAACTCTGGCTTTTAGACCAAAAGATCTCAATAATACAAAGTGTTAATCCGACTTTTATATTAAATCTACCAAATAGTTATGGTGTGTAAAATTGACAATTTGGAAGATTTATTCACTTCTGCGTGCTTATTAGCATTTTAAATTTCGAAATAATTTCAAAAGGGAACATATTTTGACCATATCAATTAAGTTTTTTGTAAGAGTGAGCGAGCACTACTGGGGCGGAATCGGAATAACATTTCCATTAATAATGACTACGGCAAGCTGTGGATGTTCTTTACATACTTTCTAGAGAATTATTCTTGAGTTACAACAGACTTCTGAGTTACGTGACAAAAAAAGTAAATGACGAAAAAATGTTTCTTTAAGACTTCTTCGGTATATTTTAAGACCACGTTATATTTTTTCGCTTACAATAGTCGCTTGGGTCCACATCAATGTTTTGTGTTCTACGCTTTGTTCGTCAAAAGATTTTCTATCGCGTACAAAATGGCTTCTATGAAAATGAACGTATGTACATGAACATTTTTGCCATATTTGAGGTACGTGTTTCAGGTACTGTACATTTATTTACTTTATGGTTGCCATACATGATCAAGTATACTTGTCAAGTTTGCAATTTGACTTGATGCGGCATCCAGTGTGTATTAGATAGCTATTTGGCCAGATAGCTATACCGTCACGTGGCCATACATTGTCAAGTTTACTAGATGTCGCGTCTAGTTTGCAGCGGACTTGAATTAATAAATAAACTTGATTAAATAAATAAATAAATAAGTATACTTGATCATGTATGGAAACCATTATTAAAATAGTTTATTTTGATTCTTGACACTTTCATTCATGATACATAGATAAACTCTAAAAACCTCACCTTAAATGAGTCTGAATTGGCTATCGTATCGCATGCATTTGCGTGATGTTTTAGACGGATCTTGGCAACATTAAAGAATCAAAAAACTAATAATATTTTTTTGTATCCTGTAGATATATTACAGTTTTGACTTTAAACTGTAAGTAAATACGGTTCTGGTGGTGGTGCCATTGGCACTTATAATTCAGAATCAAAAACAGCAAAAATAACTTCATTTACATTTCTACACTGTTATTCTATTTGCACTCCGTTACAAGTCACAACATGTAAGTACACAAATATTCATGCACGTAAATTCAAAACATTATTGCAAATTGACTTACGACAATCTTTTGAGCTGTAGTACAGTTTCGGCGCGTGCTAGGCTTTTGGCCGTGGGTGCGCATGAGGCCGGCTACTGGCTTCATGCGTACCCTTCGGCAAATTCAGGAACATTTCTTGAGCCTGACACGCTCCGAATCGCAACCTGTCTACGGCTTGGGGTTCCGGTCTGCGTTCCTCATAAATGTCCCTGTGGCAGTGATGTCGACAAGCTAGGACATCACGGACTATCATGCTAAAAAAGTGCAGGCCGCTTCTCGAGACATGCCGCACTTAACGATATCATACGCCGGTCCCTTGCCACCGTTAATGTGCCAAGTCTGCTTGAGCCGACTGGTATTGCAAGAGACGATGGCAAGAGGCCGGACGGTATGAGTTTGATTCCATGGAAGATGGGCCGGGTGCTGGTATGGGATGCTACCTGTTCAGACACGCTGGCCCCTTCCCATCTACATGGAACCAACAACAGAGCTGGTGCGGCTTGTGAAGCGGCTGAAAAAGCTAAAACAAACAAATACAGGGGTCTCGGCTCCGAATATGATTTTGTCCCATTCGGTGTCGAGACTCTTGGTCCGTGGGGTCCTAGCGCTATAAGTCTTTTTAAGGAAATAGCAAAAAGGTTAGTCGACGTCACAGGAGACCGAAGAGCTGGCAGCTACCTTGGCCAAAGAATTAGTCTAGCTATTCAAAGGGGGAACGCTGCCAGTATCTTCAGAACCTTGCCCAAAGGGACTCCTTTTAATAATATATTTTAGTTATGTATTATTTTTATATTATTTAAACATTATAATATTTAATATTCTTTTAAAAGACCCCGAAGGATACGATATTATGATAAGGGAATGTAATCATAAACTTTATACGAAATATTTGAGTTCGCGGAAACTTGATTGTTTCATATTTCTACAACAAAATTAGATTGCATATTTTCTCTCTGTAAAAAATCTACCAGTATTTTTATAAGATTCCAACTAACTTCGACTTAACTATACAATAAAATTAGACTAAGCCAAATTTCAGCCACATTTCAACTAATTAATTACGAAAAAGCTAGTGAGATTACTTTTTCATTTGCAGAGTTAGTTCCGTAACGAGTTTTAGTTCGAAGTTCTCGAGACGATATTGATATTCGAACATAGAAACTTAGCCCTCTTAATTATATAAGCTTGGCAGATAGCCAAAAGTTCGCTCACCGGCCATCCAACAAATCTAGCGTATAATTTTAAATCCAAAACCAATAAAGTAAATAGTCCATCTAACAAGTAGCGGAAGCAGTGTGTGTCAATTTAATACATCGTTGAGGCGCTTTCCCGGTCAAATTATTGTGTATACGTCATTGAAACATCTCGCATAGCTTGTTTATCCGCTGAAGGGTTTCGAACATTTATGGTAAAGATAAATGTTTATTATTGGGTTTTAGTTATTTTGCTAACACTTAACCGTAATACCAGTTTTAGGTGTGAGCATGTATGTACTGTCCGTACTAAGGAGCGATTTAAGTAACAATTAGTGACTCTGAGTTGGGGCGTTAGTACAAATAAAGTAAGCTTAAGGACATGTGTATATTTTTATCTAATGTTTTCATGCATAATTGAGTATATGAATGAAATAAGTTGAAGAGCTTCCTTATTCGATTTAATTGTCCCTAATATGCGCATTACCATAAATTAAGACTGAGAGGTACTCAAAGGCATACTAAATACGGTAAGTACTCCATTTGAATCTAATTTATATTCAAATCAGATGTATAGATAACACTATGGCGTATGACATGTTAATTTCAGCAAGACGGTGTTACCCTTAATTTTAAATATGCGTATTTTCATGGGTTATGCATATAAACTGAAGTCTTTTTCCGCCGGAACAGCTATCATTAATCTATTCATTCACGGTTATTATTTATCCTCATACATATTAGATTTATAGATATAAATCCGTATATAGGAAGTATGAATCACAAGCCATCAAACTAATTAAACAACGCCAAGTGCAGTCGCTACTTAGGTAACTGACTTCTAAAGGCAAAAAGGCTGTCGTTATTCAGCGTCAACATTCATCTTTAATTTGACTCATTATTATGTCGCTTGGCTGGCTGGCTTCAACCCATTAATGTCCCACTACTGTCTCTCCTCTTGAGGAGGCCTAGAGCATACTCCACCACGCTGCTCCAGTGCGGATTGGTGGAGGGGTTAGTGGCCAACCCGAGTGTCGGAAGTTTTCAAACCGCCCGAGGGCCTCCGACATGGCTTAACAACTGTTAT
This sequence comes from Thymelicus lineola, assembly GCA_963932265.1. NCBI lineage: Eukaryota > Metazoa > Arthropoda > Insecta > Lepidoptera > Hesperiidae > Thymelicus > Thymelicus lineola. The sequence continues at coordinate 11,565,227 of OZ010683.1, read as the reverse complement.
CATATGATAACAACCGGGACCGACGGCTTTACGTGCCCTCCGAAGCACGGAAACGCTCAAGAACTTTTTACCACTAGCGGTCACCCATCCAACTACCGACCGCGCCCGCTGTTGCTTAACTTTGTCGATCACTTAGGATCGACACAAGCCGCAGGGCTATGAGCGCTTATGTCGCTTAGTTCCTCTTAATTATTAATACTATTAATACTATTTTACTTAATTATTAATAATTTTTAAGTCTAGGAAGTTACGCTATTTACAGGTGTTTGTAACAATAAAGTGGATATAATAAATACCTCTATTATATTTTTATGGCATAAGTGAGTGAATTATTAAGCGTGATTTGATTATAAAACACGTATATTAACGTCCCAACTCAGAGTCACTAATGGTTACTTAAATCGCTCCTTAGTAAAGAATTTGTATGGTGATTCTTTACTAAGGAATAATTCTGAGTTGGGGCGTTAAACTATTAAATTTATAGAGCTTTAATTATATTTTGTAACATATTAATCCTGTTATTGTCATATTTATATTTACTATATATATATATATATTAAACTAAGAACAGTACTATGATGTTTACCGTCAGTGCGTCTCCTTTACTGCCCACATAAAAGTTTATGAGTGCTTGCTCTTGGTTTATTGTGTGTTAAATATCTTTAAGGCTTATTACGTCCAACTATTTTTATTGGGTAATCAATAAAGGTAACCAGAAGATTTTATTTGATTTGATTAGGTCAGTATGTTAGAGGTCATATTATTAGTTTTAGTTTACTGCTTCGAACTAATACGAACTGATTGATGCTACTCATACCTTATGACGCGTATTCACCAAGTAGTTAGGTTATAAAATTCAAATTCTGCCAAGTATATTTTATATGGATCAATACATATTTGTCAATGTGGGCGTGTGAATTGATGTTTTGCTGTGGCGTTTTTGCAGAAGTTTCGGCTTCAACCTTTAAAGAAGTGTTCAGCTAAATCGAGATATTATATTCCAAAAGAAAACGCATCGAAGCCAGAGGCATTATTGAACATGGAATATGTAATCTTTATATTTAAATTCTATTAATCTCGATATATCCGAGGTTTATATTAATATAGATTTAATAATGTAAAACTAATCTAATGAAAACTTTACTTAAAAAACATAGTATGTAGGTACTATTATGTATATTACAAACCTACTGAAGTTACGACTCGTGTTTGATTCTTTTGGATCTAGTACGTATTTCTTACAGCTCTTTTTACCTAAAATATACGTTTCACTGCGTATAAATATGACTGGCAGAGAAACCGGGTTACATTGGTACTCGTGTATTTCTTAAAAAACCTATTCAAAATGTTTCTTACATCTTTAAATGATTGTAGGTATCGTTTTGGTACATGACTTTAAGAACACTCATTCACAAATGTCCGTCTGACTCCATCATCTATTAAGAAAAACCATTACGAAAATTCCAAGCCCTTAAATATGTACTTGGGCCAATCAACTTTTAAGGCACTCCTTTGACAACATTTTGCAATAGTAAAAGTAAAAAAATAAAATAACGAAAACGTACAAAAATAAAGTGTTATGTGTTAAATAATTTGTCTTATTTTTAGATTACGTAGTTGGCCACGACATCTAAGTTAGTATTCATGAGTTTTTTTAGAAAAGTTGTCGGCCGTGTCACAAAACTATCTCCTGAGTTACGTTTTTGAAAGTATGGAAATTTGAAATAAAACTAAATATATTGCAAAACTAAAATAGTAAATATTTATTTCAACTTAAAATGCAGTCTTCTAAATAATCAAACTTAATTTATAATAACAGTAACAACAAATAGAGACAGTTAACAGTCCACTGCGATACTTTGTTCATAATTAAATGCTATACTTTAAGGTAAATCACCGTATTAGGCGAGTACGTCATTCATTACATATTTCTAAGTTGAATTATAACCCTAAGGTTTGCTAGTGAAAAGTATTTAATAATGTATTAACATTTTGACTCGAGCTATATTCAAAAATCCTAACACAAATTAAGGGACATAGTGGTAACGCCAGAGAAAAATTGGTAACACCTGAGAATTCTAGACTACTTATCTGAAAAGTAATAACAGCAATATGATGTGTGTAATCAAAATAATAACAATTTAAATGAACTTGTCCGATCCGTTTTTTTAAAGGTAGTTTAAAACGAATCTGCTAAATTAAAACAAAACTTAAAATTAAAAGAAATCACAGGTAATTGGATATATTCTAATAGGAACCTTGATTGAAGTAAGTATAACATAATAAGTCTTATTTCTTTTCAAACACATCTACAGATTTTTCGAATTGGTAATACGAGCGGCTTCCTTTCTTGATAATGTCTGGTGCCGGTAATTTCTGTATAATGTTTACATAATCCACGTAAGAAATATCCTTTTCATCCAAACGGAAACGTTTGGCGTTTTCGTCCACTACTCGTAAAAACATTACTTTTACTTCGCCGTCTTCGTCAACATCAGTCAATGTTTTGCATGCATAGGTATATGATTTGTTTATAGATACGTCTACGTACACCTTCACTAACAAAAAATCTCCACGTCCAATCTTCGTACTTTGGTCATGACTGCTACATGGCAATTCTTCGTCCGATGAAGAGCCACTATATATTGCGTCATATATTCTTCGGTGTCTGTTCGTCATATCCTGTAATTGTTTTGCAATTTTTAGGTTACATAAGGGTTCATCATCATCATCTGACGCAGTTTCCGAGTCCAGTATTTTTGATGTCGGATTACGATTTGTGAGCTCCAAGTTAGCGTTCGTAGCTATGAGATCAATTTTTTCTTTTATTATTGAATTGTTCGACAAAGTCTCATCATTCGTCAAGTCAGGAATGGAAGCACTGAGTCCAATTACTTCCACATCATAGGACACCCCAATATCGTATGCCTTTGGATTGAGACACATACAGAATCCTCTTCCTTCCGGACTACCCGTCTCACAGAAACAGCTTAAGTCCCTAAATATTAATTTACCATAGCAGGTCGAAAATACTTGGTGAACTTTTAGGGTTCCTACAAGCCTGGGAATATTGACTGGCAAGGCTTTGTGTTGGTCCTCAATTTCTTTTTCATCGATTAGGTATAGTTTTATTTTGCTGACGTTATTCATCTTATCATAAAATTGCTGAACGTCTGAAATATCATCACCATTGGCTACAATTTTATCTGCTGTTCTTTTCAGAAAGCCTCCAACGCCATCAGCTGGGCCTTTCCCATGGCCAGCTTCAAAAAATGACCACGTCATGTAAGAGAACCCGTAATCATAATACTTCGTACACATTAAGTAAAAATTCTGTTTTTGTCTGTACTGTGTACTCGGGCCGTCCGAAAAGAAATGCACGGTGTTGACGGTATCTTTAGATCTTATCCATTTTAATACTGGATCTAAGTGACACCAAATTGCGGCAGGTTGGTGATTATTTGAAGCAGAAATGCTGCAAAAAGAATTGACTGTATAACCTCTTGCAGAATCACTGTCAAAAGTATAGACCACAACCGTGTGAAGTGAAATTTGTTTGCGTGATCCTCCAAAATGATGTGATTGTACTTCTTGGCTATACTTACAGCTATAATTTTCACTAAAGTCTGCGACCACAACGCATTCGTTCGAGCGAATATATTCAAGACAACAACGAAATTTTTTAAATTGTGTCTTAATATTAAACACGTGCTTTTTAAATGCTGCAAGATCGTTCTCAAATATTTTTATAAATGTACCTGCTTCTTCATGTTTATCTTCTTTTATGTTTTTAATAGTTTTAAGTTTTTTTTCATCTTTTGTGTATTTTTCTTCCTTTCTTACCCATTCTGTCCATGTTATTGAACCTTTTATATTTGTAATACAATAACTATTTGTTTTATTGAGACACTGAATGCATATACCATACATACAGTCTTTGGAGTTAGTACTGCAAACTGTTGATTCGATAAGAAGATTTAAGTTATCAGTGCCCGTTATTCCATTTCTTTTTAAAGCTTTTGCCTTATACGCAAAATTCGTATGGGTTTTGCAAAGGCACATATCTCTGGCGTCGATAGAAGCGCTTACGACAAAAAAAGGTTTATTCTTGGTAAAATAAAAGTAGGAACAACGAAGATTAGGGTTCTCTTTAATAAAGGTTTTAAACAAATTTTTCATTGTGTCTAGCATAAATCTTTTTTGCACTTTTATTCCTGCTTTTGTGAGCGTTTCTTTTTTACCAGCAGTTGCACGTGATATGTCATCTCTCAAGTAAAATTCCCTAATTTTCTTCTTTAACACTGTGTTTTTATCTGTGCTTTCTTTTCTTTTAACAATTTTGTCAACGCCTAAATTCTCTCTAAGTATCTGTTTTTTCATTCGTGAATCTTTGACATCTACAGTTTCAAATATCTTCTTTATTACCTCTCTTTCTTTCCTAGATTTTGTCTTTTTGAATGTCGTCTTTATAGCACTACTCAATATTCTGTACCTTAAGTCTTCGTTGTTTTCAACTTTGTTGATTTTAGTTTCGATTTGTCTGCTATATTTTTTCTTAAATTTCTCGTACTTCCGTCTTAAATTGTCATTATCTTGCCTTAATTTTGCGTTTTCTCTATGCACTCTCGACCTGTTCTTTTTCACTTTTTTTCGACCTAATTTTGCTGAAAGCGATGAAAGTGGCGTACCTAATAGCGATGCGCATAGAGGAGTAGGTGATGCTTGTTGTGGCATTTCTGGTGGATGAATAGCATGGGGAGGTGTTGGTGGTGGAGTTTCGTTTAATTCTACAAAGTATTCCAATCTGGAGCCAGATCTAGGTGATTCTGGAGGTGTTTGTTGTAATAAAGTTTCTACAGCTCGATTTCGTTCTTTAAGTCGTCGTTTTCGTAATCTCCATATCATATTTGCATTATATCTTTCTTTAGGAGTCAAATCTTTTACTAATCTCTTAGTCTTATGATATCTTTCTCGGTGCTTTTTTTTCGCCTCTTCGTACTTTTCTTTATTATTTTTTAGTCTTTCTCTATAGCGTTTCTGTTTCTCAGCTGCACTTAGCGGCATTTTCGTTTATGTTGCCCAGATCTGACACAAAATAAACCATTGTCAATCTCTCAGAAAAATAGAAAACACTGAAAATATATCTAATATGCTATGCCATTCTGCCTTACATTCTCTGGCGTTACTGATAACGCAGGAGAAAATTTAGCTTAAAATGAAGACAAACAATTACACAATTGAAACTTACCAAAAAATTGGTCACGACCTTCAAATCAGACAGCATAGCTCACATTGTATGGTAATAATAGTAAAATATTTAAAAAACTCACCGAGATTGTCGAAATAACGCAGTAGAACAGCAATAAACCCACGCGCACTCCTTGAAAGCTTACTGCGGACTGAGGGGCGGGTGGCGTGAGGCCGGTCTCGGCGGACCACGCCGACGAATTATTAGACAATAGTCGCTTCTACCGACATTGAATTAGACGCCATCTCTTGAAAATTGTCTTCAACTTTTTACAATAACGCAGTAGAACACATATTTTTAACAATACTCGGGACAAATGTTTAGGAACTTCAAATAAATACTATTTAAATAAAATGACTAAAATTTTGTACTTAAATGTAAAGCTTATTTCATTCTTAATCGAAACTCCTTGTAAACATTCAATGTTTTCATACATTTTTTTAAAGAAAATTCATAAATTGTTTCGTCACCTAGGCTTGGGGACAAGCATTTTTAGTATGGAGAATGATTTTGTTCTGCTGAGTTACCAAAAAAATCTTGTAAATCTTACCTTAAATTTAAAAAATGATTATATTGCTGTGATAATTAACTATCTGTTTATGTGCTAAGGTTAACAATCGTAAAATTTGAAGAGAAATTAAAAAAATATGGTCACTTCTATGTTGGGGACACGAAAGGAGTGCCTTAAAAGTTGATTCACCCACTTATAGAAAATAAAATATTGATGTAGTAAATACAAAAGTAGGTAGTAAGTAGGATGAGTAAGATTATTGAAGTTTAACTCTAAATTAACTCTAAATTGACGTTGTGGAAAGGGGGTAAGAAAATAAAAAACGTTTTTTGTGTCACGGCTTTAAAAATATACCAAAACAACAATAATACAATATAAACAAAGCAAAGTGGTACTGGCAGTGATAGCCTAGTGGTTAGAATGTTGGTCTCTCGAACGCGGGGGCCCGGATTCAAATCCTGGCACGCACCTCTAATTTTCAAATATTATGTGCGTATTACAAGTTAATTATCACTTGCTTCGGTGAAGGAAAACATCGTGAGGAAACCTGCACACCTGAGAGTTCTCCATAATGTTCTCAAAGGTGTGTGAAGTCTACCAATCCGCACTGGGTCAGCGTGGTAGACTATGGCCTGTACCCCTCACATTGTGAGAGGAGACCCCGAGCCCAGCAGTGGGACAATTATGGGTTGTTGCTTTGCTTTGCTTTGCTTTTAAGAACATTCATTCGCAAATGTCCATCATACCATTACGAAAATTCCAAGCCCTTAAATATTAGTATTAAATATAGGTACTATAGAAAATAAAATATTGATGTAGTAAATACAATAGTATGTAGTAAGTAGGATGAGTAACATTATTGAAGTTTAACTCTAAATTGACGTTGTGGAGAGGGGGTAAGAAAATAAAAAAAGTTTTTTGTGTCACGGCTTTAAAAATATACCAAAACAACAATAATATAAACAAAGCATAGTCAAAATCAATATTAGTGTTGGTCAACAAAGTACAAAATTGATTAAAAGGGCGCATAAAATACATATTTTAAGGAACTTATTAATCTCGAACACTTTTGTCAAAATAAATGAGTATTTTTAAGACTTATTTTTTGCTTATAGTTTATTGACTTTGTAAGTAGAAAATTATGGTGTAAAATACGCTGTTTCTTTTCAAATAACTTAAGCGGGCAAGTCGCCTCAGGCTGTAGTTGTAATTAAAGTAGAACGTCATTTTGCAGACCGAGCCAAGTCTCGCCGGTAACTTCGTTGGAGGACGTATACTACCTCTAAACCGTTAACTGCAATTGGTGATAACTTAATGATGAAGTCTTTTTTATGAAACGAACTATTAATGCGCCGCTGAGCGGCGCTAGTAATAATATGGATAACTCTCTCTATATATATATTATTATGTATTTTAAAAATCAAAACTGGCTGTTTTCAAGTTTTACATTAATTCAAAATATTGCATGTTGGTATTTACTAAAAATGATCATGAAAATCAGATAGTGTAGTAGGTATTTTAAATTAGTTCAAACAGTATAGATAAAACTTAAGTTGGGTTCACTGAGGACTTAATCCTAAGGACGTCCTAAGGACGAAGTTACCAAAATTCCTTTTTTCATTTCATTTTCTAGTGTTAAAGTTACAATGCTCCTTTCAACAAGTTTCCGATGAGCTCTTATAAAAAATTAATACGAACAAATATTATACCTACATAGATAACGTACATACAGATCTGTTAAAAGGCCCCTTTTGGTTACACAGTTTCGTCACGTACGACTTATATGAGACGTTGCAAGCCCGCCGCAAATGAACACGTCAATGGAACATCACAGCGCCTATGAAATACGCAGTCGTGTATTAGTTTTCTAGATAATGGCTGCTATCATTAAATAGACTGAAACATATAACCAGTCTAGTTTGTAACTGAGATATCCTATTATCTTACTAATATTATAAATGCGAAAGTTTGGATGGAAAAACGGCTAAACGGATATGGATAAAATTTGGCACACGAATAGCTTGTAACCTAACTCCACTACGCAAAAAAATCTGATGACAATGAGAGATCAGTGTTTTTATGTTGACAGTCTTTTTATCTTTACGTATTATCTTTAAACTGTTGTATGGGAAAATTGGAAAATCGACTTTATCAATGGACTGAACGTGCCTAATGCATTGTTTTAGTGGTCTCAAACCACCTTCGGATTATTGTCTTTCAAATGAAACCATTTTAAGGCATATCGGTTGGATGGTTTCAGCGTCTATAAAGGACATCCGTACAAACATTTTTTGTGTCTTTTAATAATATGTCTTATATTATATATGTATTTAATACCATTTAAATAACGTACATTATAATCTATATTATATGCATACTTTTTATGATAAAGTGATGTTTTTTTATTTATTTTACTCTTTTGGTGAAGACTCCCACACCGATCTATTAAAGAGGCAAATAGGTATTCAGCGAAAATTAAAGATATTGCTTAAAATATACCCTCGGAATTCGAGGGCTAAAGGAATGTGGTGGTCGTGAATGAGCAAGGTTTGACAGCGACTAAAACATTTCTTTGTAAGAACTCTCGAAAATGGTCCCGCACTGGAAATATTCTGCGTGTTTTAAATTCTTGAAAATAAAAAAGCCTATGTCCTCGCAAGTTAAACGTTTAGAAACATATTTGAAATTCTATACAAACATAAAATACCGGTATTTATGTCTCTTATTTAAATCGTCCAATATTAATTACACGTCTCATGACGTGAAGTGTTTTAAGGTAGTGCTCTAAAGTCACGTTGTCGACATTTTCTCGACTTGAGTTGCTTTTATCAAATACTAGGAAATAGCCCTCGCTTCGCTTCGGGAAAAATAGTAAAATAAAGAAAAATATAATATAGCCTATATCACCCGGGGATAGTGTAGCTTTCCAACAGTGAAAGAATTTTTCAAATCGGTTCGGTAGTTTCGGAGCCTATTAGTTGCAAAGAAACAATCAAATCTTTCCTCCTTATAATATTAGTATAGATATCTTGCACTTTTTTTATAACTCTTCAGAAATACTAAATTTAATATAATATAAAAAAAACACAGACCTATATGTATATACTGTAAAACTGATAAAAAAAATTGTCCGTGGACAACAATCAAAGAATCTGTATGTGCGGATCCTATAGTAGTATGATGATAGTAGTATGTCTACAGTATGTATTAGATATTAAAGTATATACCAGTAAAATACAAATACAAATATTCTTTATTGTTCACCAATTTCAACACAATAAAAAGATATAAAAATACCCGAAATACTTTACTCATCCAGTCTGATTTTTTTTCATTGGATGCAGTATTCTTCTAATTGAAAATCTACTGAAAATCACGGTCTAATTCAATGTAGTTTAATTATGCTCAATAAAATAAAAAATCGAGTCATTCCACGCCATCTGTTTTGGTAAGACAACAAACTATTTGGTCTGAACGCTAGCAAATTCTTATTATATATTTTCAAGTAAGAGTAAAACTTTTTTCAATATTCAATTTGATAAACGAAAATTTCTTTCAGTGTATTATTATTTTTTGCAATAGGTTCTAGACAATTAATTTCAATTTAACAAAATAAAGGTATGGGTCGTGCACTTTCCAATATTTTACAAATTGTTGTACGAGTACAGTAAAAAGGTTTTGTTATAATTAAAAAAAAAATTAGGAATGTTTTCATTCAAATTAAATTATTGCCTGTTCGTCGATTGTTTGAGAAACCATACTGAATTCTGACGACCTATCCATTTATACAAAATAACTAGCTGACCCGGCGAACTTCGTATCGCCTAACAATTGATCAGTTATCGACCGGAGAGGAAAAATGATTAAATTACTAAAATGGCTATTAAAAAATTAAGGGTTGATCGTAGAAGGGTGAAAATTGAGGATTGTATGTATTTTTGTATGTTGTATCATAAAAAAATAGAAATTAAAAATTTTGTCTAAAAAATAAAAAAAAAATTTAGGGGTGGACTACCCCTAACATTTAGGGGGATGAAAAATAGATGTTGGCCGATTCTCATAGATACCGGATAAGCACAAAAAATTTCATCAAAATCGGTCAAGCCGTTTCGGAGGAGTATGGCAACGAAAACTGTGACACGAGAATTTTATATATTAGATTATAATTTCCGCAGAACAGTTCGACGAAATGGAACACCATTGAGCTTACACAATATACACGCGCAATCATGAAGGACTCGATTATGGAAACCATATTTCCCAATAAGCCTTATAGAACCAGAACCCCTTATAATTTATAGTGTTTTGAAGGGTTAACAGGTAGTTATTTATCATTCTAAGTAAGGAAGATGAAACATATCATCGGCGTCAATATTTACGCTAATATTTTTTTAAGGTAGTCGTATACAGATCCGTTCTGCGATTAAAATTCGACCCTAAGTGACAAAGGGTTATTTCACATTGTGTGTATATTATGCGCGTATGTGTGTCAAATGCATAGTAGTGTATGTAATATTTATTTTTACTAATTGTATGTTTTCTAATTCATATAAGGTACATAAAATATTAGCTTTCTGCACTTCTTCTCCATGTAACCTTTAATTGTACCTTTCATACGCCTCCGTCCGCGTATATAATTGTCTTAAAAAGGGGTACTAATTACGTCTCAGGTATCGATATAGGCGCGATCGAATTTAAATGAGTGAACGATAAGGAAAACTGTCATGCACTCTGACAACACCAGATTCTGATGCTAGCATGGAAGACTATTGATGCGGTAAGTTATTACAGGAAATTTTGAACGCTGTAAGCTTAAATATATTTTTATATCGACAACTCCGAATATCCACATCTGCCCGTGGCAAAGATGGAACACAACAAAAACTATAACAATAGAGATATAGACGGAGCTCGATTAGCAGATTATTGCTAATAGAAGTACGGTTAAACGGGTGCAATAGATATCCATAAGAGAGGAGAGGAGACGAGAAAGACGTAGATGGCTTCAAGGATGACATGCATCCGAGGAGATAATAATATTGTCGTGTCTAATAAAACTTTTTATAGTGAAACCCTGATCCGCTTTAACGTACTTGACCCAATTACAAGTCTTATCTTGCAAGACATCGAGCTAGACAGATGAGAGTTGATGCAAATTGCAAATTAATGCGAAGGCACATTGTTGCTCTGATGAAAAATATACCTGGATTGGTAAGTAGGTTTGTATATGGTTTGACGACCCTGTGGCCTAGTTGGTAGCGACACTGCCTGCGAAGGGATGGTTCCAGGCCGGGGTAGATACTTATGTAACAGATAAATATTTGTACTCGCGTCATGGGTGGTATTGTGATGTGTTATATTATATGTATCATCCATGACACCCGCGATATGGGTAAAAACCTACTGTATGACTGTATAAGCGTTTATACAAAAGTTGTGTTTGTTGCTCGAATGAAGACCTTAACGTAGATCAGGGAACCCTTTTATCCAAATAGCCAACAAAGTAAGTGGCTCGTTATGATCGACGGCAATCGATCTTGGAAGTCAGTATCAAAAATGACATCATTGATGATTGAATGCCGACCAAAACGGAAGCCATGTCACACCATCATTTTTGACTCTCCGCGGTAGCACGATAGATTAAACACCTAAAAATATTTCAGATAATTTTAAATAGTATATTTAGTCGATTTTAAAAGATAGCTAGCCTGGTGGATTATCATAATTATCTATATACCCTGCTGCCACGCTGTACTGTCGGCATTAAAGTTATTAAACTGATATAATAGTACCTAACAAATATCTCCGATAAGAGTAATCTTATCATTACGCTCATCTTATATCTTATCAAGCTTACGCATTCGCCATAGTTTCGTCAGAATGAACCGCTAGCAGGGGAGGCTCAAGACTCAAGACTATATCGAGCCCCATACTCTTATGTTATTTATAATATCAACTATTACTTCAAATAAATAAACCGAATTTTCGATCATCACTTTAGCAATAATTTATACATTAATTAATAATTTTATGCATGTAGCATTACAGGTTACTGATATTATGCAAATTACGTGACCCTTACCTATATGCGTGGAGTCAGGTACCTGAATTAAATGATTTGCTGTGTCAAAATAAGTATGACGGAAATTGTAAACGGGATAGTCAAAAGTAATTTTGTAATTCGTACACATATTGCACTCTTGCCTCAATAAATATTCTCTATTCATGAACCACCTCATATCAACTTAAACGACTGACTATTATAAGAGATGAACAGCTCATTGTGTGGTGTGAAATATTATATTTCCTTCTCCATAAATTAATATACATAAGAGCACGCAATTTCTTTTGTGCTGTTTTCCAAAGTTTATCTCCGTTAGCGCCATATTTTGCTAATAGTTCGCAATGTAGAGCTTGATATAGTGTTGATTACCTACTGGGTAACCTCTTATATAATAAATAGGTCAATGTATTTTATTGGAGTTTAACTCCTTCAGAATCGATTTTCATATATAAGCCCGTGGTATGAAAATTTATGAGGAGTAAAATCAAACTTTTACCGTAACGTTATGCGTTAGGTTTGTATGTGTTAGGTTTGTACTCGTAATTCGTAACAAAGAATTAAGAAGGCGACTGATTTGACGATCGCAAACTACCGAATCTAGATGGCGTTGTTACTGATTTGACGATCGCAAACTAGATGGCGTTGTTACTGATTTGAAGATAACGTCATGTTAAGTTAAATAATTAATATATATTTTTTTCTATCAATTGTTAAATAGCGCTTTAGAAGACAGTTTTATGCTGTTAGGATGAAATATTAGAAGGGTTATATGTTTTATCGAAAACACTCATTATTTGAGCATTTTCTTCACAAATTTAAGAGAAAATGCGGTTTTAAAATACCACAACATTAGGTGCTAAATATTTTATGTGGTTCCTAAATACCGACGTATACCACTGAATTGCGATTTCATAGACGTTATCTTTTCTTTAAATTTTGAAAGCAGTTTTATGATGACGAATTTAATATTTTAGTTCTGATTTCTTAAGCAACCCATAAATAAAAAAATCTAATTCCAAGGTATACTTTGGCAGCGCATTAACTAATTATAGGAGGTCAAAGATTTACTAATTCGTTGTATAGAAAATCTAAGTACAGAAAAAACCGGACAACTGGCTACATACACATATTTCAGGCCACGCCCAATGTAAGGTTCCGAAGTAGTAAGTTTATCCACTATTACTCATTAACTACTTATGCTAATATAACCGTGATAGTTTTCCCTGTTTTATCATATAACCTATTTTTGAGAATTTATACTTCAACCGTTCAGCCGGCAGGGGGGGACAACATTTGACTGTAACCAAAATTAGCACTTTAAAGCCAAATATTTCGCAAACGGTACCTAAATCCAAAAATGGTCTTAGAAGACCCATAATATTTTTGAAAAACCTTTTCAACGATACCCCATACTATAAGGTACGCGACGAATAAAAAATCATCCTCAAGTAGCTTAATATACAAAAACAATTTTAGCACATATTTTCTTATATTGTAACATATTATTTAGTATATTTAACCATATTGTATTATTTTTATATAACAGGAGAAAGCGGTGGCAGTAGATATTGCCTTCTTTAACTTTTCTCCTAAATAATAATAATATAAATTCTGTATACGTAGGGTTGAGGATTGGTCGGAAGGTAGCCGGATATTTCCAATGAGCAAAAGAGGGGTGATTAGTGTGGGAAACCTGTGGCGTTCATTGATTACTTTACTCATTTCGAACCAATGTGGTTTTGTGCTAATGAAAACGCTTTTGTTTGGTCTTTTTTCGTATGCTCTGGATTCTCTGTAAATGGAAAATTGTAAGCGAACCGCAGTTTTATTTAGAAATTTGCTTTTATTGTGGTGTATTTGGGTACAATTGATTTCTTTTGATAGCAAGTTTTGCGGTTAGGTACTTAACCTTCATCCATCTTAGTCCAGTCGTGTTGTAAAACCCCGAAGCGGTTGTGGTTAGAGAAGGGTTAAAAAGGTACAAAATTGGTACTGCAAAGATTAATAAATAGAAGTGGCATATTCTAATCAGATATTTATAAGACGATTCTTGTAATCATGGTGGTTTTACTATGACTGACACCAATATAATGTTGTATTAATGGATCCAAACTTCGAGAGATTTCGAAATAGGAAAGTTTTTATTGCATGATTTATTTTCCTCAAAGCGAAGTTATCGCTAAGCAATAAAGATATTCCTTCTAATGATTATTGTGTAGTTTAGTTTCATAAAGAGATTCCTTCCATTATAAGATAATTTAATAAAAAAAATACAGCCACTACATTTGTCAATAATGATGGAAGCTGTATTAAGAACATCAGCAACACCAAAGGCATCACTGATGTGTTGCCGGCCAAGGAAGAGAGAAGAAAAAGAAAGAAACCTCAATTTTTTTATTTGAAATGATTTCAGTGATTTCTTTTTATAAAAATTAGTTTATTTATTGATGCAATTTGTTATACAGTATTACTGATTTTGCATTACGATTGCGAGTTATTATAAAACAAAGAAATATAATCGTCTTCGCCGCAAAATTGATAATATTTAATAAGGTTTAACCCCAGGATAATATAACAAAAATACCTATATTTTGCACCTCATAGAACGGATGCCATAACATTTATGCGAATATTTCCCCTTATTCGATTCGGACGTTTCTGGAATACTTTATCAGGTTTCCACGTTGTTGGTAAATGGTCAATATAATCATCTTAGTGCTAGCAATTTACCGGTCTCCGCATCGTTTATGAGGCGACATTCTCTATAGTATATGTCATCGCCGGATCGCATAATCCGCATTTTCCAGGAAATATGAGGGGTTTTGAATCCCAATCCGCTAAAACTAAAAGTGTGAGTAATACAATTTTGAAATTATGAATTTTATTACGAATTTTCTTCCATTTATGAATTCTAATCTTCTGTTTATTCATTGATTTTTAATACTGGGTTAAAACCACAGCGACCAACTACAGGAACAAGCACGTGTCCTTGCCATTGAAGATGCTGTAGAACGCAGATTGTGATTAAATATTTACCTGTGCTTAATATCCTGGCTATTAGACGTCGTTGTGTTTTGTACCAAACAAAATATCATATCATAATCCAGTGAACTGACATTGGTTTTCGATTTCTGGGAAAAAACCTTTTTTAAATTAAAACACAAACTATAATAATATTGCAGACTAATTTCTTTAATGTTTACCGCAGTAATGATTACTCTGGAAACGAAAGTAGCAATTATGCAAAATTATACGTCAATTCAAAATGTTGGAAATTTCCCATCCCGGCAGGAACTTTAGAAATAAAAGTATATAAAAACACTCTTTTACTTAATCACTTTTATCCAAGCCAATCTTCTTAATTTTAATATAGTATTTTGTGGCCACTTTACAAATCTGAATTTAGTAGTATTTCCTTAAGGTGTTGTAAGGTGTTATAACGCTATATTTTTGTTATCTGAAGGACTGACGAGAAAGCAGACGGGCCACTGATAGCAGCAAGTGATCACCGTTGCCTATAGACACATGTCATTTAAGTCTATTATAGTATATTTAAGTCTTAGGTTAGTTGGAACAACCTAACCTAATTATTAGTATAAATACACATATATGCATAAATATATGTACATATATAATATATATATATAATTTAATAATAATAAAGAATAAATATATATTTAATATTATATAATAAATATTTAACATTATACGCTATACTAAATTTATAAATATTTACATTTATTTATGCATCCGATCCAGTAGTTTTTGATTTTATCCATTACAAACCAAATATAAACAAACAAAACCAAAATTTCATAGTTAATTATGATATATAAATATAATATTTAATTATATACATAATCATATTATAAAATCTATAAAATAAAATAAAAACATGATATTTAGGTAGTTAAACAAACAGTAACTAATAAACAAACTAATTTAATCAACCTGTATTTATAAACGCCTCTTGTGCATCGATATAACCGGCCTCTTTTTTCATACGTTGAGACTGCGACGGGCAAGCTATGACTCGCATTATTTGCAATCTACCTACACTAAATTTTATTATGTTGTAAAAAATGTGATGGTATTATGATGTACTTTATTTTGATATTTTTATGTTATGTACAGCTCAAAGATTTCTCAGTATCCGGGACAAACCTTGTTTTGTGGTTTTTACGGATATTTTCTAACAATGTTCTGTAATATTACTTTTGTTTTTGATAATAAATAAATTAAAAAAAAAAAAAAATAGTTAATGAATATTATTTCATTCATGATAACTTTGTAAATGAATGATTCATATCATTCTGTGTCTGTCTCGAGTCGTTGTAATATGATTACCTATTATAATATAATATTGAGTTACTTACTTTCTTCCCTGTCAAAACATTGTTTGAGTAATTTATTCACAATCCATTCAATAACTCTTCCGCCTGTAATTTGATTCGCAATTAAGAGCCCATTTACGTATTTCACAGTTATTCTCACAATTCTCAGACTTTGAGCAGCGTAATACCATAATCAAATTACTCGGGATCTCGACCGAATAATCATTTAATTTTACTTTACATTTTGATTAGTAACGTAGTAGTAGTAACGTAGTAGTTCGAACGAAAAATATGTTAATATCGCAATACTACTATAAATTTGAATACTACGTGAGTAATAATATAGCGTTGTATTGTAATAATAATCTGTTCAACCACCATAATAATACACAAAACAATAAATGTTAATATCAGATTTTTTATTTATTTGAAATCAATTTGAAACTTTTGTCGATCCTGACGGGCGTAGTCGTATTAGATAAGTGACCGTACTGACCGTTAGGGACAAAAATTTGTGTGCGATTCCGTGCTTTGGAATCGGGTTTTCCGTGTCCGTGTTCCGGTTGTTATTAATCGTAAGGTAACAGTCGTTAAGCCATGTCGGAGGCCTTCGGGTGGATAAAAATTTGAAATGAAATGAAATGAAAATACATTTATTCAATTATTATTATTAATTTAATTATTATTTTTATTTAATTTCTGACACTTGCCACACGCCCCAAGATACTTTAATAGATAATCTAAAATTTAAACAAAAAAAATCGACTTCAAATTAAGTACACTCTTTCTAAATCGGTTCACCCAGTCGAAAGTTCTGAGGTAACAAACAAAAAAAATACAGTTGAATTGAGAACCTCCTCGTTTTTTTGAAGTCAGTTAAAAAGAAAGGTTTCGCGAATGCATTAAAAAAATAAACAATGACATTGTTATAAAGGGTTTAATATCTTGAGGACTGGACTACATTAGGCGCGCCTGTTAAATCCGAGGATATTGCCGTTCCGCTGGGAATACAATACGGCTTTAATTTGCGGCTATACAATACTGCGTTCCATTATTCGCATCAGCTTCCACGATCTTCAATACATTTTTGTATTGTGATTTCTTAAAAGTAAAAAAACATTATGCTAAATTATTACATTGTATTTTGATTAATAGGTCTGAAAGTACCGTTATGGACTTCAAATGTTTAATTATGTTGTTAATAACTCAGTAAAATATCCCTAACTAAAATCAAATTCATTATTACCCACTACGGTTAAATTAATTTCCTAATTCAATAGAATCATTGTACAATGCCTAAGTTACTATGAAACGAAAACTCCCGACCGCTTGAGTTTCACGACATTTATTCAAACGTAATTTCGTTTTAATTTACAAACGACATGCCGGTATGAAACTTTGCAAATATAATTAGACGAGACATATTGAGGTTAGAAATTGAATTTTATTTTACGCTACGACTCGTAGTAATATTTTACTCCAACTTCGTAATATTAGAATTTAAACAGCAGTGCTTGCTTTAAGGCGTTATTAAGTCTATTGTGAAGTGGTCGCAGCGCAATCTAAATCCAAAATCATATCAGAGATGCAATTTTATTTAAATTATGTAATACAAAGATAAAATAAAACTTTATAACAAATGTTCAGTACAAATATTGAATGAGATAAAGAACGTAACTATAATCTTTTTATAAGATTGTCTATTTGGTAGGTTTTTTATTTCGACTTTCGATTAAAGAGCAGTCCAGTCCATCCGTAAGGCTCTCCAATGTTTGAAAGAGGCTTTGTCAGACAAACAAATGGGCAGACGGAAGGACAGACAGAAAACGAAGTGAGTTCAGTTATTTTTTTCGTTTTGAGGTATAGAACCCGAAAAACATTTCACGGTAGATATCAGAAGATAAGTGTAGTTAGCTAGGCGGATAAAATCCCTAGTAAACCGTCGATTAAATTGAGTGGTACAAGGCCCAGTGATCTCCCACATGGCCTTTGGCCAAAGCATCGAATATTTCGAGCAAGGCTCGAGCAAGAGAAGTTGACTCAAACAGGTTTAAACGTTAGTTTCGTATTGTGAAAGGAGAACTGAGCGTAAGCTGTAAGACAGGAGTTGTGATGACGTTGATAATTATTATATTCTAGATGCTAGAAGATAGAAGCGTCAAACGTCATTTGGGAAATAAAGTGTTTGAAAACAATACGATTTCACCCTCATTATTCAACGATTAATCGAAAGGATGGATGTTTCCTTTTTAGCTTAAAATAAATGAATTAATAGGATGATACATTATTTTACTAGTAATTGTCCCCCACAATAGGGTATACGTTAACTCCCACAAACCGCCATGCAATTAACACCCTGTTTAAATTGTTACATCATATGAGTAAGCAGTAATGTTTTTAATTAATTATTTATTACTTAAATTCCATTTATTGCTCTATTACAGGTAGATTAAGTATACAGTCAATTGGTACTTTGTACAGTATTTTTATATGTATGTTTTTATACATTTTATGAAACTTATATTTATTTTTAGTAATTTTTATCCGTTACCAATATTCTTTCATGTTTCTTTTCTTTTCATCACAACGGAAAGCCTTTAGAATGCCGCCATTGATTCCTTTTATTTACAGAAGGTTGACTAAGATAATACTTTTAGAATTATTTCCGCCATTGTTCCCTTACATTTTGCCAGATTCAATAATAAACAAATACGAACCATTTTATTGGGACTAATAAGCATTTTTATCAGTCAATAATTCATGTCATATATCAGTATTAATTAATAATGTGGGTCTTCTAAATTGGTATAAGCCGGTATTATGTTTGTTATTGCTAAGTAATAATGTTGGTTTTCCAACTTCTTTTTGGCTGGAGTCGTAACGTTGAGCATTTACCATCAGGTGGCCCGAATCGTATGTCAATTATTTGTAAAAAACATACAGGTGTCTCACATCATAAAAAAATGTGTCTCATTCCTAATTGGACGGTTAAAGACTAAAAAAGTTACCTATATAACATTTCGCTGATCGTTCACAAACGCTTATTATGTTGGTGTTTGAAACACTTTTTCATCCGACGTCCTGGTACAGAAATAAATTATTGATTTATTATGCATATTTATAAGTGGAAACCATCGCCTATGCTTAGTCATGATATTATCTAAGCTATTTTCCTCTCGTGCGAACGGTATTGTTCCACGCCGAGCTGACAACCACAAGCTTTCGTGTAGTTAAAGCGTGGTTAGAATGCTTTCTCGTGCATTGCGAGGCTCGTGCATTGTTTTATTTTGACGATCTTTCTTTGTTTGCTGATTTCCTCATCCTTTCTCTTTATATCTCATTTTATTTATACAAATTGGAGACAAAGTAAATTTAACGCTTGTCGAAAGTTAAAAGTAGGACTAACAAAAAGATATGGCTGAGAATAACTCATTAGTGATAGAGAGAGAGATTATACAGATTTCCGATAACAATACTAAAATGATTCTGGTAACGTTAAGAAAACCTAGACAAGTTTATGGGTTTTAGTCTGCGTTGACCTATTTCGATTTTATCCATTTTCTTATAATTTTGTAATTACGCTTATAATAATTTAAATAATCAGTTAGACAAAAATGCGACTAATCCTGTTTTTGAATAGATATACGGACTTAAAAAATTGTTGTTCCAAAGTTGAGCTTCAACTATGATCGTTTGCAATGAATTACTTCATATTGTATAAAAAACAATAACCTGAAGCAACAGGTAGTGGAACGACCGAAATACGTCGCAATGCAATTTTCTCTTTGAATAAGTTCGTAAAAATTAGATTGTCCACGAGTTTCCCCGAATGATCACGAGCCTCCACAATTGGTGAGCGGACAGCCGGGCGGGTGTGCCGACCGAATGAAGCCCACTGGAAGCAAACTGGAAACCGAAGTGAGGGCTAACCGCGTTACTGGAGATTTTTTAAATAAAGTATCTTTTTGTAACATCTGACTTGGTAACATTTTTGTATTAGGTATTTAGGTACGTAATTTTTTTTGCCACATTATTCATTTAAGTACAAAAGTGCGATGATAATGTTATTTAATAGAATAATTAGAAGATTTTTACATAGGCATAGGCATTTTGACATAGGCATGCGCAGAAAAATGTTTCGCTTATTTTTCTTACAGTGTTATTACGTATTATCATAACGAATTAAGTTGTTAAACATACATTAAATGGAAAAGTATGAGAAATTCTTGAGTTTTTAAAACCATACAGGAAAATGAAAACTATGTTGGAAACATCTTCATTACCTAAAAGTATCATATTAAAGATTTTTTCTTCGAATATAAAACACGAAAAATCGCAATATTTACGATTCATTTCATGAAATTATTTTCGTTTGATATTTGTAGGTTTTTAAAGCTGCTTTAAAGTTATTTCACGTACTTAGGTTATTGTTTTTATTTTTTACACAAATAAGTTAATGCTTGACCACCATCCCACCTGGTAACTGGTATTAACTTAGTAAAATCCAGGTCATAGGCAGGCGGAAACGCTGACGCCGGCAAGTTATTCCAGTCCTTTATGGTGCGTATAACGAATGACGAGACAAACCGCGTCGTCCGTACCGGAGGAAAGTTCACGACAAAAGTATGGATACCCGCCGTGCATCGTGTCGTTCGATGTAGAAAAGGAGATGGGGAATTATCTCAAACAATTCCTGTTCACACTCTCCGAAATGTGCCTTGTAGAAAACCGAGAGGCTACTCTGCGCCTGTGCTAGAGGCTTTGCAGATTGGTATCAACCAAATTTGGGTCACCAATGAGCCTCTTCTCTTTCTAATTAGCTTGTCTTCTTTCTTCATCTTTTGTTATCTCATTCTTCTAAGATAAATAAACTAATATTTATTTTTTCATTTTATTTATTTCGATTGCAAGTTTCGAGTACGTAGCAATTGTTTACGGGTTGCGGGATCGGTTGCGTTACTTATTGCTCTTACTGCGTAATTATTACCTATACTTTCAACATTCAAACGAGTTATAATATGGCATCATAAAATAATAATTTCACCCCTCCGAAGTTCCGAGTATGTCTTTTGTTCGCGAATGTCAAGTCAATAGGTCAATTGTAATTTTTTCCATATTTTTGTAAACGTTAATTGAGATTCAGTACACATTTGTTTGTTTTATAACGTTTCCTGATTCAATTAAGTGAAACCGTGACAAAATTTATGTTGTAATCAGAGATATCATTTCGCTTTACATTAATTGGACGAAGCTTGAAAAGGTTTAATGATAACATGTAATAGAGTGTTAAAAATAACTGTTAATTATAGCAACAGAGATAATATTTTTGAAGTAAAATGTTTGCAAACATTAATCCTTGAGGATGTACTTTTTAATTTTTCTCTCACAAAACGGATCGCGATATTATATTCATTCAGTTTTAAGATTTTGAATAACATTTTTCCTAAGCAAACTGACGAAGAAATATAGGTATAGATGTAATACGAGCCACTTAGAGCACACTAGTAGCTCTTTATTAAAGTGCCATGATTTTTGGAATAGCCATAAAGTATCTACATTAATTATGACTGAACTTGGGTGTGAACATTAACCGGCTTATCCTAGGTTTATTTCTGAGGAGCGGCTAATGCTCGAAATATTATGTTCATTTGCTATAAATTATTACGACTTTCACCGGCTGAACTCAATTTAGCTTAAAAGCCATTATTACATACATATTTAATAAGTCATATGATAGAGGTTAATTTGATTTAAACGTAACGAGAATGGGATCATAACTTTGAGTGAGAGAAACACTAAAGATTATGAAGTCGATTACGAATATTTACTAACAGGATTAACCTGCACTAATATTTAATATACACATTCCTTTTAACAACGAATAAGCACTAACTAATATTCTTATTAACACCTAATTCAATGTAATGGAGCAGTGATAGCTTAGCGGTTTGAAAGTCCGGAACGCAGAGGCCGTTGTCGAATCCTGGCACACCTCTAATTTTCAAAAAAAATGTGCGTATTAGAAATTAATTATCACTTCCTTCGGTGAAGTAAAACCACGTAAAACATAAAACATCGTAAGGAAACCTGCACACATGAAACACATTCTTCATAATGTTCTCAAAGGTATGGGAAAGCTACCAATGGCCTGTATCCCTCACATTGTGAGACCCGAGCCCAGCAGTGGGACAGTTAGAGTTGTGACTTTGAATTTTTAGGGTTCCGTACGAAAAACGAAAAAGCCTTATAGGATTACCCGTGCGTCTGAGCAACCGCCATTCACAGACAATTTACTCTGAAACTACTGGACCAAATGAGTTGAAAGGTATTTATGTACTTTTTGTAACCCAAAGACGAACAAATAACTGAATTTTGAAAGAAAAATTATCAAAATAAAAATAAAAATGAAAGAGCTTATTGTATGGATCTCCAATATATTTTTATTTTAGTTCTATAATGGATAGTTTTAAAATTATTCAAGCAAGAACAAAAATTAACAAAATTTCTTATCTCCGAAACTACTGAATCTAGAACTCTATAAGAACTCTTATGGTGTTAAAAGAACAGCAAAAATAAATAAAATAGAAAAACAACGGTAAATACATAATCAACGTACGGAACCCTCTCTAAGCAAATTTAACTCTTTCAAGTTTATTATTTTTATGTAATGGCAGTCTTATACTAAACAATAATCGATATTTATTCAGCGCAATTATAAGTTCTGATATACTAAACTCAATCTACACAATGTAGTCAAACTATGTTTATTTCCGCTATATCTTGTTTGCTTTCGGCCTTCAAACTCTAACCTAAGAACTAATTAATTGATTGATAAGTAACATGTTATGTATCGAGGCCGAAATTCTGGCTGTTTTATTTTATTAGTCAGTGTCGGTGTCTTTTGAAATTGCTATAATAAAATCTGACGCGAAAAAACCTTTTGTGTCGGCATAAAACCCATCGATACGACTCAAGGTTTGTTTATTACAGCCTTAAGTAGGGAAAATTGGAGTCTTTTTGACGACAGGATTTTAAGTGTATTATTCGCACTTCGAAATGGTTCTTTGATAACATATTATATGTCAGGGACTTGAATTTCACAATTCACAAGTCCTCAACGCATTGGTGATGTCTTTGGTATTTCTAATGTCCAGTGCCGGACATATTTTTTATGAGTGTAGGCCAATTTATTTTTCATCGCCCCATATACCTTTCTAAAATAATAATTTTTCATAGAATGTGTGTAAGAAAATAAGAATTACAATTTTTGCGACATTTTTTAAATAGCAAAATCATCTATAATATAATTATCATCTTTTTTTTTGCACAAATAAGTTAATGCTTGACCACAATCCCACCTGATGGTAAGTGAAGATGTGGTCCAAGGTGGTGAGCACATTAACTTAGTAAAAGCCTATTCATTCTTTTCTTGAAGACATCCACATCATAGGCAGGCGGGAACGCCGACGCAGGCAAGTTATTCCAGTCCTTGGCGGTGCGTATAACGAATGACGAGGCAAACCGCCTTGTTCTTACCGGCGGGATGTTCACGACAAAAGGATGGATACCTGCCGTGCGTCGTGTCATTCGATGGAGAAATGGAGACATGGTGAAATGAAATCTTCTGAAATCTGTCGCACCTAGCACGCTGCCGCCCCTAGGCCGCGGCCTATATGGCCTATTGATAAATTCAGGACTGCTAATATCCATGGGCGACGAGGAATACTTACCATTATCTGCTACAAAAACTACCAACAAGTATTTCCTGTGGAAGATTTATACCTCATAAATTCGTAGTTCCTGTGATTGAAACTTTGTGTTTAATACTTTCAGCGATGCTCAAATTGTTATTACACTGCTACTATTAGTGCTCATATAATTTGAAAATTATACTAATATTGAAAATCATTAGCTCCTGGGAATGCAATTAACAATGGCTAATAGAATTTAAATGCGTGCCTACGTGGGGTAATGGCCGCGTAGCAGCGCGTAGCCGTAACGATTTACCTTACACGGGATTAGAGCCTGCGATGTGCTAATGTTCCATCTGAGATATTTTTGAAACAATAAACATATGAAATCAACTCTTAGTGTTGTTTTTTACTTATCATGTACCCAACTACTTTTATCTGTCACTTTCCAACATATTACGTTTAGTTTTCTTTTCATGGCACGTTTATGGTGTGAATTAACCCGCATTCATTTCCCTTTAATTATAAAAAATGTTATAAAAATGAAAACAAAAATTGGAAACATTATTAAATAATTGTTACGTTGTTACTTGTATGGAACCAACAAATAAATCACTTCCAGTCGTAAATAAACATTTATCTAGATGGCACCTTCGAGAGATCGAATTTATGAGGCCTGTAACCTCTTTATTAACATGGATTGATTTGAGGTGCTGTCGTTCCTGCCATTCTGAAAACTGTTACTTTTACTTTCTATTTTCGTATGATATATATTACATATTTATTTCAGTTCAAAGTATCAGCGTAAATACATAGATTTATAACGTAACTTTAAACATTTGTTCCGATTTAAATTCCGTGGTTGAATTGGTTTATTTACGACGTCAGTGGTAAAACTATTATGGAAAAAACACGAGAAAAGTCATTTGTTACCTTAAAAGAAGATTGACCAAACTTCAAATTACTAAGTGCTTTGAAAACTTTTATAGAAATTAATTGTATACGGCGGTAGAGAGATTGACACGAATATTTGTTACTTGTTAGAGAATGAACGAACTTGTAAAAGTACCATATACAAAAGGCAGAGTTATTTATTGGGTTAAAAATAAGTCGACCAAAGAGACGTCTTTTTGCAATCTAAAAACGTACCTTTAACGTTATTATTGAACAGCGAGGCGTATTTCACAAATTAACTTTGACAATTTGGCGACAATGTAATGGCTTTAACCCATTAAGGACTCACTACTGGGCACGGGTCTTTCCTCTTGAGGAGGCCTAGACCATACTGCACCACGCTGCTCCAATGCGGATTGGTGGAGGGGTTAGTGGCCAACCCAAGTATCGGAAGTTTTTAAACCGCCCGAGGGCTTCCGACATGGCTTAACGATTGTTATGATAACAACCGGGATCGACGGCTTCACGTACCCTCCGAAGCACCCATCCAACTACCGACCGCGCTGATTGACAAAGGCCACCGGGCTATAAGCGCTTCTGTAAATTTGGCAATGTAATCAATAGGGTAGGGTAGGGGTGCAATAGGGTATACGTATTTATGAACATACTGATGTAGTATTTATGTTACTTTTCTTTGGATTGGATTGGCCGTTTCGCTGCCTTCACATGGGCTTAAGGTGAAAAATGTATTAAATGTTCATAAGTTTATAGTTCTTATCGTAACGAAACAGCTAAGCCACATATTTTGACTAAGGTGTAGAGTTTGTGAACTTGTGTTTGTGGACTTGTAGAGTTAGGGCGTGTAGAGTTAGAAGCCTGGCTCTACATGAGATCTAATAACTGATCTGATATATGGTCTCGTCTTGGCAAAATTTTACATGAAACTGTTTCTGGTAGGATATCTATTACTGATATTGATGAATTATGTAATACAAGGCAATCCGTAAAATTTTGCATCACTGTGTTATTATGAAATTTATTGTACCAAAACAGAGCTTAGCGTATATTCCACCGGCAATGCATTTGATTATATTGAAACTAACTTATTAACCGTTAAACCGCAATTAGGCTAGCTAACGGTGTTTCAATAGCCCACGATCCCATGATTCGTGGATTATTGTTTGTGGAGTGAATTATGGTTTGTTTATTAGCTTATCTTCGCAGTCCAGTTATTTAGCTGGCTGCTTTGCCAGCGTGAAAAATGTAAAAGTTGTGAGGTCTTGTGCGAAACAATGTGTTCTCTCTACTAGATTAAAGTACCTACTATATTGGTCAAAATATATCGAGGAGCACAGGAAAAAGACACTTCCACTGCTCTACCTCATACACGCTTTCCGAGCTCCCATGTTTGAAATAGCGACAAATGTTAAACAGATTTGGTGGCGGAAGAAGTACGAAATTATCGTTGAAAAGAGGACAGAAGAAGCAAGAATACTTGTAATATAGTATGTGTAACTGATCCGGCATTGCAATAATCGACTGACTGAGGAAAGCAAAGCTGATGCGGTCAGTAATCGATGGATTACTGACTGATGGGTAATGATAAAATTTCATGAACCGTTTTTGGGTTGTAGAAGCGCATTGGGATATATCTAAATAGCAGTAATGTTGTTGAGCTTTATCAGAAATATCAGAGAAGGCTGTCTCGTAAGTAGTGGATCAACCGTAGAGGGCAGATAGCTTAAGGGTGGAACACAAATATCCAAAGTAGACGCTATTTTCTCAGGGTTTCCAAATAATTTCAACAAAATTACATACTGATGATTGTAAAGCAACTATCTGGGATTTGTTAGAAAAAAAAATCAAAATAACAAGCAAAAGAAGGGTAAAATTAGAGATATAGAGATTAGGAGACGAATTTTCAAAATAAAAAAAATGGTTAATATCTCGAAAACGGTAACACAAAGGAAATTTTTTGACATATAGTACGTCCAACCTCAAGATATCTGACCTCTACGGTTGATCCACTACTTACGGGACACCATGTATAAGGACCTCCGTGTTGGCTTATTGCGGGTTCCCGGACACTTTATACATAAATTTCACCTATAATTAACGCTACTGGAAAAAAAATTGATCACTTTCGCGCTGCGAGGGGCACCCAATCGAGAGACCCGTGCTCAATAGTGGATAACTGATGCGTTGAAGCCACCTATTGTACGAAATTGCGACTGGATAGTTCGGTTCTAATTTAATACCTACATCATTTCAATCATTTTTTACCCCGCATTTCACAGAAAATGTAGTCATGATTTAAGTATCTACTGATCTTGTCTTGTTCCATCCGTATGTAACAATACAAGATATCGTTCTTTGTACACAAGTTTCTGAGCTGTCTGTAACACATGTTACTTGCTAGTTTGCTTCACGGGCACTGTTTGTAAACTTAAGAATTATGTTTCCCAAAGCGATGCGAGGTCGGTTCAGTACAAAATATAATCAAAGGTATAAAACCTTAGAAATGTTAAATTAGAACTAATGATACCTTTTATTCTTCGGGTGCAAACTTTATAGTCTATTAGCTGTGGCACTTCACGTTGTCTTAATTTATATGAATGGGGCAAGGAACGATTACAAAATAAGTTTTTCTCTCTGTATCCAATATAGCCTGTCACATTTGTAGAAATGAGTGGTTTATTGATCTGTGATATTACCGTTTATTATACAAAGATATATACGAGCAAAATCATCGCTCTTAGTGTAACATGGAGCAATGATTTGAGACTCGTCAGTTATCGCAGTGAACATGAGCCTTCCAAAAGAAGGAGGGCTAGATCCTCGAAAAAAAAAATATTGCGGGTATTTTTGTCGATAAAATTAGATATATTTTATGCTCTTAAAATATCGCTAGTTAGTTGCAAGACACCCTTATGATAAACATACAATAAAGTGTGATTAATACGTACGAGTAAGTACCTATAGGTATTTAATACTGTGCTTACTTTATTGTTTTTTTACCTATTTATTTCTCGACATCTTATTTTTGATATTGAAAATCGAATTCATAAGAGCTATAGGCAGAAAAACGAAATAAATATACTTTAATCAAAATATATATATATATTAAAAAGTAATCTTTTTTTGAATGGCCAGTCGCTGTTGGCTCGGCCTTACAGCTCCACATAGACAGAGGTCTAATAGGGACGTTAGTGTCATCTTATGGCGTTCGTTGCAGTTTCGTGACACTGACAGCGGGGATAATAAATTATTATCCTTTATCCTCTTTTTTACGTATAATATCAGTGTCCTTCACTGAAATTTCTAGACGATCGGCTGATAAACAATTAAATAAGAGTCAAAAGAATCATGTTCCTAGTTGTATGCAAGAAAGAATGATAATAAAGCAATTCTTGTGATTTTGAATAAAGGTTCCCAAGAAAAATCAGAACCTTTATAGTTTCGTCATGTCCATCTGTCCGTCCGTCCGTCTGTCCGAAGCAAACCACCGAAACTCTTAGTGCCAGAAAGCTGTAATTTTGCATGGCTATACGTACATATTTATTAAAACTCCAGAATCCTATTTGATATTATAAATGTGAAAGTTTGTGTAGAAATTTCGATGATTGTTGTTCAATCACGCCACAACTGCTTAACCGATTTGGCTGAAATTTGGAATGGAGATAGCCTATACCCTGGATTACGACATAGAGGATACTTTTTATCCCGAAAAAGTCAAGGATTTCCGCAGAATTTGTAAAAAATCGATATACACGCGCACGAAGCAATGGTCATCATCTAATATCTAATATGGCTCAATAAATCTAAATTAATTAATTGAAAATTTCGTTTCGAAACAACTCTACCGCGGGTGAAGCCAAAGCAAAAGCTAGTCGTAGAATAAAAGCAAAGCAACAACAACGAAAAACATTTTTTCAGGGTACCTTCCCTACAGGTAACGTGAGAATGAATTTTTTATTTACCTTATAGTGTGGGATATCGTTGAAAAGGTCTTTCAAAAATATTATGGATCTTAGAAGATCATTTTTGGAATTAGGGGTCCGTTTGTGAAATACATATTTGGATTTAAAATGCTAATTTTGGTTAAAGTAAAATGTTCCTCCCCTGCCGGCTATACGGTTGGAGCTGGACAAGTAAAAAATTCTCAAAAATAGGAGTTATATGATGAATTTATAAGGAAAATTATCACGGCTATGTTAGCATTAGTAGTTAATGAGTAATAGTCGATAAACTTACTACTTCGAAACCCTACATTGCGCGTGGCCTGACACGCACTTGCCCAGGTTTTTTTCATCGAACACGTTCTATGTTACGCCCACGAAATAAGTACAACGAATTTATTCCGGCTAGATTTACTCGTATTTATCATCCATTTTTATTTTATAAATATAAATTAATCAGTTATAGTAATTGACAAAGAGTTTTCAGTGCCGCCTACAGTTACAACTCTAGCCTAGCTACATCGATATGCAGAGTGTCTCATAAGTAGTATGACTACCTTAAGGGGAAGAAATCAAAAGCAAAACATCCAAAACAAGCCTTGGGTAAAGGAGCCGAATTTCTCAAGTCTCGAAAACGGTAATACTTTTACTAAGGACATCTACTCGTATGAAGTTATCTTCCCTATAAGTTTGTGTCCACTACTTTTGGGTCACCTTGTATAGATTAGTTATCTACTTATGTTTGTCTTGTTGACAACAAAATAAACGTATATCGTGGGAATATGGGTTATTTACTCAATCCGTTTAGATATTACATGATCACGAGAACCGCATAATCGCACAAATTATTATATAAACGGTTCGTTTAATAACTCAATCTATGGTGCCAATAAGAAAGGGATATAAGTACAGTAACTAGTATGTCTTCTCCGAGTCAATTACGACGTTTCAACAAAAAGTTCTTGTTGTTCTTAAGAGAATATTTTCCACTGCGAACTCTCGCTATTGGATTGTTAAGAAAATAAATTACAAAGACTTATCGATATCTCAGAAGCCATTATATTAATACCCAATAAAAGCGTGAACAGAGTAACGAGTGCGAAACCCTTCATTAATATTCATGGTAAAATTATTCCTTTCATTGTCTTACAGTCTAATGAATTCAGATCTAAAAGGAAAATAAACACGTATATTAATACAGCCAGTGGCTAATTGTGTGTCTTATTGTTATTTATTCAGAAGCTTGATTTGTGAGGCTGTTTTAATATTTGTTTGCGTATTTACTTTGAAAATGCTATATCTACGTATCCTATAGAGCATTTGGGTGACAAAATCAGTAAAATAAATATGTATATCCATGCCAAATTACACCCAGCACTAAGGATCTTGGTGCTTTGCTTTGGACAGACGGATGGACAAATGGACAGACGGACAGATGGAGGGACAGACGAACGGAAGGACATGACGAAACTATTTTCCGATTTTACTTCGGAACCCTTAAAATGCGAGAAAGTAAAAAAAATAAAAAAAAATCTGCATAATACGAACAATAACGATATGTTGTAAAGAATATTATTTGTACGTGTTTGTAACTTTATATACATACTATTACGCGTACACTTTAGTGTGGACTAGCTTTTACCCGCGACTTCGTCTGCGTGGACTTGAGAATAATTAGTAATTAAAAAAGATCCCTGCCAAATGCGAATTTTTTGGCACCGAGGCTTTTGTACAAACTTACAGAACCGAACATAAGAGCAATATTAAATTATTTAGTTAACAAACTTAACTTTGTCACTGTAAAAGTTTCGTTCCCTTTATATGGACATACCGATCAATTAACCAAATGAGTTTTTTTGGAATGATAACTCCACGCATTCCTGAGTAAATAGGGTCGACAAACAGACAGACGGACGGACAAGGAAGTGATCCTATAAGGGTTATGTTTTTTTCTATTGATTCTATTGATATTGAACAAAACCCTGAAAAAATTATGTAAAAATTATATATACCTAGTAGCACATACGTAAAAGCAGACCAAACAATAATTATAACCTTTAAGCCCACCTTCCAAACTAAATTATACCCTTGATCTGAAGAAACAGATCCATCTCCGACCCTCGAACGACCCGATCCTGACGATCATGCACCATGTTCTTTGATATAGGATATGAAAAATCTGTGAGCCAAATTTCATCTAAATTCATTTAGCCGCTTTAGCGAAGGTAAAAAATTACAATATACGCTTAAGAAATATTAGTGGGATTTTATATACATACACCATCAGATCCTAAATTGGTCAATGTTACACTGGTTTCGCTTTGTCAACGTTACCAACAACAAATATTTTTAAAACTGTTAGTCCCACCTATTCTGGAGTTACATTATTCTGTCTCTAAAATACACCACCAGACCCTGAATTGATCAATGGACTGGTTTTGTAATGTCAATATGAACAACTTAAACTATCCCTAGGCGCCGGCCACACAGAAAAGACGCAAGACACGGACCCGTCGCAGTCGCGGCGCCCGTTTAATCTACTTTCATACAAAATGTATGCAGCCGTCGCGACGTAAAACATACAGAAAAGACGGGACGCCGACACGACGCTTTCTCGTCGGCGCCCTATTGGAAAACATACAGAAAGGACAGGACGCGGGCTTGCTTAGGCGCCAGCGGGGGAGCGGAAAGGACGCGGAGAGCAGGTCTCTTAAAACGTAGTGATTAAGTACTCTGTGGCCGGGAAAAGCCCAGTGTGCACCGACCGTCACGCCCGTTCCTTGTCTTTTCTATATGTTTTAACGGCGCCCTGTCTGCGACGGGTCCGAGCCCCGTCTTCGTCTTACGTCTTTTCTGTGTGGCCCGCGCCCTAAAAACGGTTCTATTATGTCATACACATTTATTTTTTATTCTAAAATCGCACTGACCACGGGCTATAAAAGTCACTCAAGGACGTCTTGCCCCTCCACATATGACTGCCTGAGAGCTAAACGCTTCTGCAGGAAGAGTCAAAAGAGCCCCCCTGACTGTCTGGGGAGTTTCGCAATCGCGGTAACAGCTAGATTTACGGTAATGAAAGGATCTCCTACCCGACAGCAGGGCCCGCCTCTAAGGGAGACTCTAGTTCTCCTGAGTTTATTCCTGAATGACTTGGGATTTTTGAGTGTAATTTCCAATTACGCAAGGCCGAGCTTTTCGTCCAAGTACCTGTATGTATATGCCATACGTACGTTTCAGAAGGAACTCATTGCTTACTCACTGCTGATTCTGGATGAGACAGCATGCCTGCAGCATTACCATAAGATTAGTTTATTTTAACTGCTATTTATGTCTATAGCTCGATACATCTTAATTCTAAGCTCTTCTAGATCATAAACAACTATAGAATGGAAATTTAATCATCTCCATAACTTATTATTTTTTCATTCTTGTTTTCTTTATTGGATGACAACGCATGGGTGATGCCTTTAGTCTGATCACGGACGACGCTTTTAGATTAGTCATCCATGGAGAACGATGAAAATTTACCATCAAGCGGCTCGTCTGCATTTATGCGTCTATGGGTACGCAGACAGGTACACAGTAGTAGAGAGATACTTACCAAGTTCCAGGGCCAGTCGGGACGAAATTCAGTCTGAAAGAGAGGCCATGGTGGCTCGTATGAATCTCTAACTTCGGGCTGCGTCCGAGTCGGCTGAAGTGATGCAATCTTGTGAGATTCAACGCCACTAAAACGCAGACGTGTCTATTTACCGCCATGAGGAGCCCGCTCACATAGGCTCCTACTTTTCGGAATGTGTCCTTGGATTATATCGACTGCCTTCATTTGTTAGGAGTACACATATCCTCGAAACTCAACTTTGAGCGGTTCATTGACATCAAGGCTAAGGCTGCTGCAAGGAAACTTGGTGTCCTTGCAAAGGTGCGGCGGTGCTTCACACCGAGGCTACTCTTTACCTTGTACAAAGCTCACGTTCGGCCGTGCCTGAAGTACTGTTCGCACAATTGGGCATGCGCAGCCAAAGTTCTGCAAGGCATTTCCTGCCTTGGACTCGATGGAAAAAGAGGCTCATTGGTAACCCAGATTTGGTTAAGACCAATCAAAAGCCTTGAGCACAGGTGCGGAGTAGCCAGCCTCTCGGTCTTCTACAGGGCACATTTCAGAGAATGTGCAGGGGAATTGTTTGAAATAATTCCCCCATGTCTGTTTCTCCATCGAACGACACGATGCACTGCGAGTATCCTGCATCTTTTTGTCATGAACATTCTGCCGGTACGGACAACGCGGTTCGCCTCGTCATTCGTTATACGCACCGTCAAGCACTGGAATAACTTGCCTGTGTCGACGTTCCCGCATGCTATGATGTCTTCAAGAATAGAGTGAATGGGCTTTTACTAAGTAAATGTGCTCACCACCCTGAACCACATCTCCACTTACCATCAGGTGGGATTGTGGTCATTTATTATTGTGTGAAAAAAAGTGGCTATACACAAATTCAAAAGTATTTTAGTTATTTGTATTGAAAGAAAGAAAGAAATTATTTATGCGATCAAAACAGCAATTACGTTGTAGAAAATGACAACCCGTTGCAGCAGTGCTCTACAAAAAAGGTTCGCACTCAGCATCATGCCGTGGCGAACCACGGCTACTGCACTGCACTTACGTTCGATCATAATCAGCCTATGCGGGGCCGGCTTGGTACACATTGACCAGTAGGTGACAGCGGTAGATAAATTATTCGTAAATATTTTATTCTACTTTCTATGTGCCTATTCCTCCAATACAGTCAGGAAATCTAAATTGTAATACTTTGTCAAAATTTAAGATTTTTATTTATTTACAAAAAAACATTATTTGATAGTGTTCCTAAATTGTCTCATATTATTATCGCTAACTCTGACCCACACCATCATACTACGAATTGAATATAGGAATCCAATAGCAAAATATATTATAACATAGTTATGTGTCATTGATTGAGTAGGGTAACTAATTTACCTAAAACCCCAATGTTTTAAATATTATAAATATATATTGGTACATATTAATTTAATAAAAGATTTATTGACGGTTAAGTCTCGTTCTTACACTTACATTTTTTAACTAAGGCTTCTAATTACTTACACTGACATCTGTTGTTGATTATCAGAACTAATTCACTGCAAAATCATACATTAAAAAAAATTGGTACACATTGATATTTTTGAAGAAATAAAGTATATTTACGATACTAAACAGTCTTTTATGTCCCTCTATCGAGCACTTTCAGTATTTCTTGCTGTTATGTGGAGTATCAAAAAGCCCTATTTATTGATATCTCAGCTTGTAAGCGACGTATCTCGATAAAACATACACCAGATTTTAAGTTAGACCAACAGTAATACAACTGTGAAAACCGCACTCAATTTTATCCAGTGGTTTTGGCGTGATGCGGTGTCAAACATACAGACAGACAAGATTTTTAAAAATGACAGATTTGCAATCTATTGCTCCTATATAGTCCCCTGATATCAATTTTTTTTAAATATCTTCAATGTACAGACATTATCGAGTTACAATTTTATTATATATATAGATTATTCCTGCGGAGGCCGTATTTTGAGTTTTTTGAAAACATCTGAGACACGGAAAATAGGTTTTTAAATTCTGAAAAAAAAAGTATTATTTAAGGATCTAATCTAGATAAAATCGTTTTCAATTACAAAATCTAAAGACTTTCACTCCATACACAAAAATCTCAAAATTACGTCTTTTTGAATGTTTTTTCAATATTGTGACTAAACTACTGACATTTCTCATTTTATTTTTGTACTCAATTAAAGGCACTAAATATTTCTAGGTAGATTGCTGAGTTTGATTTGATATAATTGACACAAATTTCTTAATTACTATGTTTAAATACTTACTAAATTCGCACGGTGGCTTGGTAGGTCGCGCGCTTTTGCTTACGGACGATGGGACATACTCTTCAGAAATACCTGACCTTAAGTGGTATAAAGCTCAATTCAATAAAATTATTCAATCAAGGCTATCTGTAATTTCCATCCATCAACATAATTAATAAAATATAGACATTAATAATGATAGAATGATGGACTATACAAAATCGACTTTCACCAATCCATATTTACGTGTGGTCCAGCGGGATTTGCGGTGGAATCACGTTACTTAATTACAAGCTCGGTGAATACACACCTACCATGCATGTCTTCACCAATATTTAATAAGCCAGAACTGTATTTCAAATAAATCTGTCTTGACTTGTTCGCAAATGATTAAAATTTAATTTTTATTATAATACATAATAAATTTGACGACCCGCGTGGCGCAATGGTTACCATGCCGAATCGCCGCGCCAAGGGTCCTGGGTTCGATTCCTAGCGAGGCGGAAATTTGAATGATGAGTTTTAATGTCTGTTCTCGGTCTGGGTGTGAGTGTCCTTGTCTTGTGTGTTGTACATGGCACCCACGACACATGGAATCCTAGTGTGGAGCTATGAGTGTGAAGCGTTATTTATTTATTTATTATTTATACATTGTTATGCGTTTTTTATTGAAGTGAAACTTCTTTAGAATCGTTAGTGATTTAAAACCGGATGCAACGACAGGTAAGATAATATAACCGCTAATTTCGACTTTCAACTTAACTCCTCCGTAGCTCAATGGTCAGGACGTAGATACACAATACCTGATGCGCAGGTTCGCGTCTCTCAGTATTTTTTTTTTTAGTTTTATTTTTATATTGTTTTTAAATACTTTCAAATGTTCTTTTAAATATTTTCAAAGAATTTATCAACAAAAAATAAGAATTTCATTCTTTCATTCTGTCGATCTACCAACCGATTATACAGACAGTAAAAATGCTAAGTTGTATTCATAGATGGCGTGAGGAGTAAGATAGAACATTCGTTTTATTGCTAGATAGATTTTAAAAAAGTGCTAAGTTGTATTCATAGATGGCGCTTCGATTTATTGCTTTAAGATTCGATTTATTGCTTTTTCATCTCATTATCTTGAAACCAAAATTTTGGAAAGTTTCACTTCTACCACGTGTGAATTGCACACATTTTCTTTTTTTTTCTTACAGATTTCTTCTTAAAAAACATTATAAGAATGGTCTTTATTTGAAACATTATATAAATTATTTTGTAATTAAACAACAAATTGAGTATCAGTTGTCATACTTTAGAAAATACCACAGTTCAGAAATAATAGGTTATCAAAAAAGTAATTACACATATGAAACATCATAATATATTTTGTGCAATAGGTATTATTCTAAGCACATCCCATTTCTGTATTTCAAACAGAGTAAAGGAACTGGTACGCTGTGCTGTATGTTAACTGTCAAAACAAGTGCGAAGATTTTCCTTGTAGAATTATTTGCACTCCTGCCACGTACAGTTTATCGACTATAAGTAACTTGTGGAAGTAAATAACATTCAACAAGATATTCATTTTAAACAACTTATAGTTTTAAAAATATAAAAACAAGGAGACTTTTTCCTTACCTGTAATGTGTGCAATTCGTGAAATCCAGGCAAATGAGAAACTCCGGGATGTTTGTAATAAGATCATCAAAGGCTATAATATTGTATTGTTACGGGAGATTAATTAATGTGCAAAGTTTTATGTGAATCGGTTCAGTAGAACTTGAAAAATAAGCTATCAGGGGTTAAGCATAATAAAGGCGTTTAAAAACATGCCGTGGCGTAATAATGAGTGTCTATTCCAACGGATATGTGAAAGAAACAGTATTAATGTCTCTAGTCTTAAATTAGGGTGTCGTAAGAGGTCGACAGAAGCCCACGTGGTGGTTCACATAACGAACATATTACATTATCAATATTATTATAATAACTCATTAATATTATCATTGGAATCATTATGTTTTTAATTATGTTATTATGTTTTCCAGCTGGGGTCTTGGTAGTCATTTCTCCCTTTCTCTATCTTATTTCTTAGACGTTCTGGTGTTACTTATGTCTGTGGTTGACTGTGGCCACTAATCATGTGGATCGTCAGTTCGTATCACGGCCTGATTCTTAAAACTAAAAAAAAAAGATAGAAAGGATTAAATAGGGTGACTAGGAAATAAATCTGTGATAAAAATAATTGACAAACTGTCGTGAGTTGTTTTAGAATTTGAAACGAAGATACGAAGTAAATTCTCTATGTTCTCCACTGAACATTTCAAAACACTAAGTATCTTGTAACTAAGTCATTTGTGAGATAGGTTGACGTTATATTTACGTCATCATCTGTATAAAATCTGTAAAAAATAATAAGTATCCGCTGAAGACGCGATGAAGATGTTATGAAGACGTTTTAAATTATATCAAAACAGGCGAAGATGTTGCTGGGAAATGTGTATTTACTATTTACGTACGTGCGCGCGGATCGCGGTGTACTCGACGTTATGAACACCGGGAGTGTGGATGGTGACCATTAAAATTGAACGTGGAGAGGATTTCCAAATGTAAACAATATTATACACTTTAAAGGAGAATGCCCATTTAGTATGGAGAAATGTACTGACTTTAACATTTTTGTGTCTTGATAAAAATACCTTTATTTGATTATGTTAACTTAATAAATTACACATACTAACTTTAGTCAATGTTAATAGTAGGAAATACGGGATTTTCAAAAAAAAATGTTTTTATTTAGGTTATAGTAAAATCACAGTAATATGGACTCTATGCAGGCGTACTAAAGTCGATTGCGTATGTAATGTCGATCTTTTAAGTTTCAAATTCATTTGACAGTCCCCTTACGTCATCTAGTTTGTTGACTTTGTTGTATCATAATTATAATCGAATCAATGCAACCTATTGGCCCGAAGGATCTTAAAAGATTCCTGATTGGCCCTTATCGAAACATAAATGGCCCAATGGTTTTCTTTTGTAAAACGGAAGTAAAATTACTTATTAATTTCAAAAAATTATCCCCAATAAGGATTTTTTAGGAAATAGGGTAAAATACTTAAAATATTTTAATTAATTTTTTTGTCTAAAAATCATTGTGACACAATTATTTTTTTAAGAGTACTGGCTATGGGCATTCTCCTTTATAGTTGAAAATACTATAAAATACAGCACAAAAACTTTAAATTGTACATCAAAATAAAATGAAACTGTCTTTATAATCATAATTTAAAAAATAGTTATTTAGATAAGTAATTATAGGAATTCAAGTGACTACGTAGGTATACCATTCATAGAATTTTAATCAGTTGAGTTTTGTACCAATTTCTAAAGATAATTTTTAAAATTACAGTAAAATTTTAATTTTAAGTTTTAGTACAATAATCACATAGTTTAAAATTTCATAGGTTTCCTCTATGCTTTTAATGTTTTGGCATGTAAAACGGATGCATTTTCAGTACATGTTATCATAATATCATATGAACATATCAAATTCATAAAATAAGCTGTATTCTTGTTGGAAAAACTCTTAGGTACCTAAAATTGTCTACAATTACCTACATAAAAAATTCAGTTTTCTAGAGTGGGTGGGAGTTAATAATTATGTCAGTCATCCAAGACATACATTGATTCGTATTGTGATTTTTTAATAAATCAATATTATAAATATTGTAGTCCTACAAATAGCTATGTTGAGTATGTTGACAGTAGCCAGGTCTGGCGTCATGCCGTGTCCTCTTTGTAGCGGCTGGTTTGCATTTTTCCACATATTGCTTACAAACATTGCTGGAACGTAAACATTTCTTGACTGCCAAGGTGCTTGATATTTGGAATTTTTCAATTTTGACGACATTACATTGTCTTCTTAACCACGCTGTTCGATTAAAGTATGTGATGGAAAAACAAAAGACATCTTAAATACATAACATAAAACGTATATTTTGAATTTGTAAGATTTACTAGCCGAAACAAAAACTAAGGATGGAAAGGATAACTCTTAAATGTAATAAATATGCACCTTTATCTACTAATACCTTATTCCTTTTTATATTTTCCATAAAAAAAGGTTTAAGGTATTATTATAGAAGTTGGATCAAAATGGTTTAATGCAGTCTTTTGAAAAGTTATAGGTATTAAGGCAGATGAGATGAAGATTTTTAAATTACCAAGATTTAGATAAGTTTTTTTTTATGGAAATAGCCGGCAAACGAGCTGACAATTCACCTGATGATAAGTGGCTATCGTTGCCCATGGACATCAGGAACACCAAAGGCATCATTGATGCGTTGCTGACCAAGAAAGAGAGAAGAAAAAGAAAGAAAGAACTGGCTCTCAAGCCCCCAGACGGAACACGACGAGTCGTTTGGCAGCTGACTCAAGCTCAAGGGTAGTAGCTATCCATGCGAACCCCATGGAGAAATAATACTAGTAATAATGGTATTGTTTACCAATTAAAATCAATATTACCAGTATAATCCCTCCGAGGGACCCTACCACCAGCGGGCCGGATTTTGTCACCTCTTATATCCTGTGTGGGTAGTATTCTAAGCCGCTCCAATACGGCAAAAAACTTTGATCCTACAAGCTATTAAGCCTTGAGAGAAAGGTTAAACGAGGGGATTTTTAATGTTCCCCGAGGCAAATGCAATGGACATTAAGTAGGATACGCACCAGTGCTTTCGCATCCTGCCTGGCTGATGGTAACTGGTATACTAAATATTTCAATTCTATAGCGATAAGATTACATTGCATATTTTATTTATAGGAAACTGGCGCAATACCCTTATTTTCCGCAAGGCAAATTGCTTCCGCTGAAAATTCTCATAGCCAACAGCTTGTGTCATTCGTAACTGATCGACTTAGTTCGGTTCTCAGATGTTCGGTTGTGATTCCATTGACAAATTGCTTGAGCTATTCCTTTCTCGTTAAGCTGTAGATTTCGATTGTTATTGGTTAAACTATGTCTGAGGCCTTTGGAAGGTGTAAGAACTTCTGAGACGAGTAGGCTACTTACTTACTTACTCACGAGAGAAACGTTATGGACGCTGTAGTATTTCTCAATTAAGACGAGAGATTAGTTATCTCCACAAATTAAACACTAATATTATTACTTGCATAATTCACATTTAGTTAAATGAGACAAATTGAATTCGCACCCT
Organism: Thymelicus lineola; assembly: GCA_963932265.1. NCBI lineage: Eukaryota > Metazoa > Arthropoda > Insecta > Lepidoptera > Hesperiidae > Thymelicus > Thymelicus lineola. Next base: position 11,525,439 of record OZ010683.1, on the reverse strand, counting down.
AGTTCACTGCAAAGAATTCCAAACTATGATATTGATAAGAAAAATATATCCCATATATCAATGTCCAAAAGTATCTACAATCGTGTAAACATAAATAAAGCCTAGAGCAGTAGTTCTTGTTATGTCCCACTAGATAATAGAAATTTACATTCAAATAGCTCTGGTTCCAGGCTCACACCGCCCAGCCTATTCAAATTTGCATACCCTGTTGTTTTATGTATAGGCACATTTATAACATTAGGTAGATGTTTTTAACGAAAAATGTATGTATTGTAGTAGTGGAGTACCGAACGAATGTTATTTTATGAAAAGCGTCAGCAAACGGTGAGATAAAGTCGTTGTTGCATGTTTAGAATAACTGCGGCCTCACTGGTAGTTTGCAGTCCCAGAAGGAAATATAACAGTCTTAAGAATGAATAAGGACTTTACGAAGAACTTGTAGCCCGGTTGAGAGGAGGGGCTCAAAATTTCCGGTATCAATTCCTGGTTGGGGCAAGTATTTCCGTGACATATAAATGCTGGTTTTCTCTTCACGTGTGTTACTCATGTCTCATTTGTGTACCTAATTGTACAATGCTAGCGCAGGTCTTACGCATTCAATCTCTCACACATACATGAGCGTTTATTGTTGTTATGTTGTTAAATTTTACTCACGCTAAATGGGTACTCACGATATTATTCATTCTTTATGCGTCAATAATGCTGTTAACAAAATTTTAACTTCTTTCTTTACTATCTTATAATCTTATCACAGTAGATTCATTTTAGAAATGTAATAGTACTTAGGACTGAAGACTGAACTATATACGTATATTAGTGCTATCGAGCTAATGTAACTTATATTAGCTTATATTAACTTATACTAGCTTAAGGTAGCATCAAAAGATAAATTGACCGTAAACCGGTTGTAAATCGTATCTAATATCGGGTTCATTAGTCAGAGTTAACAGGTGATGTGCAGTGTGGTGGAATTGTGGGCAGGCTTCGTAGAACGGCGTGGTGTAGCGCCAGAGGCGTAGCACCCTAGCTAAAGTAGAAAGGTAAGATAAGATGAGCAAATGATGACAATATTACAATCAGCCTTATGAAGTCGTATGAATTCTTATGAATTGGACGTTAGCTTTATTTAATTCGAAACAATATAATTAGGTCATGGTCCCCTAAAACCAATGATTGCTAGTTGCTTTCTTCAAGTTATTAGTTTACCTATTCTGGAGGGACTGTGCGGACAAGTTATCGGCCCATTTCTAGTTCCTATGTTTTACGAAAATAAGAATATTATAGGCCATAAACATATATTACTATAGATATGTCGATGACATAATTATATGCTGGACAGGGACAGACAGACTCCTATATTTTAACCAAGGCGTGGAAGCAATTCAATATTTTTATTTTCTAACAGTAGTAATTATGTATTGTTATATCTTGTGTGGTGAATAATAGCTATTATTGAGTTTGGCCCCAAGGACATCTCCCGTTCTTTATACAGAAGCCTGACTAACTAGCAAGATTCAGGATTCTTTTATTTTTGAGATTTTATCGTATATTACTTACCTACGGTTTTATTTGTTTAGTTACCATGTAAAGCCAATCTTTTTACTTGCAATGTATTCCTGATCGAAGGTTTGGAAAACTCTGTAAGGAGGTCTCATTTTACTACGAGTATAATACGGGTAATACGATATTGGGCCGAAGTATCGGTGTACAAAATAAATATCGTGAGATTATAGTAAAATGTGTTCAGCCCACGATGAGTTCAGTTAAAAATTTTGTTTAGGGAGGTCTGTTTAAAAAGGTGTTTAATAGCATGAAAATTATAATGATAGTTGTATGCATGTTACAGATCCACTACGACTGTAGTGTGCACGGGGTTGGAAAGGTAACTAAGTCAGTGTTCATGCCCTTCCAATCGAAACGTATTAGTTGGTTCAATGGAGAGATATTGGTATTTGTGGTGACGATATGAATGCAGTCGATTTACTATATACCAATGATCTTCATTTTCGTTACAATGAATTTGTATGAATGGTTAGAAGGTATATGTATTTAACTTTGTACAGTATACTATTAAAAAATTCACTTTTACTTAGAAATTTAATACTCTATAGCATAGAGGCCATAGAGTGTAAATAGCACAGGGGTAGGGCACAGTGTCGGACGGAAGCGGGCGCGGGCGCCCGGGCGGAGCGGAGCGGGCGAGTGTTTGCCGCGCACGTGCAAACAGCGCGCACTTGAGAATGGTGAAAATATCGTTCGAGTGGCTTTCGTCCACGATATCGCCGCGCCGATCCCATGTTGGAACTGTGCTTACATCGCTGTTACAATATTGTTTACGTTACCTTCTTACTATTCAAATAGATTTTTCCCTGACGAGAATGACGATGATTTGATACTGAGTATTTTGTCGCCGATGAGAAATCAAGTGTGTGAAGGTAAGGCAATGATAGGGAATAGAGTTTGATATTTGTATGGCTAAAGTGTCAATCACTGTTGACATTATGTAGAATCGTATAGTGTATAATCTTCTTTTCTTGTCTTTAAAACATTCCCAGCAATATTTATTATCTACGAATTGTCCATCATGTTTTCTTAAGTTAAAATTTTAATTTCTGGATTTGTTGGGCACGTAGGTGCCCGCTGGGACAACGAAGGCGTTGGGATGAGGTGCAGCAGACTTGAAGAGCTGTATGCTGTATGTATGCTGGGAAGCTCTGAATCGATATGAAGATCTATATTGTGTACGAACTACGGGCAATGCGTGGCTGGGCGCATGAAGCGATTTTGAATTAGCAGCAGCGAGGTGGTTCGCCTAGACCTGGAGAGTGTGCAAAGACCATGCTGGCGTAGGTCATGATGGATCGGACGCAAGTCTTGTCTTGTTACGGAGCGACACTTTATTATTCCTGCCTTACATCGGATACACATCAGCTCATGCATAGTAATGTTATCTATATAATTAGCCAGACATGTTCATTCAGGAATCTATATTTTTTTGTGACATTTATATGGCGTGTTCGATGTGTTTTCTAAGACAAAAAATAATTGATAGTATTATTCTCAAAATGCAATACTTAAGTGATGAAAGTTTTGTTTAGTGCACAGTTATTTAAAATGCCTCAGTAATTAGGTAACTCCTGATAACTCTCATTTAATTCCAACACATAGCGAGTGATACAAGCAATCGGTATCTGTGCGTAAGTACTGCCGTAATTGTCATTAATTATAGGTAGATTACCACTCAGTACTGCCTTAATCGCATATTCATATCATTAAACTAATGTACATGATATGTTTAGATAATGTAATTGATTGTGTAGAACTTAAGTACCTACCTACAATAAATATTTAAGTAATATTAGGTAATTTAAGTTTTCCCCAAGTATGGGATATGAACTCCTCACTAGGATTAAAAACATCTCAAACGAATAGAAACGAAAAAAAACGGCCAAGTGCGAGTCGGACTCGCGCAAAAAAGGTTCCGTATAACATTAGACATTTTGTTTAGTTTCACCTGTCCCGCCTGTTTCCGTTATTCATATCGAGCAGAAAACGGCAAAAAGTCACGCTTGTTGTATGGGAGCCCCACTTAAATATTTATTTTATTTTGTTATTATAGCGGCAACAGAAATACATTAACTGTAAAAATTTCAACTGTTTACTTAACACGGTTCATGAAGTACAGCCCGGTGACAGCCAAACAGATGGACAGTGGAGTCTTACTAATAGGGTCCCGTTCTCACCCTTTGGGTACGCAATCCTAAAAACATTATGTCATCTTAATGCCTACCTGCCTGAAAATATAACCACTAAAGGAAAGTAATTAGCTATTTATAGAATAGCTAAATATACGCTTCACATTTTACTCCTGAGATATTCACATTTGAAAAATAAAAATATTTTCGTCTTACACCAACACGTGTTCCTCTTCCAAACGGAGCATCATCAGGCTAAGTAGACTCTACAGCGGTTAACCGCAAAGAGATCTTTGAGATATACCTACGTTTATGCGTTTTGCGGAAATATGGAAAGCAATTTTACACCCAATGTACCGCAATGACCGCAAGATCCGATACGTCATTTGATACTAAGATTAACTAAGCCCCTTGAGCCCTCTTGGCACATTTTCATAAAAGTGATGCTTAGTTTCGAAAACTCGGTGGATAAAATTAGAATTGGCCGAAAGCACAAAAAAATACCAATTCCGGTGAAAAAAAATGGCACTTATGTCATTTGATATCGAGAGGATACTTGTGGCATCAAATAGCACATGAGATTCATACTGAACGTTATAATGTTCAATAATATTCCACCGTATTGATTTTGGGCTGATTAGTATGTAATTCTGTTTATATTGAGGTAGAAAATTTCATCGCTCGTGTATTTGAATGACTGTTATTATAGGTACAGATTTCAGTAATATAACTAAGTATTGATATTGCCAATACTTTAATTTTGTTTCTTTGTGGAACATATTTTTTTATGTTATCACAATACCTGAACGAGTATTGTTTTTGGTCTTAGTTTGATTTAGTTTATTTAAAATTTCTAAAAAGTTTCAAAAATATCACTATTTCACCCCTGTTACTAGTTAATATTCATTAGGGAATAAACTTTTCATTTAATTTGATTGATATTACGAGTGAAAAGGCCAATTAGCGACCAATTGTCGTAATAAAAATAGCTGCAATTCTTCTCTTTACCTCCATAACAAACATGTTTTTACGTTTGTGAGATTTTCTCTGTACACAAGAAAGCATTTTATCGAATAAAATTTTTTATGGTAAAAAAGGCTACACGTAGCTTACATTATTGAAATTGGTTGTGATTATAGTAAAATATGCGCATAAATGTGACGAAGGTACATTGTAACGATTGTGAGAGATGGACATTTTTCTATATTCCATTTATCGACACTTAAACTGTCAGTATAACATTACCATTCCACAACTAGTGCTTGCTATTACAAACTTAATGTGACTTACGTGCTTAGGTTACTGTAACTTCTCAATAAACTTTTAGCAAGGATTTCCAAATAAAATATCGCCTCTTCATTCAACGTTGGAATCGATATTTTCAGCAGCGTCACTAAATGTAATGGTAATCGACTCACGATAAACTCGCTACGTCACGTACGAGGACCTACTATAAGTATATGGTGATAATATAAATGGAGCAGTTAAGCTGGAGATAAAATCAATGTTATTCAATTTTATTTTCAATGTTTTTATTTCACACTAATTTAGATACTATGTAGCATTTAATGAATAATTTAGATTCAGATGTAAATAAGAATAATTTTCATTAAATACAAAATATGACTATTACTGCACCATAAAGATTTTTTTTGATCCTGAACCATTATCATAATATGTAGTAGAGATTGTCATCTTTAAAAATAAACGTGCCCCCACTTAATATTATTGTTACAACCTGTAAGTTGACGTTCACAAAATGAAAAGAATTTGAACACCGACAACAATTTATATATTTTTCTATTTATATTTTTTAACTAATTGAAATATTGTAATTCAGTGTATGAATGCAATAAAGTTTAAATAAATAAATTATTATTTCAGTAAAAAGTATTGTTTACCAAATAAGAGTCGCCTAAAAAATGGACTTTAAGTAAAGGTATCTTTGCTGAGCTGTCATATTGTCGTGGCATTGCCCTTGTCATACCATCTATCCTTACTACCTTTCAGTTTATTAGAATACAGAATTCAGTGACTATTCACATCAATATACCACAACCACAAAAATTAAATTTTCTATTATTAAGTCACACATATTGTATTTGTGTACAAAAATTGTTAAATAAATAAATAAACCACAGAAGACTTATACATAATACAGAAGTCTAACTCCGAAAAATCATTTAAATAGCGACTTTCGCTCCGACACAGTAAAGTGTAATTTAGGTCGCACAGCGCTAATCAGAAACGCGCAATGAGTTGCCTCCCTTTTTAACGCTGTCTCTTATCCTCTCTGGCAATGTCAGGGTTGTCTTTTTTCAAAGAATACAATTAATCTAAAAGTTTGATTACCAAATATATGCCCATGCTACTCGTATGAACAAATGCCGTTTCAAATAAATCTAGAATGATAAAATGTACAACATGAATAATAGACCCGCGTCTTCCTTCTTCTATTCTTGTCATCCTCCGAATTTCTCATCACTTCTCATTTCTTATGATTAATTTATACTGTGTCAAGTAGTAAGTAACAAGTGTAGGTGATAAGTACTTGCATTTAGTAAAATCTAATCTTAAAAGGCGTGGTAAGTGTAGTAATAAGTGGTAAGTGATAAGTATTATAAAATGCGAGTAGGAGAAAATAAAATCTATCTCTGTTTTTTAGGTCACACTTTATTTTATATCAAGCAGGCAACAAACAGATGTGTTATTTAATGATAATATCCGTAACATCAATAGTATCTCTGATACCTTGATGGAAAGAAGGAAGACAGGACATTTATTTGTCTGCATGTTTAAGACGTCGTTTTGACAAGTACGAGTATTAAGAATCTAACTCTTACCTTCCAAAGGACTTATAAAAACCTATAATAATTAGACAATAAGATAGTTTGAATACTTTTTATTATAGTATAAAAATTTTATAATGTGTAAATCAGCATTTTAAATATTACAGTTTAACGGCATAAATATATGTATACAGGGTGGAAAAAAAAACGGTAGTTGGAGGAAAAGTAGCCTGAAATATTGATGACGGAAAATTCCTTTAGATTCAAAAATAAGTAAAACTGCATTCAAAGATACTTGAAAATTCACCTGCTTGAGCCCAATATTGAAGCGGTGAAATGTGAAAAAAAAAACTCATTATATTTTATGATGCCAACTGAAAAAGGGTCAATAAGGATCAATTTTTCAGTCACGTTGAAACTGTGTTTCTACTGTTAAAATTATAATTAGAGGGGCGTTATTTTGTAAATGGTTTGGCGAAGAATTTCAAAGAGAGCCAAAAACATCCTGTGAAAAATTCACTGAAACACACCATAGCGCAGCGCTATTCTATGTAAGTATGAAAGCTTTATATGCCTCTGAGGTCGAGGGTTAGAATCAACCAGCACACAATCACTGACTTAGCTCCTTGCGGATTCTTTTCATTGCCTGCCGTGAAAGAGGAAAGGACGTACTATAGTGTAAGAAAGCGAAATTATTGTTCAATAAAGAAACGTAAACGAAATAATATATTTAGGCAAGGAAAGTGTAAATCAGTTCGTGGAAGGGTTATTGATTTTCAGTCTGCGTGAAAGCTAAGTAATTACTAGTTAAATTCAGAATGAATGGTTTATGTGCCATCCGAGCCACAGTGGCACTCATAATTTTACTTTTGATGCTCAATACAGTTACGTCAATAAATTTACATAAGCGATGCTAAAAGCGCTTCAAAAGGTTCCTCTATCTTAGTAACGCCATTTAAAATCCATGACATTATACGTAGGCAAATATCATTTTGAATAATATATAATAATAATTTACCGATGACTCTGCAAAATATGACATTTGCAATGAAATACGAGGAGCTTTAAATCTAAATTATGGGTACGTTATTAATATTCTTACGTAGGATGCTTTGAGTAAGTAAGCATTATATTGTAATTATTTGACTATCCTAGATTACTGTCATTACGCACACATGTGTTCCGATTTCAACAAACCATTCCACAAATGTACTAAAGCGTATGGCTTCAACCCATTAATGGCCCACTACTGGACACGGGTCTCTCCTCTTGAGGAGGAGGCCTAGAGCTTACTCTACCACGCTGCTCCAGTGCAGATTGGTGGAGGGGCTAGTGGCCAACCCGAGTGTCGGAAGTTTTCAAACCGCCCGAGGGCCTCCGACATGGCTTAACGACTGTTATATTATGATAACAACCGGGACCGATGGCTTTACGTGCCCTCCGAAGCACGAAAACGCTCAAGAACTTTTTGCCACTAGCGGTCACCCATCCAACTACCGATCGCGCCCGCTGTTGCTTAACTTTGTCGATCACTTAGGATCGACGCAAGCCGCCGGGCTATGAGCGCTTCAACTAAAGCGTATAATATTACGCTATTATCAGTGACGTCTAGTACCTACGTACAGTACCCACTAATCATTGTCTCTCGGCTGTACTGCATTATAAAAGCAAAGCAAAGCAACAACCCATAATTGTCTCACTGCTGGGCTCGGGGTCTCCTCTCACAATGTGAGGGGTACAGGCCATAGTCTACCACGCTGGCCAAGTGCGGATTGGTAGACTTCACACACCTTTGAGAACATTATGGAGAACTCTCAGGTGTGCAGGTTTCCTCACGATGTTTTCCTTCACCGAAGCAAGTGATAATTAACTTGTAATACGCACATAATATTTGAAAATTAGAGGTGCGTGCCAGGATTTGAACCCGGGCACCCGCGTTCGGGAGACCAACGTTCTAACCACTAGGCTATCACTGCTTATACTTCTGCATTATACTTCTACACAAACATGACGATATTTGGGACCAGAAAAAACCATGAGGAACAAAGATTGCTGAGAGCTGACAAAGTAAAAAAACTAAACCTATAACCTAATAAAAGAAATGTAATTAATGGCATAAAATTTAAAAAACTGGCTAAAGAGGGAAGGACGGATGGAAGAATGAACAGACAGACGACCAGAATTACAGACATACAGATGTATATTTATGGTAAGCATGGTAATTTCTTTACTTCTTTATTTTAAATAGAATTTGTCCAAAATCCACACTGTTTCACACTTCGTAAACTTCTATGAATTAAATTCTCATAGTATTCGCTAGAATGTATCTATACACTACTATCTCAACCCATACCTGCTACTTTGTGTCGTATACATATTATATAGAAAGAACCTGACAACTTGGTATATATCTATCTTTATCGCCATATCCCACAAACATAAAAATCCACAGTTTCCCTTTTATGTAATGATTAAGAGCGGTAATTTATTCCGTATATGAAAAGAATGGAATTGGCGCAGTAAAGGGAAAACAATAAAAGTTTTTTTACGGCTACGCGACTAAAACACCTGCTACTTAATGAGTTTTAATTTATTGCATATATATGAGATACAGCAGTTTCCAGAGATATATTCGGTATAATGTATGAGTATTACAAAACCTAAATATATAAAATATAACTATCTGCTTTATTTACTGGGCTCAAACAAATCCAATCAGGATAACATGAGATTTCATTAGAATTCATTAAACGTGCCTTCACAGAGCAATTCGTAATTTTGTTCTTTTCGTTGATTCTAACTGACTGGAACTCTATGTGTTTAATTACTTAGTGAAGTACTCACAGCATTATCAAGCGGCATCTAATTGAACTCCGGCGATAAAAGTGTCCTTTTTCTTAAAGTGGGCAATTACTGTCGTCAGACAATCAGTCTCTGGTTCCCCCTAGCTATTACGTTTTTCGAATGCTGTGGATGACCAATCTATTATCATCTTATCTGGTTTAATCTTTGAGCCATACTTATCATTATAATATTTTTGTCATACGAGTGTTATTTGAGAGTAAAATTCCGTCACGGTGCGACAACATCTGGTTGTACCAGATGTTGAATCTCGAGAATTCCGATCGCATATACGTGATGCCGAAAGAGTTCTGGGGCGGATATTTGAAATTTATTTAAGCGGTCATTCCTGCATTGTTTGTCACAAAATGTTGAATTATTTCAGTAAGGATAGGAACATGTGGACCAAAGAGAAATTGTAAATATTTCGTTAAACGGTACTTGCTTGCCAGTTCGACTTTCAGTAGGTACTGATGATGTGACATGAGGTTTTGAAAATGGTGTAATTATACGATGTTCTCATACGTGTTTGACGTCATTTTGTCACAAATGTCTACGACTTGGTATTTCTTTTAATTGTTTAACATTATGGACTTAAACAAATAAGATAAAATAAGGAAAAAATGGCTGTCTGTAAAGTCGGTTTACGGACGGTAGTTTAACGTGACAACGTCATGACAAAATATTGATGTAATGATTGCATACTTTTATTATAGATAAAATTGAATCAATTTAATTAAATTACCATTATTTTGTACAGGAAAAGGAGTGAAATGAAATCTACATTTTGATTCATAAATTAACTATGCGGCACGAACCGAGCGCTTCAGCCGATCGTAGCCGATCGTGCCTCTCTATCGCTTGTTCCGCGCTCTCGCTCGCGGAACGTGTGGCGTTCATCGTTTTAAATAGACGTTGTCACGTTAAAAAGGAAAAATACTCAAACTATACTTTTCTACTCCAATTATAGTTTTATAGGTAAGATGAGCTTAAATAGGTAAATCCTACGACGTCAATTCATTATTAACTAACTCGAAGAAAACCAAGAACAAGTTCACTGAACAGAAATTTGTATAGGCTTAACTTCTAAAATATGTGAAATAAATTTATCTGAACAATGGCATTGTTGTGGCCAACCTTGACAAAGTTGTTAGCTTTTGTTTTAACATAGCTTATAATTTTTTGAAATTTTTAAACAAAAGTTGAATTCTTCGATTTTTATAAAATGTTCATGTTTTCTCCATGCAGCTTTATATTCCTCGCCACCACTCTATTGGAAAATATCTCATGAAAATATGTATAATTTTTGAAGTAAACCTTCAGTGCGAATTGAAAGTAACTCAGATTTTCTGGACGGAAGTATTCGGACTGAAATAAGGCTCTATACACTATAGTCTATGCATGTCAAATGAAAACAAAAACATAAATAAAACAGACGTACAGATACATGGTATTCGTTATATTCGTTTTTGTAAAGTATATTGTTAATAAATATGAGTCAACTCTAATATGATATTTATTTTAATTAAGTTTAATTCATTGGGTAATAGGTGTCACCAACATTAAAGAAGTTTCACTTCAATTGCGCGGAAAGATTACACGCACACACTTTTTTGACATTGTCACGTTAAGATCGGTAGAGTCTTTGTAATATACTCGTACTATGTAGTGAGGCTTACCAGTTCTTGGTTCACAAGAATTTCGTAATCTCCGTCCACATAAGTTCCGTTGAATGTAAACATGATGTGGTGATGCAGATATTAAACTGCAGAATCGATATTCGATCCACTTTAATGACTCTGACTTAAACTCTGTCATAAACTTTTGAGTAAATTTATTAAGAGAAATTCAAATATTGAAAAATGCGTGTAAATAATGCTTCTTTAGTTTAATAGATTAACTCTTTGATAACATTCTTTAACCACGTGCCCAGTTTTTAAACTATTGCCAATAATAGTAATTTTTAAATGCAAAATTTGGTAAAGTATTAGGGAAGACCGAGGAGAGTTGAAACAAAGGTAAGTTGAAACAACTGAAATTTCACGGAAACAAAAAATACTTGCAGTTTGGCAAAGTCGCTAATTTCACCCTTCCATTATCCCCCCGCGCGCTCGGTACTCATTTACGCGCCATGATTGAAGCTTACGCCGCTATTGAATGTCAAGTCAAAAATACGTAAAAGTAATTTATCGTCATTGTGTTAACCTTATCTAAAATTTGACCTTTTTTACCCTAAGTAGTAAACGTTATTTGCCAGCTTATTAATCTAATATTTAAACTGCAATAAACATTTTGCATGACTATGTTGGGTCACAAAATTATGTCAGTTCAACCGTATTTTTGTACCCTACGAGAGATGAAATAACCTGTTTCAACTTATCTCGTATGCATTTTGTTTAGCACTGGCATTAAATTTTTCATTGAGTTTTGGTTTTGCATAGGCGTTATTTAGTTTTCTAACTGAATTTCAATGAAATCCCTGGTAACTTCTGCCACAATCTAGGTTTATTGCTATTTTTTTCATTTTAACGTACTCGTATCGAGAATTGTAGATATAGACTATGGCTTCAACCCATCAATGACCAGCGATAGGCCACGGGTCTCTTTCCATAATTGAGAATGCTATGCCTATTCCAAACTCCATCACGCTGCTCCAGTGCTGAATGATTGATGAGTATAAGTTATTACTTTTATAATCGAAATTATTATATAAAAAATTATGTACGTACAGTCCTTTCATACATAAATGAATACATGGACAGCTTGGCGTCGACCCATTTTCAGATCTGATTATACCGATACGTTGATACACATTTAATTTGAAATAATTAAGTAAACATACGAGTACGCTGCGGAAATTGTTTGTTTAAATTTAATATGGCTCTTATCATATTTCAATATTTTGTCAGTTCAAGACTTGTGTGTGGAAGTAAGTGTTGGCCGTTATTCGAAAGAAAACATTCCTTTTCTTTCTAACCCATCAGTCTTTATAGTTGTTTCGTCTGTGGGGGTGTTGTTATCGGGACCTGACTCAGCGTGCAATAAATTTGTATTGCCTTTCAACATGTGGAAAACTCGTTCTTTACGCTTGTACCCGTGCAGTAACAGCCCACCTACTAGTATGTTTTTCTTATCAAGTTTCAAGGATTTTTTCCAGAATAAAAGAATGTTAGTATGGCAGTTGTTCTATTAATAGTTTATTTTGATGAACCTACATCTAGTTTTTTAGTGAGTAGTGATCTTGTCCATCGAGAAGGAGTCGTCAAAGGGTTCCTCTTTCGATTCCCGGCTTGTGTAGAGATTTATGTGATAAATGTTTGTTTCCAATTTATGTTTGTTTGTGATGTTCTATTTGAAATTCTAGAAATCCTACGTACTTAGTTACACTAGTGAAATGAGAAGCGTACAAGTCGATATCTGTGTGAAAATAACTAAATATATTGCTGTGTAATTTACTACAGTGTTATAGGTCGATTAACATAACATGTCACGTACAACACATAGACACATTATATTTGTGTACTGTGTTAGATAAAATTTTCAGTGACGTCATTCACTAGAAACTGCAGATATCACAATAATAATCAAATATTTGTCTCCCTTGCACATGGACAAGTTTATCAGCGCGACAAAGCTAGATCATAATTTGTTAATGCTACTACGAGTAATATTGATTATAAAAAACATGAGAAGTGTCAAGGGACACCCGGATGGAACGAAGTTCCTTTCGATTTAAGTATTGTTTTGTTGTACAGCGCCATCTCTGTAAAACTCTCTGAATCACTTCAAAAAAAGTGTCGTCATTCGTAAGAATCAAAAAGTGTCGTAATTTTCCGTCTAGCCCCCTTTCACAACGCGCGATAAGGAACTTCGTTCCAATATTATTTCGAATTTTTCCGTCAGTCGAAATCAACGGACAAATAAAAGAAAATAAAGCGTGATGTTTTATTGGATGTCTCTCGTTAGGTGGATGTTATAAAATTTATAATAAACTAGTTGTTACTGACGAACTCTCAAGTCAAACTGCAAACTTGACAAGTAGGTACACTTGATCGTGTATGGCCAGCTAAAGTACTCGACCTATAACTCATACTAGAAACACTGCATTAATTTATCATGTCTCACAAGGGCAAGATTTTATTCTTATACTATATGGGCATAAGAGAAATATAGGAGTTTGATAATTGATAAATTGAATTATATTGTAGGTAACAAAATCAAACTAATTCAATACAGTTTTCAAACTAATAAAATATATTTTTATACGTGAACGTGGCAGTTGGATCGACACAAGTCGGTAAGAAAACTCCCAACGTTTTCAATCCAGTGTTTATTGCAGAGCTCGAGTGTTCAATGTGGTGTATATTAAGATAAGAAAAGATCCACTTTAAAGTTTCTAAGGTGAACCAATATTTCAAACAGTTAAGTCACATTAAAATTTTGTGATCTTCTTTCCTTGAATATATAGGTAAGATACTTACTATAAAACAATTTTCAATGAGTAATAATGTTTACTTGTCTTGTAGATAGAATGAATGAGACTGGGTTTCTTGAAATAAACTATTATTTATTATTATTATTATAAACCGCATCTAAATCAGTCCATTCGTTTAGGAGCTATGATGCCAAAGTCAAACAAGCACTCTCTTACACATAAATACTCTCTTTTTTGCTATTGGTAGTTAAAAATAGCGCAAGTAAACCTTTGCTCTTAGAGAGCACTATAAAATCCTATACAAATGTTTTCAGACTTCCGTAAAGTAGCTTTAATCCTTCCTATTGTGAAATTTTGAAACGAATTGGAGCCCAGCAAGAAAGGTTTAGTTTGTTACGACGGTTATGTAGTGTGCTACTGACAGTCAATAGTTGAGTCATAGTAAACCGCGCAGTCTTTATTTATTTCATCTTCACCATTATTAAGATTGTATTAAATGATGGCTTAAAGTAGCTTTCTTACGAACAATTTAAATTACTGATATTATCAATGAACCATAGAAAATCGCTAGAGTAGCAATACAAGAGAATACATGTACCTAGATTGTTCCATTGTCTCCATTTTTCAATCACAACCGTTTGTTTACAGTTGAATTGGAATATTTAAGTTACATAAGAACATTACTTAGACATTAATCAAAAGCATCTCGACATAAGCGCGATAATGTATTTCAGTGTTGAAGCTTTTATTGTCGTCTGAAGTTCACTGCAGAGGATATCTAAAAAATCAAGGGACAAGAGAAGAGAGGGCACGTCTTAAGTGTAAGCGTCGCGACGAATGCGTGTGTGGGCTCAAGCACCCCCTTCGGGAGTGGCAGTGGTTGGGGTGGGGTGTATCGATCCCGGGCGGGCGCGTGCGCCGCGCGCGGGCGGCGTGGGCCTCGCCGGGACCGGGCGGCGGGCACCCGCGCAGTCCGCAGCTGGCCGCCACTGCCGCCACCCGCCGACACCGACACCGACACCCCGACACCGACAGTGCCGACGACCGACGACCGTCACCACGCGGCCGCTACGTTTGACATTTCAGACGCAGCGCGCGGCAACACTCGAACAACCTCAAACCGTCTCCTTATCAGGAATTGCCCTAGTGTTATCGCTTCGCTCCTATTGGATATTTTCGTTGTTTGAGGATTTTTTGAAAAATCTTCTGAACTTTGAGTTAGTGTTGGAATACACTATTCGATATTAACTCTTTTCGAGTACGATTCGATTGCTAAGACTGTGTTGGATATGTCCTATAAGAGAGACGTATTCGTGTAGTGTTGTTAAAGTAATAAAAAGTTCCAGTGTATATTTTTCGCTTTAAGTGTGAAAGTTTTTGTGACTGAAAAAGACAGAGGGTGATCTACGAGTTCACGGCTCGTTAACTCAGCGGTGGAGAAAAACCGGAAAGGAGGTCTTCGGCTGCGTCCGCTTATCAGAGTGATAAAATTTATGAGTAACGGTAAGGAGCCTGTAGTGATAAGGGTCGGGCGCGTTATCGCGAGCGCGGCGTACTCGTATATATCATACGACGTCGAACGTAATGTTAATTACTGCGGTCGTTCTCCCCAAGGGTTTGTTTCTATGTAAGTGACTCCTATCAGGTGATTTAAATATCGTTAGTGTGATACTAATTTGGGGAAATTTGGTATCAATTTATGCAAGAAGGTAATATGATAGCTTACATGTTGATCCTAATATATTTGTGTAATATTTTTATTGGCCTATCTTAGGAATAAAAATTTGGTATTGACATCTCTTATTTATGAGAAACAGAAATGAAATAATATTGACACCTTTTTTGGACACACCATAAAACACCACTCACTCTAAGTAAAGGTAGTCATTGCTGCTCCTTCTATAATTGGCATCTCCACATAAATTTTTATGTCAGAAACAATAGCAAAAATAAGATACTTTAAAATTTAAGATTAGTGGGGATGAACGTTACCGTGTACACAAATATAATGCTAAAAATGTAAATTCCTCGTATACTGCGACGCGTAATTGTCAAAGGTCACCATTCACGAGACACTAGACTTGGTGGTAACACATTTTGCATGAAATTCCCGACGATGTGTTTGTTTTCTGTCTATTACATTGTACATACATTTTATACAAACTTTTCTTGTTTTATATGCATTTATAAATCTTGCAGTTGTAAAATTTGGCATCAAGCTAGTCGCTAAATATAAGAGCTAATGGTTGCGGGTTATAATAAAATAAGGGGTTGGTATTTTGCCCTCGTGATTGCAAGCTTCTCTCAAAACCTTCTCGTTTAAACCTTTTCATGTATCTTTTTCACATGACATAAAATTGAAATAAAAATCCTTTACATTCAGTGGAATTCTCAAAAGGAATTTTTCCATGATACCTTCCTCGAAATTTGGCAAGCTGTTGCAAAATGATAAGGATGAATAGGAATGCCGAGATGGCGTACACTCGTTGAAATAAAAAAAAAAAACGCCTGAGCGAACGTACCAGACCGCCGGGAGTTCAGATTGTGTGAAAATTTACGAGCGTGTCGTATGTCTTGCTGAAATATCAGAAGTTTGGCAGCGGGTATCGGTTGTAGAACTTAGATGGTCTCCCCTGACCCTCTTAATAGTCTTTAATCCCTGTAACTAATATAAACTGATATTTGATATTGAAAGAAGCTGAATTATAATCGACCTACTTCGAACTATTTATGGTCATATTATATTTGGCTAGGGAAGGTACAGTTTAAAACATACCATAATTTTATGTCGTAACAGTTTTAAAAGTATGTATCTTTTATATACGGCATACGGCATAGTATACATATACTGAAAACTGGGTAAACCAGTTTCACGTTTCATACGTGAGCGGCTTTTTGAAAAGTTTTCCGACAATTTTTTGCGCATGTTACAGTTACGGTACTACAAATTTATTTCGTTAAAGCAAAATACATGTAAGGGATTTTGCGAAATATTTTTTAACATCAAACATTAAGTTGCCCCATAAACTGGCAGTTAAAATGTTTTATATAGAATTTCGTACCGATGTCAGGAGTCCATTTCTCAGAAAGTTACAACATCTAATTGCTTTTCCTTGACTTGAGGGCCATCATTATCCCTGATTGGCGACTGGGACGACGGTACAGAAAATATACACAATATCTCTGCGAACCATTCTTTTGCCAGTATAATGGGGTGGGTGTTATTGTCATTCTCGTTCGAGCCTGAGACAATACACCCGTATCTCACAATGTTTCCTTTACCACTATAAGTACTACAGAAAATTTTATTGAGAAAAGTACGTTAAATTGAGCCAAAAACTTATTCACATTAAACCTTCAGAGCATTCACTGGCCCGATGCTGTAGCGTTAAACTTGGAAGGTTTTGACAGTACTGTGTGTGTAGTTCCGTTTTGGTAGTTCTTTGGATCATATCCAAACGTGGCTGCCCTACGTGGAATCGTTCATTCAATGTCCACTCGTCTACTTAAAATTCTATAATGACACGTTACTTTGTTTTTAATTAAAATGCTTTCCAAATTAGTGTACGGTATATGTGTATTACACGTAAAGAGATATTTTACTGGTTTTAAATTACAACCGAAAAAAATATTCGACATTGCGACTTCGATTCAAAGAAAAAATCCTTATTGGAACGAAGTTCCTTATCGCGCGTTGTGAAAGGGGGCTAAACGGAAAATTACGACACTCTTTGATTCTTACGAATGACGACACTTTTTTTGAAGTGATTCAGAGAGTTTTACAGAGATGGCGCTGTACTGAACAACTTTCTGTGTGATTCAGAAAGTTGTAGAGTACAAAACAATACTTAAATCGAAAAGAACTTCGTTCCACCCGGGTGTCCCTTGACACCTCTCATGTTTTCCTTTATATTATTAAGTTATGTATCATACTTACATACAACTTGGCTTATCGGGGGGCACAGTTACGCAACCAAATTAATATCTGTAATGCGTAGAAAAGGTTGTTTCATTTGTGATTACCTGCAAAACTAAAGCAAGCTTGGGCGCGGTCGACAATTGGTTCGGTGGCTGCTAATGTTACAATTTAATTAATTTCCTTGTTTTAAAGGTTACGTTAAGGTGTCGGCGCTGATAACTATTATCGTTAGGTAGTATACATGTCTGTTACCGATAGGTTCATTTGGATTGTCCAACTGCTATTATTATGCTACGTCTTATATACGTGGAGCACAGAAGCTAAAACATTCAAAGAAATAACATTTTATTAGTTATATTAATGTGAATATAAATACAAAGAAGCGAGTGCCTAGAGGGATTGAAGTTTTATCGTTGTCTAATATCACACATACTCACGATTTTTTTCAACCTTAGCGCTTCTCGCATATTTTTACTTCTATCTTGCCAGCTGGTAGCATATCTGCCAAATAAATCGTCACATCACGCGGTAAGTTCAATTTTGTGTGAAAATTAGGGTCATATTTCTTACATCTTTTCTTAGGCCTTGCCGTGATTCGTGTCACGTTACCAAACCCAACGGTGAAGTGATCGCAGATTGTTTACTTTCCTTTTACATGTTACAAAAAGGAAAAGTGACACTTTGGGAATCACTTCACTTCGCCTTCCTTGAATAGCTTCTTTATCGATCATAGAGGTAGAAAGGTTTTTGAGTGGCGACCACGCCTTTAAAGGATTATGGGAGGTTATCCAAAGTGATGGACTTGACCTTGAAGAAGACGACGAGTGACAGTTTTAAGGCTCGCCGAGCAGAGTCGAATCGAATCGCAGAAAGTCGCCTTCTATACATTTTCTATGAAACTGCGTCCATTAGCGAGGCCGCGACGCGCCGAATCGAATCGCCCGCAGGAGTTGCTCGACAGGCGAATTTCTTCGCCGATGCGATTCGATTCGACTCGGCGCGCCTCAGTCGACGCGGAGAAGCGAGGCGCGCCAACGTATTTTTATTTATTTCTTTAGTCCATAGTTATTTTTTTCGTAAATGTCATTTAAATGTCATGTGATCAATATTTTGGAGCACGGCGTTTCCTTTTTCTTATATTCTCCTTTTTTTCATCAAAAAGTATGTGAAATAAAAACATCTCCTCATCCGAGCTGTCCATGACGCAAACACGACTTAATTTGATGAAGAGTTGGCGATGAATGAAAAATTCGATTTGATTCGTCAGAGATAGACGCACAGGAATAAATGCGACTCGCTTCGATTCGACGCGTTTCTTCTGTACCTATTCGACGCCTGGCTTTATTCAGAAGGCTTGGTGCTAGTCAGAATGTCATGAATTAATGGAGGCCGATATCATTCCATAAAGTAATCAAAGAATGGGTTAAGCTATTATTTTTACCACTCACGCTTTTGGCTAAAGCACTGCAAGTCGTAAAAATAGTTCCGAACTACAACTGCAGTTAACACCGCAACGTTACTGAGAAAAGAGGATTTCCCAGTTTTGTTTTCTCTGACTCTTACAAAGTAGAAAGCGGTATCGTATTTATATTTTCTATCTCTTATTGGAACGAAGCTCCTTATTGCGCGTTATGAAAGGGGGCTAGAAGGAAAATTTTCTTACGAAATGTTGGTACGATACTTTTTGAAGTGATTCAGAGAGTTTTACAGAGATGGCGCTGTACAACTTTCTGAATCACGCTAACTTTCTGAATCACTTCAAAAACAATACTCAAATCGAAAGGAACTTCGTTCCATCCGGGTGTCCCTTGACACCTCTAATTTTTATTCTATCTGTCTTCTAAGATCATAATCAACTCTCAATCAATTTGTGATATCATCTTGGAGTCATATTGGAGTTACCAAATCCCGTAAAGTGACTGACGATAAGACGTGTCGAATCAGTGGACTAATTTATCACAATGAATATGATTTAAATAGCAAGTAGTAGCTTTACTAATTACAGATTGTAAAATTCAGCTATAGACTAAATAATCACATAGGTATAGTGGTCTCGTTAGCTTACTTTAAAAAAAATCGATGATTGAGGATATACACGATGTTAATTGAAAGCTCTCTGAAACGAGTAATTGGATAGGTTTTAAAGGGTTTTTAACGGTACTATAGTTTCGTAAGTACATGAAAAATCCAAAATTAGGTGATTTTTTTATCATTCAACTCTATATCAACTCTAACTCCTTAATCGCATTTTTTATCATGAAGCCTATCAAATATTTAGGCCTATATGTCTGTGAAAGCTCCATACCCGATTTCTGGCTGAGACAGATATTTATTCGTATACGAGAGAACAATGTTAATTTTGGGGTCGTGGGTGTTTTATGTCTCATTTGTGTATGTCCACGCCAGCCACAATAAGGAGATCTTGCGCGGGGTGCAACTAAGATCAGAAAGTAAGTAAAAACAAACCAGAAATATCTTTTAAAGTCGATCTTTTATAGTAGCTACTGAGATTACTTATATTACGAATATTTCTAAAAACATAACAAACATAATAATGTCTTTATCTATTAGTTAAATAGAAATGTAGCGTTAAAAATACGAAAACTGCTTATTTTTTCATTTTAATGTGTTGTATTAAGAAGTCAACAAATTACTTAGTCCCGTATTTCGTAACAAAAATAAAATCTAGAAGCTTAGAAGTAATTATGGTTTATCTGTATTCGGAGCGACTGAGCGAGCATTGAATTATATCTCATGGGGCCCAGGCCGTTATTTTATTCAGTTCGTGAAGCGAACTGTAAGAAGGTGTTAAAGAGTGAATCGGCAGAACGAACGGATGAATGGAATATGCGAATAGGTCGGAGCGTTTGCTTCATTCCATCGCCAATCGCAACTGAATAATGAATGGCCGGGGACCGATAACACTCAGCGTTTTACCGCCGAAACCTTAGAATTAGGTATACTTGCGCTTGCGGATACACGTATTTGATTAGGTTACCCGTTGCGTTCTGTTTAATTAAATCAGTTTTGTTTTAAAAATCGAATTCTGTTATTTTAGTATTTTTTCTCTACTTGTACTGTTTTACATTCGGTTTATTTATCTATAGATTTCCCGCTGTCTTCTTTCTTTTCAGTCCTTTTTCCAAGACTTGACCGCCATTCGAGGACTTTTGACCCCTTAGTCCTCACCGGTTATTTGTCTTCTTAACGATGTGGCCTGCCCATTGCAACTTCAGCCGGCTGACTCTACGAGCTATGTCGGTAACTTTTGTTCGCCTACGGACTTCATCGTTACAAATCTTACATCACAGCGAAATACCTAGAATAGCTCGTTCCATAGAGCGCTGTGTGACTTTGAGGCTTCGGATCCATAAATTGGTTTATATTTTCTTTTAGTTTTTAGGATTTGTTTATCAATTTTATTTCACTTAAGTCCAATAATCAAGCATGCTATTTATTAAATCCTCAGTTACAAGGAAAGTCGTTCCCTGCAATGTGTAGATGGAAATGCGTTATAATAATCATATTATTTTCTCAAACATAAGGAAAACATGTTTTTGACAATAAGAAATTCCTGCTCTTCTTCCATTTCTTAAGGACATTTTGTTGATTTCGATTTTAGATCAATCTGGTAGAATTGTTTAGATGCTATAGTAAAGATTTAAAATAAATAACTTGAAATAGCGCTTGCAAATTTTATATGTTAGATTTATTCTTGGATTACGTAAACTCAATCTTGCTTCGTAGGTCACAAGACATGCTCGAGTGGTTCCCACTTTCACCTTACAGGAATACTCGTGTAACGTAGGTAGGTAGGTAACGTTTTCGGTTTCAGAAGCAATAAAATGGATCTACGCTATTCAAAATTTATGTATATTCACTAGGTATGATCTTCATCTAAGTATAACTATTATATTTTGTCGTAGTCTTGGTTTTTTCTGATAATGAAAGGAGTTACGTCCATAGTACGCCATGAAAGTACGGATGGACTGACTTTGCACACCTTTTAAGAATATCATGGAGAACTCTCAGTGTGCAGGATTCCACACTGTTTTTCACCGACTTGAGTTTAATCTTAAAAGATTTTAAGGTAGAAGGTTAATATTTTAGGTAGAAGAACTGCGGAAAGCAATTTTTATACATTATGTGCCTATTTACAATACAATATAAATACACTTTATTTGTACACCAAATTAACATACAAGGAGAAATACTTAAAAATAATGTGGCATACAATATTTACTACAGAAAATAAAATATTAATTAGTGTCAATGTGAAGTAATCCTTTGAAAATACATGTTATGAAATACAGTCGCATTTCGACCGCAAAACGGGTCTCTGTTTGTGAAATAGAGATTTTTATAATATATTAACCTGAATGGCTACCAATTAATATTTTTCAAAGTACTCGTATACCAACTACTCTCTTCTACGTAGGTACATAATATATCTACATAAAGTATATTATGTATTCTATCAACACCCAGTTAGGTTTGAGATAAATTTAATTATCTTTGTTTCTACGTTCTTTGAACTCCTTGTATTCGATTCATGGGTGTGTATATCGATACCCCTTTTCTAGTATTTGTTTTCTTTCGTCAATTGGATTGCCTGAAAGATATCCATTTAAGGTGATAAAGTCTCCCTTTGTAGTGTGCTCTGTGTATTTGTTTATTTTACTACTATGTGTGTGTACTTTTGTGGTATACATTGAAGACAATATTTCCCGTATTTAGATGTGTTCTTCGGATTTTTTTTTAATATTTCAGCTTTATATTATCTAATGTTTTCTTTCAAATATGCTGCGTATAGTATCATGTGTCTTTAACTAAAATAAAACTAGACTTCGGCGAAGCCAAAAGGACGTTTATGATTTTAGCTCTTCTGTATGGATGTACATTTATTACCGCAGAACTTATCAACTTAGCTATACTCGTATACTGTTGAAAGCGCAAATTTTACATAATATAGTTTATTTTTTAAACATATTCCAAAAATATCCACAATCCGATAGGAATTAGGGGGGAAAAATATAATTTTAAGGAAGCTTAATATATGATAACTAAATCCGGCCAGGTTATAATTGAATTCGCGAGTAACAGAGATCCGTGCTAGAAATGTATTTTTGACCCTTGCAGAAATAGGGCAATAGGTGGCCCATGTAGGTACCTAAATAATATGTAGGCTGCGTACCAGTAGTCAATATTTAAAACAATTTGATTTCCTAATACCAAAGGTATAAGAATTATAGAAATAAAATAATGTAAATTATATTGTATACTTTTTTTTAAATAAGTAAATAATATTTATTTCTTTTCAATATAATACGACCTATGAGGCGTTTAACACATTCCATATATAATAAATCAATTAAAAATCAAGTAAATAAATCAATTACGGCCCCTCTTTTACATTATATAGAAAATAATTTTACTCCGTTTGGTTGGATTATGCTTATCTTGTATAATGTCAAGGTTCGTACGTTTACATCCATACTATTATTTTTAGGTGTTTTATTTCAACATACTACGTCACGCATCTGTTCTCATTAAAAGCATCCTGTAAACCTATTTGCTATTCAAAAATACGAATTCTATCCCAACCTGAAAATATAGTTCAAGTGGCATTTTGTATTGAATAAAATATAAGTAATTTTGAGTGCAAAAACTTTTTGAGTTTTCCAGGGACGTGGTGAATATAAGGTAGCCATTCATTCTGGTCACGCGCCTCACTGCTGTTTATTCACGTTCACAATGGCGTACGCAAATAATAGCGTTACGTCTTGAACTCACGCGACCAACTTACGACTTTAGATTTTATTTGGTATAATAATACAATTAGATATTCGGGTTTTGAGTCTTTTTTGCTAACTGTAAAACTCTTCAGTTTGATATATTTAATTTTATATAAGCAGAATACATCGGGTAGGTACTTGGATTCCATTCCATGGAAAGCTACCTGAAATAGTTAATACACCCCGGAATTCTTCTCAGTTAATAGTTTCGACACTTGAAGTGGGTTTTCGAATAATTATAATAACAATTACAATAATACAGTTAAATACGCTGTTAACTTTTTATACAATATTACAATATTATTATCAAACAAATTTTATTTAATTAATACGTATACATTAAAGGTAAGTTATAATTATTATTATACGTTTCATGGAAGTAGAATGATACATTTTACTATCAGAAAATAATAAATTCGAATCATAGATTATTGTTCCTGCGTCTCATCTTGGCGCGCGCGTTCACATAATCAGCAACCATACTAACCATATTTTACATCACATCGCGGTGCGCGTGGTCAGCGGACGCCGGTCGAGTGGCAGCCCATGTACCATTCTACTGGACAGTGGTCAAGCCGTGGGTGGGCCCTCGCTCCATTCCGGTCACTCGCTCTCGCTCTTTCGATGCGATCGTGCGCATATGCGGCTCATGTATATGTTATTACATTATAATACAGTTGGGACCCCCAGCCCACAACTGGAACCTGACAGTCAAATATAGATCATTAATTTATGAACATAAAATCATTAAAAAAATTGATAAGTTTTTGAGTATTAATAACTTTTTGTAAGTATATGGATACTTTTTAAGAAAACGAATGCATGATGACGTGTTATTTAAGTTATTTCATAAAACTTTAATTAAGTGTTGTATTACATGTAGTATTCTAATTGAAACTTAATTCGGTTTGTTGTGGGGAGACCCTGAGTACCCCAAATTGTGTCTATAAAGATAAGAATTTGGCGACTTCGTTTCGCCAGCTTCGGGGTCGTATTTATAGCCGCATTTAATGCCTTCGTCGCGATAGGCTGACCCTCGCGATGAAATATTCCCATACCGAAAATATACTTTTGACTAAAAAAATATTCATATCAGAATATTGGTTTATTCTGTTCATCTTGGCTTATTCTGTCAATCTTTAAAAACACGACAAAGCATTAATTTTATTCTTGATTTCAAACCAACCTATCGTCTTATAAAAATATGGACTTTTACGATATATTAGGCCTTTGTTCCCATGAAAATAAAAAAAAAACATTTAAAATATTTTAGTATCATTTATTATAATTATGTTTGTGCATCCGTTCGAATGACAAACACAATTTTTTCGGATCTTCTAGACAAAAATGTCATAATTTGGTACACAAATGGTAAAAGATGATTTCTACACATCCCCAACCCAGCTCTAATGCGGAATTAGGTTAGTAAATACCATTTATTCTAAGTGTGACAACAACAACCAGACCTCTCGTCTTGATATGCTCACGGAAAGTCACTTAATCGTTATTCATTCTATAAACATGAATTTTAGAAACATGATATATTTTTTATTATAATTATTTCTATAATGGCTTTAAAAATTGCCCATATTAGAATCCGCCCAAGCCTCGAAGGTCTTCGGCATTACCATTACTATTTTCTATCTATCATCATATTATCATCTAGCACCCGGACGACCGAGCTTTGATCGGACGCTATCTACTGAAGTAGCTTTAGTGTTGCTACTCGCCCATAGATGTCAGGAAGAGTCTATTGTAGCACTTTTTCATTGCCTGAAAACATGGATAAAACGACATTTTCTAAAAATGAATTCAAAACCCCCTGTATACTAAATTTCATGAAAATCGTTGGAGCCGTTTCCGAGATTCATAGAATATATATATAAATATACAAGAATTGCTCGTTTAAGGGTATTAGATTTATTATAGACGCTCTGATGTACTTTAATCCAGCTAAACCTAGCTACTTAGTAATGGAATGAGGAAAATGAGAAACAGTGCAAACATTCCTTATAATAAACACGAGCAGGAGAATTGAGGGATTTCTGGATGTTGCGTTGTAAATAATTTTCCTTTAGTAATGAGAAAGAAAATTGTATTCATTAAAAGTGTTTTCAACAGATCTATCACATTCCTTTGCAGTCTTTTTGAATATTAAATAAATGTCATTTCGGTACGCCTGTTACTCAAACCGAGGCATTTTCGCAATACGATGAAAAGATGTTGCTACGTCGTCAATGGCGTGCGGTGATGTAAATAATATTGCCCGGAATTCGCTTGGCAGGCTAAACTTATCGCCCGTAGGAATCGCAATAATCTCCGAGGATATATTCTGAAAATAAGCGATATTTTTTATAAATACATAAGGAGTGATAAAAATAAAATTAAATATTTAGATGGAGTATAATTATAAATAAATCTTTTAGTTTAAAGATAAATGTTTTAAATTGTTACCCTATGGTAATTCGCACTGGAGCAGTGTGGTGCAATCAATCTTTATTGATGCAGTACGGCTTTTGGCCTCGTCAGGAGGAGAGACGAATGACCTGTACTGAGCCATGACTGAGTTGAAGCTGAAGTGCCTCGTAACACACTACGAGAAAACAAAAATAGACTACAGAATATTTTAACCATACTGCTGCACACTGAAAAAGTTTGAGAGAAACCCGGGAGAATATGGAACATAAATAATTACATTTTTGTTTCCTTTACAATATTTTGTAAGAATATTTACTCAGAGATTCATGATTACTTAAATTTACTCAATTTCACATACCTAACCACTTAAATAAAACACAACTCGTCAAAAAACATATTCACAAAATATATAAACACATTTTATTGTTTCTTTTGGTTTATATTTATTTTTGATAAGTACTCAAGGTCTTTAGTAAATGTCCTTTTCGGAACAATGATGATTGTATGAAATGAAATGCAGGTAGACATTGTAGTCTGCTGTGTTTTGTTCTTAATAAAATTATGAGGGACCAAACGAGCTCGGTTTCGTTACGGTTCACTAAAAAGGGACTGGTCTAATTGCTTTGAATAATGTAATTATACCTACCCATGTATTCATTGCTTAAATAACTCACACAAAACTAAAGGGTTTGGGTTGTTTTGTATAGTTATTAGATTAAATATATGAAATAAATAAATAAATAACACTAGAATAACCTGTGTTTTGGGTACCATGGTCAATACAAAAATACAAGAACATACAAATTATACACCCTGACCAAGAACTTGGATTTGGAATTTGGATTTCCCAAATGAATTATTATTTTTTTTCATTGCGCGGGTCGACAATTAGTATTAATCATAAATTGACATTGACTTGTCTTCAGACAAGTCCTTTTCCTTCCTTACGTAATCTTACCGGCAAAATGCGATTTTAGACTAATCCTCTTAGGCCAAACGAATTCATTCTAAGCCTTATGGATCATTTAGTTTATCATGGGCTCAGCTGTTTTGTCCTAATTTTTATTTTTTGTATATAAATAATTAAAGAAAAGACAATATCTACGTGTAAAATCCTAACAAGTAACAAGTAAAATCGGTGAGAGTCTATATCCTGTATTTTCTAGAGAATTAGAAATTGAACTAATAATGCATTTCAAGGTTAACTTGTCTAGGCACAACAACGTTATCCTAAATTTATTTTGTCCATAAAAGTAACATTAAGATTAACGCTTAGTAAATAGTATTTGGAAGGTGTCAACGCCATGGAGAATTGATAGTTTTGTATTCATTGGAACGAATGCAGTCGTTTGAGCTTTGTGCGAATCAAGAAACAAAGAGAAATGAAATAACGTTCAACGTTCTGAATTCGAATGACAGCGAACAAATACAATCGCGCAGAGGAATGTAAGTTTTAGGCATTTGTCTGAAATCAATCCCGCGTGAGACATACGAAATACAAAACAAAATGCGCACACAGAATATGACTAAGTTTTAATGGGGCTTAAGTTTACTTAATTTCTTCTCAGTAGTGTATATGTTACACACTGTGACGTGAGCGTTTTTTAACCGACTTCAAAAAAAGGAGGAGGTTCTCAATTCGACTGTATTTTTTTATGTTTGTTACCTCAGAACTTTGGACTGGGTGAACCGATTTGGATAATTATTTTTTAATCGAAAGCTGGTGCTTGTCGTGTGGTCCCACGTGATTTGAGCGAGATCTGACTATGGCATCCTTGTCAAAAGCATTTAAGTCTTAAATTTGCATTAAGTATATGCGCGATAAATGGACGAATAACTCAATATCGCGCCAACCGATTTCGATGATTCTTTTTTTATTGGATGTACATACTTCATTTGAAGTCGGTTATTTTTTTGTTAAAATGTTAGATTATATAAGGGCATTTCATTTAACCACATAAATTAATAAATTTTACCACATAAATTAACAAATTTACGTAAAGAAAATAAGGTTATAGCAGATTGAGGGAGGAAGTTTAATCTTAGTGTTCGGATCAGAACGTGGTATTAGCTAATAAATCTTTCCTCTTGGATTTTTCTGGTGATCACGTTTGTATGTGGTAGTTAGAGGTTACGATCCATTGTCTCTTAAGAAGGTATTTATAAACGTTTTTTTTTAAATAATGAAAGGTATAGAATAAAATAAATATAGTAATTTTATAACACCTGTTCCTCCTGCGGATGAGCTTCCTGCTTCCTGTCATGGGCAGATTTGTCTTTTTTTTAATACAATGCATCAATTTAATTTAGTAAATAATTATTGCTCCTTGCCTCGGTTATTACTACATCAGCTACAAGTAATGCGAATTGACTTTCACCATAATTTTTTGCCTCAAACCCGCGCCGTTTGACCATTACCAGCGTAATGAAAACGAGATAGTTGACATGATAATTGCTATCTCTTTCATACGATGTACAATGGACATGAAACGGACGATCACTGCTTGCTACGCTGCGCTGCCGCGCTGTAGGTATGCTATCAACTGCTACGACCGCTACGGGCTACGGAGACAATCCATCAGCTACGGTGATTTCAGAATGATAAAATAATATAATATAATATCATTAAAGTACTATTACTATTTAGTTATGAGCAAAGATCATAACTAACAGAAATATAATAATTATTTTATTTTTATATAAATTTACAATCTTACTTATGTAAGCGTAAATTTACGCTTATCTATACGGTTATAAAGCTGTAGAGTTTGTTTGGTTGAACGCGCAAATCTCAGGAACTACTTCGATACTCTTGGTTCGAATTGAAAAAATATTTTTGTGTTTGATATTCCATTAATCGAGGAAGGCTATATAACATAATATATTTTTTAGTAGTTAGTTTTTTCGCAAAACCGCGGAGCACAGCTAGTTTATAATATAATGAACAAATTTTGATGGTAGAAAATTGACCAATTAGTACGAAATAAACGCACGTATGATTTTCTTTGACGCGGTTGACGGCTGACATACATAGACATAACATCACAGGATAACATCGTGAAACAACTGTAATAAAATGTTGATCTGTCTCATATAATATTACAAGCAGGGCTCGGGATGAAACACATAATATCTGTTTTATAAAAGTAAAATATAAAAATCATTACTCACAGTTCGTTATCTCAGTTTCAAAATCTAGGATTTTCGTCGGTAACACACACCACAATATTTTCGTACATGATAGTGAGGTTTTCAAAGGCTTTAAAATGGAAAACGAAAGTATAATCTACAAGTCAAAAGCAAATATCAATATTATGCAGTAACAGACTTCAAACAAGTGGATCAAAAAATGCTATTCAAAGCAAATCGATCGAAGCGAATAGAAAAAAGACTGCGTAGACGTGTTGCACGGGTAAATAATTATTTAAATTTAAGTTTAATATAGTTCGGTTTACACGTATGTGTTGAGATAAATTAGAAACATAACTTAGAAATTCGTGACATCAAAGAACCAAGACGAGTGAATTACTTAGGTTGATATTGCTATAACGCGCTCGTGTGATTGTATAACAAGTCAAAAGTTAGCGTGTTAATAGCATACATTTTTCTTATTAAATCGAAGACAATGAACCAATGAACGATGATTTTTACACAACATGGTTAAACGCAGTATGTCACATAAAACATTATTGAATTTAACTAATACAATTTTTGTTAATTCTCTTAACATTTAAATAGAGACCTCGGAAAATGATATCTTTCATTAAATATTTCGATTGCGTACAATGAACCTGGTAAACAAACTTAAAGGTGAATTGCTGGTGATACTTCGAATATTTTAGCAACATTGAGACTCATTTCGTTATCACGAGGGGTAATGTACACCCATTACTGACTTGGGTCTGTTCTCGGGACGAGTAGGGTTTTGGTATCTACACCGGGTAAGTGCGAATGGTAGAATTTGCATAGTTTAGAGAATTTATAGAATTCTCAAGTAAACAAGCTCTCTTAAATTCCTTTACAATTTTAGCAACATAACATTTTAGTACCTACGTATCCTGCTCTAGATAATTATTATTAAAAAAGTGTAATGCAAAATAACCATGCATTCAAACGGTTAGGTTACAAGTTGCAAGAAAGTGTCTTTTATAACGAGCTTAAAAGGATTATATTATAAAGGATACTTATAAAAATGAAATACACTAATTATATACATTAATGCAATAGATTTTTTTTAAATCTAGGAACCTTAAAAGCCCGACCAAGTGCGTGTCAGGCCACGCCCAATGTATGGTTCTGTAGTACATCTACGATTACTCATTAAGTACTTAAACAATTATTTATTTATTTATTTATTTATTTATTTACTTTACTTTACATTTCTATATAAACATTACAGACAAAATCTAATACGTTTATACAGAGACAATTGATTGAATATATCTACTGGCAGCTCTGCGAAATACAGCAGGCGTGGATGCAAAGAAGTCTAGATCCAAGTCCCAGGCCAGAACACCATTAAGCAAGGTCAGCGCGTGTGCCAACGGTGACTCGCGGACCAAGACCAATCTATAACGAACCCTGAATAGCTTATATGTCCGAGCTCTTTTGCGTACTTCAGGAACGTTCAGCGATATCAATTCTAGCACTGTGGGATTACTAATATCACCTTTAATTAATCTATAAAAGTAGTCCATAAGCGCTACCTCACGTCTGACTTCAAGCGAGTCGTATCCCAACATACCTAATAAAAATAAACTTGGATACACATGTGGGAACCCTACGTAGTAGCCGTATTGCTTGTGGTACAGCCATCTCAAAAACTTCTTTTGGAGTTTCTCCACCATGAGTTTATATTTTACTTCATGAGGACTCCAAATAACTGCGTTACTTTCTAACAAGCTTCTTACAAAGCTGTTATATAACAATTTGATCGCCGCCACACTTTCAAAGTCTTTGCATTGTCTTAAAACAAACCCTAGTGATCTGTAGGCCCGAGTAGTTAGCTCACAAATATGTTGGGCAAAGCTTAAGTCAGAGCGCATTAAAAGACCTAAGTCCTTTACAGAGGTTTGCCGATGGAGGATCGCCTTGCCCAATGTATAAGTATATTGCACCGGGTTGTGCGTTCGCGTAAAGGATACTACAGAGCACTTTGTTTCGTTGAATGTGAGCCGATTTTTCTCACTCCATTCGACGACACGTATTATTTCCCTTTGTAAGATGTCACAATCTGATGAATCCCGAATTTCCAAAGATAATTTCAGATCATCTGCAAATAAGAGACAATGAGCCGCATTAACTGCTAACTATGCTACTGAACTATGCTGCTGCTGCTAATTATGCTACTGAATGAATTTTTTACTTGACTAAACCCAAAATTAGCACTTTAAAGCCCAATATTTCGCAAAAAGCCCCTAAATTGAAAAATGATATTTGCAGATCCATAATATTTATGTTAGATCTTTTCATACTACACACTATGGCATAAGCGAGAAATTCCCACTTTACCTATAGTGGAGGTACCCAGATAAAATATTTTTTAGATTATATATTACGACATTGAGACATTTTATTGTAATAGGTACGTATATCCACGTCAAATTACAACTTTCTAGCACTGAGCGTCTCTACGCTATGCTGCGGACATGACGAAGTGGTTTCATTTTGACTACGGAACCCTAAAAACATTGAAAAGTTATTTAATATAAGTACATTATTATTACGTACATATATACGTATAAGTACATTATGTCCCGAACTAAAATGTTGGAAAATCGGAGTTAATCATGTGTGACAGAGGGAACAGAATATATTTATTCGATATTATAAAGCAACTAAAAGAAGATAAACTGTAAAATATTCCTTTAAGACCATGGCAAGTTATTTATGTCAGTATTCTTTAACATTAGCGGGTTAATCTTCATGGCGACTGCAGGCAACAGGTACGTCAGTGAAGGCTCTGAACTGTGAATTAATAGCAAGGCGTGACCTCGACGTTGCCAGTTCATTCTTGAACTTTGATCTTTAACAGTCCACCGTGGCATACCTTGTTTAGTGACAAACGATATTATTATGATACTCTGATTAATATTTAATGACTTGTGTAGTATAAAACTGAGGATTTTGTTCATTATACAGGTTACATATAGCTACATAGATCGGTAATCTATTATATAATACCTGTGGACATATGCGCTATTATAGGCAATATTTATCGCACCAAATATCTCATAATCTGTTTGATATAAATAGAGCGCATGCCAATAATTAATTATAATAATAATGACAATATTTTCTTGTTTATCGACAGACGTTTGTTTATTAATTTTTATTTATTCTATTTGTTCAACTAGACAATTTATAAAATATATTTATAGAAATGTAAAAATATTTAGTCAAATATTTTTACTTTCACGCGTTAACATTATCAAACACGAATTGTTGATTATGCAAGAGAGTAAATACATAATCTGCTACAGTAGAACCATCTTTCGCCCAATTAATCTATTAGTTATGCTTATATACAAGGAACAGCGGGGAAACTCGCGAGTAAATTTATGCAAAACAGGTGCAACTAAATACACTTGCAGACGTTGTTGATGAAACTTTGAATGGGTATACATATTCTGTTCTCGAACATATGTACATACCTTTAACTTTCAAGCTATTATCAAATGTGACGTTTGATTAATTTTAAAATTAAATTTATACCGTAGCCCAAGTGATGGTAAAGAATTCTGACCACAAAAATCTCGTTCACTTTATATAAGAAATATTTTTAGCGCCTTAATAAGAGAAGGATATATTTATCGTGGAGAAATAATGTTTTCATGTGAATCTAAGTACTTACTACTATAATATTATGTATTATTGAGGTAATTTTGTAGATTGTTGTATTAATAAAATCTTTTACACCAGTTATTAACCATCTCGTATATATTAATTAATCATATCATCTGTCATATCTAGAATTTATTAAAAAAGAATGACATCTTTAGTTATAAAATCGTGTCGTTAAAATCTGATTAAACTACTATAGAATAAAGATGTAAAGATTTTTCTGATTTTTAACGATTTCGGTACTAATTTAAGTTTAATGAACTTGTATTAAAATCCATGTAGTCTTTATGCGATAAAGAACTAAATAAAGAATGACATAGTTAAAAATAAACACGCCCGAGAAACAACCTTACCTTTTCACTCGAGTTAACAATAACGAAGGCCATCTTTATAATATTGTATGACACTTGAATCTTTCGGAATCAAAACTGTAAAACTGTTATTTAAATCTATTTCATTGTTTATATTTCATTTTTAATGTTCGTCTCTTTATATCACTGTTCACAGCGGAATTTATATCACAAGTTTGTACTAAACTAATTTTTTGGGCAAAATTAGTCTGACCTGATTTTAACAACATTTTGTTTGTTATTTTGCCTGCTCAAAGCATAAGAAAACAACTCGAGTTAATAAATATACGTATTATGAAGAGTTATGAAAATATCTAAAAATCTTTCAGCAGAACTTTTGTTATAACTTGTACCTTTTCTTGTAGCAAAATATCCATTTTCCGTAATACAAACAAAGTATCCTGGATATACCGCTACGATATATCTAGGTTATTGATATGTCAATTTACAATCAACTTTAGTTATAATAATATCGTTTGAGAGAGTCGTAACACAACCTCTATACAAAATGATATTTGTTATTCCCGGGATAAAAAGTATTTTATTAGTAATTCTATTACATATTTTTTTTATTTTAAACTATCTGTGTGGCGAATTTTATTTTATTTAAGTTCAGCCATTTTATCGTGGATGAGTATAAACAATCTCAGATTTCATATTATATTAATTGATAGTTATAGAGCAGTAGGATTTTGGTTGATATTATTTTAGTATCACATAAATCATAATCAAGGAGAATTGCGCGTTGGACCACGTACAGTGAAGGATTTTGTGGTCAAGATGAGTAATGAGATTCATTTCATCGGTCAAAGCACCGAAATATCCCAAAAATGTATATCTCAAAAATTATGATACGTACTCTAGGCAGATTTCGTACTACGTTTTCTAGGGACACAAATCTTCTATTTCCACTGTAAATACTAGTGACTCAGAGTGGCTCAGAGTGATTCAGATTGAATAATCGTAGATTTAAAATAAACGTCGTGAGCTTAATATTATAATGACTAAGAATGTTGTCGATGAAGCGTTATAAATAAAATAAGTTATTGCTCTTCGTTCTCTTGATTAAATTACAACGAATATTACGATTAACAAAAACCGTACATACTTATATGTTTACCTTTACAAACTTCTATATAAATATTTTTCTGTAACGTATTTTATACATTGAGACTACAAAATTATGCAATGACATCGAGTTCTAAACGAGCACATACAGTGAGACCAACCAAGCGTAAGTAGTGCAGTTGGCATTTGTAAAGTATTTTATTAATATACATATTGTGTACACTGCTGTGGAGAACCAGTCGCTGGCCTTCATCGTGTTCTTGTTTGTACTGTATTTTTCAATAGGCAAGCTTTTGTTAAAGAGAACAGTGCAAGACAAACGAAACAAATACTATGTATACGTGAGCTTTGCTCATTTCAAACAACAGAGCCCGCTTATAGATCCAAGAAGTTACTTTGCTTAGTAGCGACTTCACGTCTATATTTTATGTTGTAATTCGTCCTCAGTTCGTAAGATTACACTTTTTATATTCTTTTTCAGATGATGGAATTTTATGAACAGAACCGTTTGTTTTGTGTCACGAGCATATTTATCGAATTTTATAAACATGATATTACAAAAAGAAGAGATTCTTTTGCTGTAGGGTAAGAGCCACACCTATTGAACTCATTCAAAAACTTCTATCAGAAGGAAAAAGCTGTATTAGCCCTGAGTTTCATGAGCTGCATATGATTAAAAAAGTTCTTAGTTCCAAATTTCAATACTAATTCAAGTCGGAAAAAAGAGTGCTCTTTAGCTGTTTTACTGCCTGGTAGGCTGAAATGAAAGTAAGCTACAAAACGTTATCAGCATGGGTTTAAAAATTGAAGAATTATTTTTTCCTAAGTGAAGGGAAGCTGGAGGCTAACTAAGTATAGTCCTTTATAAAACTAAGTTTAAATTCATTTATCATAGCACGATAGACACTATGTAGGAACTTGGACTTGGTACATATTACATATTACTATCCTCGCGTAAGGCTATATTTATATATTTAGATTTTTCCAATCTCCAGAAATATTGTAACTAATATATGTAAAGTGTTGTCTATTAACTCGACTAAACGGTAATATTGTGTGAGTATTGTTTGTGTTGCTCAAAAGTTTTTTTATATGCGCTCTTAAGCTTAAGCATACCCGATGTAACTAGAATTCCCTGTGTCTCAGATGGCATGAATACATTATACTACTAACATTACTCGTGGTGCATTCTTAAAATTAAACTTTTATAAAGTTTAATTTAAGTTTTAAAAAAAATTCTTTTTTCTGAAGCTGTACCTAAAATTTTAGCGATGACTGATGTGAAGTCCATCACTGGAGCAAGTACCCAGTTTAATATTTGAGCTTAATATGTTCCCTCAAAGTGGCTAGCATCTGATTTTAACGTTAGTTTATCTTTCGTGGTCTCCAACGTCACTGTGGATAGCTTAGAGATAATTAATGAACTGACCGTCTGCGCCACAGTACTGCCTAATCAATTGTTCCGTAGGTATTTCATTAGTATGTGAACAGATGTTATATTTAAACGATTTGACTTGACTATGATGTTATTATAAATGTGTGTATAATAATTAGTTGTTCCTCACCTGATATTGTTATATACGTAGTTTACTTCTGCCTGTTGTTAATTGGTGTTAGTATCTTTACGCTAAATTCAGCAAAGTTTAAATTTGATATTCTGCAATAATTTATAAAAGTATACATAATGCTTGTCATTAAAAAATTGCAACTACCAATTAGTGTGAATATTACGCGAAATTTCGTCGTGAAAACCCACAAATTCAAAGTATGTATGATGAATTATTTGGTAATTACAACGGAACAGCGGGCGGGCTCATTGGACAAAGCACATGCAAAGGCCTGAAATATATTATTGTGAAAAGAATAATCACCAAGAAAAAAGCAATAATTGTTTCTTTTTTAAAAAGGAATTGCTAATTGGAAAATCGCACTATATAACTTTGAATATCATTATATTTTGGGTTCGTTTGATTATTTGTGAGTATAGTAAAAATTATGCATTAAACTGAAAATGTAAGCAGCAAATTACCGATTTTTTATTGTCCTAATGCATCATCATAGTAGTTTTAAAAATTGGGCTAATTGGCTAAATCTGTATTGGACAAAGCATAGAATTTTGAGATATTTGTCGGTGAAATATATACCCCTCAATAAGTAGCACTTGTCACTCAATAAGTGTCACTCAGTAAGTGACACTTTTATATTATAAGTATACAATTTACGAGTATATGCAGCATGTATGTTTCCCAATATCTCATTTATAGAACTAGGAAACCCAATATTCATAACAACAATGGAGCTAACGTGAAATTTATTAAATGATAATGCAATGAATAGTAATTGTTTCAGATGTAGGTGTTATTTGTAAGGCGTAAGTTTCAAATATATTTTTCGAATATCACAAGTAACTTATCTAAATATTGGCAATTTAAAAATCTTCAACTCATCTGCCTTAATACCTGTAACTTTTCAAAAGACTGTATTAAAACATTTTGATTCAACTGCTATGATAGGTTATGTATACGTTTATTGTATAATATTAATTACAATTAATATAATAACATAACCTATAAACTATACTGAACTTATCTCTTTTTATTCAGTAGTCAGAATGAAACACTTATAGTTTCGTCATATTCTTGCATCCGACGGTTACGACAGTCCAGGATATAAAACTTAAAACTATGTTTTTACAGTATTGTATATTTTATAAAAGACAAGTAATAAGAAATTGTCTTTTTATGTGTATGTGATTTTTAAATTGCCAATATTTAGATAAGTTACTTGTGATATTCGAAAAATATATTTGAAACTTACGCCTTACAAATAACACCTACATCTGAAACAATTACTATTCATTGCATTATCATTTAATAAATTTCACGTTAGCTCCATTGTTGTTATGAATATTGGGTTTCCTAGTTCTATAAATGAGATATTGGGAAACATACATGCTGCATATACTCGTAAATTGTATACTTATAATATAAAAGTGTCACTTACTGAGTGACACTTATTGAGTGACAAGTGTTACTTATTCGCAAATATAAAAATAAATCGTTTTCTTTTTTAAGAAACTTACCAGAAAACGTAGAAAAAATTATGTAAGGTATTTCTTAACATAACTACTGAATAAAAGATACCAAAAATCATCGTATCGTACATTGATAGTTATATAAACGAAACATTACAGTTGCGAAACATTATTAGTCCTAAGGCCGTGAAACGGTCCGTGTCTCTCAATTATTTAACTTTCAGGTCATTTCACTACAGTTACAACCTCTCAGACGGTTAATTGAAATGTTTCGAATGGATGGCTTCAATAAATTGTTATTTCTTTGTATTGAAGCGCAGAAGTGTCCACAAAGGGACCGAATAACGACAATGCCTGTCAGAGTATTGAGTAAAACCTTACCTTCTGTTGTAAACTTTTTCTGTATATGTCCAAGAATAAAACATCATTAGGTAATGAGGGAGTGTGAAGGTAAATAGGGTTTGGTGATCCGCATCCCGTACAGTGTGATTCAAATCCTACACGTGCTTAAATCTTATTTCTAAAACTTGTACGTAATAAAAGTTAATGATAACGGCTTTGGTGATGGGAAAATATCGTGTGAAAACCTTATATTTTTCCATAAAGTCCTCAAAGGTCCTACAAGGAGGACCAATGAACGAATCGGTACAATTATTACTCAACGTGGCAACGCTGCTCATTTAGGTAGTTTGTAAGAGAAAAAGAGATAGCGATTATTTTGGCTTGTATGACGATACGAAATCATTGGATACATTCATATTATAGGTATGATTTTAATCCTACTAATATTATAATGTGAAAGTTTTTGAGGATATATGAATGTTTTCTACTCTTTTATGTATTGTAAAAACTACTTATGTAAATTTAGCATACAGGTAGGCCATGATCTGTAATAACTATCCCGGATACATCTATGGGTACTTACCGAAAAACCAAACAAATCTTCAACCAAACAAACTCTTCAGCTATTGTTATTATAAATCAACCTTTTACTTTTTAAATGTCTTTTTACTGTAATAGAATTTTTTAAAAGAAAATAATAACTGAATTGTACTGACGTATTAATCAACGGAAAGCCCTTGCCTAGCACTTTGAAACTTGCTTTTATTATAAGAGTTGGTTTTATATCTTCTGCGGCTTTATTTAAACGTCCACAATGATAAAATTAAAATTTCGGAATTCTGCATCGCGCTTTGTTATGAAAATCAGTGTAATTCCAGTTCGTGTAAAGCACTTAACGTCATGCGAGTATTATGAGTTTACCTCATATTTTGATTTAGAATAGCAGGGTTTTGCGCAATGGTTAACGGATCGCCGCGCCAAGGGTCCTGGGTTCGATTACGGGAATGTGAAAGAAAGCAGAAAGTGGCAGAAATTTGAATGATGAGTTTGAATTTCTGTTCTTGGTCTGGACGTTTGCCTGTTGTCTTTGTATGTTGTCCATGGTACCCACGACAGGGGATCCTAGTGTGGGGCTATGAGTGTGTTATTAATATAATAATAATATATCCGTTTAATT
Organism: Thymelicus lineola; assembly: GCA_963932265.1. NCBI lineage: Eukaryota > Metazoa > Arthropoda > Insecta > Lepidoptera > Hesperiidae > Thymelicus > Thymelicus lineola. Next base: position 11,486,733 of record OZ010683.1, on the reverse strand, counting down.
TGCTGGTACTTGTGTATTTGTCTATCTATTTGATTGTTTGTTTGCATTGAATAGGCTCCGAAACTACCGAACCGATTTGAAAAACACTTTTAAAACACCTAGACAATCAAAACTTTCGCGAACGTTTATCTTAAACGTAGCCAAAAGTAATCTTGGTCGTCACTCAACTCTTAACAGAATATACAACGGCAGTACAACTCTTTGGCCAAATCAATAGAAATGGATATATTTAGCAATAAAATTTTCACTTTTAAAAACTGTGTAAAGAAATCTTTAAGCAATAGTCAATAGTCTGCATTTATTTTATATTCTATTTTTATTTTTACTTTATTTACATATTTTTTTTAATTAAGTTGTTTAAATACATTATTACAAATTGATTAAGTACCCATTATAATTTTTAGAAATTGTATTTATGTTATATTTCTTCGTCCACGATGCATGCCGTGGTAACCTATAATTAAGGCAACATTTAATCCTTAAAATATTTGTCTCTTGTATTTTTGTATACCTAATGTGTGTCTTGTTGGTTATCCATAAATAAATAAATAAATAAATAAATAAAAATTATTTCATTGCTGGGAAGCTACACTATCCCCAGATGACAGGCTGTATTATATTTTTTTTACTATTTTCCCGAAGCGAAGCGAGGGCGATTTCCTAGTTTATAATAATTCCGGTAGAAGTATACATATACAGCCAGAAAATGGTAATTATTTTATCAATAAAATTATGATATTATAACGTTTTATGATTCATTTTTGAAGAAGTTTTTTTTTATTTCTCAAGTGTATGAATTGTACTACAACAATCAGAAAAATAAGAGATTTAAGCAGATAAAATACCTATCACGAAATAAAACAGCTAAAATAAATGCAACACGAAACTATAGGTCATACATATTAGTAATTTTATAACGGTAATAAAGTTTAAGTAAATTCCATCCAGACCCTCATAAATTTTTATGCTACGAGGGTTTACGAGTGTGTGTCACCAGTTTGTTGCCGGGCCCATTATCAAATTTTTCAATTACGAGTACCTAGACACTTGTGTTTTATTTATTACGACATTAGTTTTTTTTCGCAGTAAATTAAATAATTACTTTCTTATAAAGTGCAAGATTTATTACTATATTAGTATTGTATTGTAGTATTTAGATTAAGCAATGGGCTCACTCCTGAATTACATTCCTACGATGAAGGTAAAACACACATATCTATAAGTATTTAATCTGTATAAATAAAAGGCAAAAGTCATTGACTGATGTATCAACGCACAGGCAAAACCCTTAGAGCTAAAAACTTAAAATTTCGCACACGTATTCCTCTTATGACGTAGGCATCCACTAAGGAAGGATTTTTCAAAATTCAACCTCCAAGGGGGTGAAATAGGGAATAAATATTATACGCATAATTTCCGCGTGCGAAGCTGCAGGCAACAACTAGTCTCCTATGTAATTAATTAGAAAAGAGATATGTATTCTTTAAAAACATAACCTGGAGGTAAGTGGACTAACCCTATGAAGTTGTCTCTAGACGCGTCGTCTTCTTACCATCGTCGTCTTGTTTCTTATTCAGTAAATAAATAGGCTTGAATAAATAAACTTTCAGTACTTTAACGAATGATTCAGCTTTAAAAGTACCTGTAGTACAGTCACCTGCAGAGAAAAGTAACCCATCTGTTTAAAACTGTTATATACAGATGAGTTACTTTTCTCTGCAGGCGACTGTACCTACCTAACTTAAATTAGTTACGCTATTTTATTGAATTGTTATTTTAATCATGAACGTTCAAGGATTTGGCTAAACCTATATGAATTCCTAAATAATATTGTTTTATCTATTATATTATATATATTTCGTGTACATTAAAATCTAAAAAGACTCATGTTTGTTTCATTTAGATTTTATGACTACTGTGTTATGATGAGCTTTCTCATATCAATACCTAACTTTATCCAGCCATCCAAGTAATCACACTGGCTAGGGCTGGCGGTTGTTAGTTATTAGGGATACCCATATTATTTCGTTCAATTCGTAAAAGCAATAAATACCTATAGAATATAAATGTTTAGAAACTTTTCACTTAAATCACGAGGATGGCAATATTACTAAGTTAATGTTTAAAGCTCCGCTAAACATCGAAGCAAAACAACTGTCGAAGTATTCAACTATGAAGCAGAATTAAACTTAATAGAGAGTTGTGTAATTGCCTGGTTCGAGCAGCAAGTTCCCTCGCTTGTCGAAGCTGTATTGTCGACTGCCGTCTAATCAAGCGGTTTAACAATAAATAATGTAAATAAAACGCACTTTTGACTTTAATTAGATATTCGACTATGGAAGTTGTTACTTCTATAGAATTGTCTAGTAACTTGCCTTTTCAGCTACTTAAACTACTTAATTTTATTAGTCGTCCAGTGTTGTACGAGTAACCAAATATAACGATTATAAACTCATAACGATTTCTCTATTTAACTTTTAAAAAGTATATTTTGTACCCAATATTAAGCTAAGCTAAATAATAAAGTGAAAAACCTTAATTGTATAATTGTATAAATTTTGAACGTTTTGATTGAGGAAAAATTTATAAAACAGTAGAGATGCTTATTTTATTTATCGAGGTAAAGGAAATAAAAGGGTATAGAAAGCCAGGTCATTAATAATTTCCAAACATACGTGTTCGCTACTTTTACATTTACAGGGTGTTAAGAAATATTAAATATCCGCTAGTGGAAAAAATTCTTGAGCGCTTCCATACTTCAAAGCTGCTTCCCAAAGATAACAGTCGTTAAACTGTATCGGAGGCCAAAAAAGGTATGAAGCGTCTATCATAGTCATACATGTCATACATTCATTTAGATACATACCTAAATGATATCTAAATATTATGTTATTTTTATTACAATTTCCCGACTAATTACAGAGATTTTTAATTACAAAATACAAGCTCGAGCATATAATTATAGAATAACATATCTCTGGTACACGTATTTAATTAATTTTATGTAACGTAACAAAGTTATGTGCGCTCTTTTCTCTGGAAATTGACTTATCTCTCAAAATATGTGTTATATTTATACATTTGTTGTTGTTAAGCTGTTAGAAATGCTGTAAATTTAGATATACATATGATAATATAATTAATTGAGTAAATTCGTCATAAATTGCTAGTTATACATATAATACTAGAAAGCCTGGTACACATATCAATATGTTTTTTAAAACAATAAGCTTAAAAGTATACGGGATCCCTAGAATCGAACTTGAAAGTTGAAACCCGGTAGTAACGTAGTGGATATTGTAGGGAACTCGTCAGGAATATTTAAGGAGGGGTAATTTCTTTTAACATAGGTGTAGGCGGGTAAAACGTTTTCTTTTCTACTCGATTAAACATAAGAATTGGGGTCCGGTTCACATGTTCACGTCAAGTTAACGCCTTCGCAAGTTCAAGCTACTTTTTCCGGGAAAATTGTTTCGAAATAATGATAATAGGGGGCACCCTCACTTTACCGAAATTTTTTTGTTCGAATTTCACTTTAGCGAAAACTATTGACTGACGTATTTTTTGCTATATATGCATTATTTGACATATTTTTAGATCATCGAATTATGTATCATGTGTCATAGGTATTATTTTACTGAACTATTTTAGGTATTATTTCACCGAGTTACAAAAAACTTTTAGCTATTGGCCAAAACCTCTATTGAACTCTTCTCATTTGCCAAAAGATTTATTTGCCATATTTTCACCACACCGAAATAACATTATACGAAATATTATTTGGTCACAAATATATAGCTTGTTACTTGGTATTTTCAATATGAAATTAAAATAGTGTCATATATAGTGTCACAATATCGTCTAAATAGGTAGTTGTGTACCCTCAAAGTAAAAAATTGGTACACAATATACTACTGTATAGTAACTGAATGAAAATTCATAAAATTAATAGGTATTAATTATTCATAATCTTAAATAACATCTGTATTATAATTTTTTTTGTGAAAGGAACGGACGAGTATACAGTCCACCAGAGATTTGCGACAACAGGTATACGAGAACAAAATACACCAAAAATTACTGCGTTAAGCTAGGAAAATGAAGTAATCCTATTAGATTATTGTTAGATTCATGGATTTTCCTCGCATATATATATTTGGTGGATCTTCAACCTGATTTGTTACTACTCTTGTGTCCTGTTCTAAAATAAAAATATATTCACATCAAAGGTCGATTGCCAATTTATTAATATTACTGAAAACTGAGTAGGCAACGTTAATTTGTGAGTATCTCCCAATCTTTCACACCAGGATAAAATGTTAATTACTACTACAATAATGTAGTTACTTTCCAATTGCGTTAGTAACATGTTCTTATCTTTCTAACCTATCAAAACAAATAAATGGGGCATCAATCATCTCTTAATAATTGAATGCTTGTAGTCCTGGAAACGTCATCAAATCTTTATTACCATGGGGAATAAGTATGTCATCAATCCCAATTAAATGATCTGCTACAACATAACAATTATTGTTATGTTGTAGCAGATCATTTAATTGGGATTGATTATAGTATATAGACTATTATAGTAGTTCAAAGTTCCAATAAATCCCTGTGTTAAAACCAACCTACGGATTAATAGTAGCTCGAAAAAGAGTTCCACTTCCAATAAGTCACTGCGTTAAAAACCGTGGTTAAAACTCCCATCTCACAGTATTTCATGTTAATTTCAAATTAAAATAGAACTCCGTAAAAAATTTGTATGCTAAAAATAATAGCAACTAAGCTTTGAGCTTTGTATGTATACATATGTACATTCATATCGCATAGATTCGTATTTAGTTATCGCCAAAGTCCACTGCTACTATTCTTTGTATCGAACTTGGCCCCTTTAAAGTCATGTTTTTGGTTCGATAAAAGTACGTTGAAAATATTAATATACAGACTCGGAAAATGGAAGATAAATTCTCGTCTTTGTGGATAAAACTATCGAGACGAGCGTTCTCGACACTGTATAGTCGTGAAGGAAATTCGGCAATCGAGCGAACACTTCGTAAATTGTGGACACTGAGTTTAGATAAAACAATTTAACCTGCATGAAGCTGTTCCTATAATGTTGTATCATATTTTCCGTAAGTATACCATAATATACCGATTACGGTACATTATACGTCATAGCGAGTTTTTTAAACCCCTATAGAATTACATTATCGTAACGTACTCGTATAATTGAAATTATGCTTTGCAAACTGTCGGATCATATAAAAAACTAAAGCAATTAATAGAACTAACCCTAATGTCACACTGGATGGGTGTAGTAAGAGGCGACTAAATCTGGCCTGCTGGTGGTAATGCCCGAATAGGTTGTAATATTAATATGGATTTTAATAGTTCATTAATAACATTATTACTATTATTACTCCGTGGGGTTCACCTAGATAGCTACCATCCTCTTGCTGGAGTCAGCCGCCAAATGACTCATCGAGTTCTGGAGCGCTTGAGAGCTCGTTCTTTTTTCTTCTCTCTTTCTTGGCCAGCAACTCACCAGTGACCTTTGGTGTCACTAACGTCAGTATAAAACGATAGCCACTTACTATCGGATCGTAAACTCGTTTGTTTGCAATTTCCATAAAAAACCTGAAAACACGCTTTTGTTAGTAATATAAATTTATGCTTGTATTAAAAATCTTTCTTCAGTTCTCGCTGGACTCTTCAAAATACATAATAATATCAGCTTATCGTGCCAAGTGTCAAGATCAGATTTTAAATAGCGAAGCCGAAGGCGTGAGAAAAAGAGGAGAAGAAATTAATGACCGCATTTTTAAATTCTTCCAAAGAATATGCTGAGTCTTATTTAGTGCTTACCGTAAATGTTTTCATTACCCGACTGCCAGGAAGGGTAATGTTTTTCTCGCGTATCTTGTATGTATGTTTGTATGTATGCATCTAATATTCTTTATTACCTCATATCTTCCAAACCACTGTACGGGATATTGTTGGATTCTTCTCGATAACCCAAGTGTTTTTAAATAAGTGAAATTAAAGAAAAATAAATATGGTGGCTGTGAAATGCCATTGTTTGAAGTATCAAAGAATAAAAATTAATGGAATAATGCAATATGGGTATCAAATTAAAGAGCTCACCATAAGAATTTTAAAAATGTATATCATGACAGCTTTTTTGATAGCAGGAGGTTTTTTTTATTTATCTAATACCTTTAAATGAGCAATTCTTGTATATATATATATTTTCTGAATCTCGGAAACGGCTCCAACGATTTTCATGAAATTTAGTATGCAGGGGGTTTCGGGGGCAATAAATCGATCTAGCTAGGATTCATTTTTAAAAAATTTCGTTTTATCCATGTTTTCAGGCAATGAAAAACGGCTACAATAGACTCTTCCTGACATCTACTGGCGAGTAGCTACACTAAAGCTAAAGCCGATGGCGTTGTTAAGCAATACTAAACCGAGCTAAGCTCGGTCATCCGGGTACTTTTTATTTATACTAGTTCACTGCACTACTTCTTAGAATACGTACAGAATGTTATATTTATGAAATTAAGTAGTATTCGTAAACGAAACGAAGGGAAGCCTATTGCTAGTTTAATTACAATTAAGCCGTCGCGAACAATTGCAGGGAAATTATGGTCGAATACAATTATAATATGGCATTTAACAAATAGCTATGTGGACGTTGATTTATTTCTGAGTTGTATAATTGCGTATAACGTTGTCGACAAGTTGATTTATGTGACAAATTAAAATAAGTGGCAGTAAACTGGCATTATAAGTTTCATATGAAAACGTTAAGAGTTAACTGTGTGATGTTAGATATGTAGGAGTCATTATGTGGCTATCGATGATTCGGTAAATTAACTTAACTTGTGTGAAGTAAATTAACTTGTGTGATCACAAGTTAATTTAATAACTTTATTTTCACGTAATAGCTTATTCCCTGCAACGGTATATGTCGCTACTGACGCCAGACACAGTGTGGGCGTTTAATGACTTTCAAATAACATCGAGCATAAATAGGTTCCAACAAAAATACTTCAGTCATTTTTAAATAATGAATAATTTAATTGTAATCAATATTCTAATTTCTAATCTAATTTACATTTTAATTTCTTTGTTTGCTCACTAACTATATTTCGTGACTGTATAATGTCGGATGACTTTTAGAATGAGATTTGGGTACAATAAAAATAATAATACGCCAATACAACATTCAACCCCTACTGCCAACATCAATATAACTCAAAGAAAAAAGCGACTCATACCTTACGTTGATAGTCCAAAAACCTCAGTTAGTTACCAAATCACAACGGAGGATATTCGTAATATGCTACGAGAAGAATTAAAGGCTCAAGACACTCGCATTGGCAAACGCATTAACGAGCTTGCTACTCAAATGCAGGAGTTTAGAGTGGCTATGGACTTCATAAATGAACAATTTGAAAAACTTCGAACGGAAAACATTTCTCACCAAGGCAACATAAACACTCTCAATAAGTCAAATGAAAAAAATTTTTTTTTTTAAACGCTTTTATTTCAATAATGTTTAGTTTATAAAATTAGCTACAAGTTGTGAAAATTTCAAGTCTCTACGTAAAATAGAACATAGAGAATTATGCGTCTAAAGTCTGAAAATCGTTTTTTTTAATTTAACAACAAATAAACAATGAAAATTAGTTTAAAATATGATTTTCGTGTATTGTCATCGGAAATACACATGTCTGCCAAATTTCATCAATTTTCATTAAAGGGAAGTCATTCAAATTAACGTTACAAGATTTGATGCTTTGATGCTTTGATGCTCCGAAGTGAAACTAAATAAAAGCGTTTAAAAAACAAACAGATGATATGAATAGAAAGACTTGTATGTGAATCCGTATGCTAAGAATTATGAATTATGATATATTATCTTATTCACTTCATTCATTCAAAACTGTATATATATAATAAATATGTATATATATATATATACAGGGTGACTGGTAAGACACTTGTGATATTGATAGGGCATACTCAGTACTCGATTCTCAATCCAAATGTGTAATTAAAAAGGGTGCTTAAAATTTGACCTAATTATCCATTAAAAACAAAAAGTGTGGACACTCGTACCACACGAGAATTCAACTCATGCGATTAATAAATAACATTTTATTACATCAAAAACGCGGTGAAACACAAATACTACCGGTGTTTGTAATTTCTTTTAAAAAAGTTTGTAAAGTCGGCGCGCTCAAAGACACCGCGGCGGCTTTCGGTCTCTTTGAGCGACGTAGCCGCCGCCGACTCCGCCTATCAAAATCTACGCCAAACCTACTCACTACCTCAGTTCTGTTTACGCGCACGCGCTGATCAGGTCTAAGATCATAACATTAATTAATTAACAAAGTAACAAAAATGTCATTTACGAATGAAGAATACTGGGAGATGGTTCGTGCATATGCTCGTGCCAATAATAGTGTGAGTGGTGCCATTCGGCTATATCCGAAGCATTTCCTAATCGCAGGATACCTACGCCTTACGTGATCGGTGGTACTTCGGTGATCAGTGGATAGGGCGAGGAGGACCTGTGCCGTGGCCGGCGCGCTCTCTGGGCCTCACACCGATGGATTCCTATTTGTGGGGCGAGGTTAAAAGTGTTGTGTATGCTACGGAGTATTCGAACAGATTAAGAATATTGACTGCTTTTGATAAAGTTCGAAGTGATCCTCTTGTGCTAAACCGCGTAAAGGATAATTTGTGCAAACGTGCTAAACTCTGCATCACTCGAGGAGGTGAGTAAAACGTACGTAAAACTTCAATAATTGTAAATAGACACGAATTTAATCTTTGTAAATGGGTATGATTCCATTTTTAAATACGCAAAAAATACGAAGATAAGTAAAGACCTATTGTTGATGCAGTAATTTTTTTGTGTCAATTTTAACGAAATCCCCGCAAGGAATCATATGTTGCCCTTACCAAAGTTCACTGACCCACCCACCAGCTGATCGCAGCACTGCGGCGCGGCGGGCGGCGTCGTTAGACCGAAGCGTTTTGAACGTTTGTACACGGTGTCCACGCTTCCGGAGTATTTTGAGATTAATTTGATTAAAGTAAATTTACGGACTATAAGGATAATTTTGATTTTGATTTTTTTAAATCATTAGCTAAGACCATGTACTATCATGTCCTTGAGTATCTAAAGTCTTTTACCAGTCACACTGTATATGTATTATAATATAGATTTAAATTATAATGGTTAGATAATGGCATAATGATAGACAAGTATTAATGGTTCTAACAACAAATGACAATGAATGTGTAGTGAACGGCGACTGTGAATCCGACAACACACAGTGAGTTACGACGGAACAATCATCAATATTAATGGGATTCAGTTTCGGACATCGCGTTACATTCATTGTTTATTACAATTTCATTAGCAATCGTGCAAATGTATAGTTAATACATTAATTAGTTTAAAGTTTTGTTGCTATGCAATAGTACTCTAATATTCTCTAGTATGCTTCTTTGCTAAATCTTTTTCAGCTAGGGCTGTTCAACTTTGGAACTCATTGCCGCTGCCTATTCGCCGTGCTCAATCAATAAATACTTTTAAAAGCAAACTTAAAGCGTACTTTCTTTCGTCATAAGCTTGAAGACCATTTCGCTATAATTGCTATTATGTTACCTTCTTTCTAATTTTATAACATTCTGTATATTATTAAAGTGTCCTCTTCCCTAAGGTTGCCTGGAAGAAATCGCTTCCTAAGCGATAAGGCCGCCTGTTGTACCATTATATCTATTAATTGTATAAGATGTTACTGTATTTTGGTGTACAATAAAGAGTTGTTGTTGTTGTTGTTGTTGTTATGCTCTAATATCTAATAATGCTCTAGTATTCATTCATCTGCATTGGGGTAGCTTAGTATAGTACTCACCGCGCGAAAATTTGTAGATGTTACTTTTAATCCATAGTTGTTATTTTATGGAAGCAGTCAAAAAACGAGCTGATGAGTCATCTGATGGTAAATGGTAAATTGTCATACCATGTACATCTGCAATCGAAGCGACACAGATGCGTCAAGATAGGGGTAAACATAAACACTTTCATCATATTACTCTTTAATACTGCAGGTTACGTAAAAAATATTTTACTGTTTTATAGCCCCAGTAGGTTTACAGAGCATAGTAGTCTATGCCTACATATTATGTGCTTTTGGGATTAAGCTGCGTAATACAGAAACCCGGGTCGTTTAAAAAAGGAATCTCACGCCATTGCATTGAAGTATTATTACCCCCATTCATTGCATTGAAGTATTATATTATTACTAGCGTATAGAACCGAACCGCGAACACCATGTATGTCCCAATGCATTGGCGCCACGTGGCTTCAATCTTCAATGGATTCGTTCGATTTTGAAAGGAGAACCGGGGCTCAATTTTGAAAATCGAACCTCCCGGGACACACATTTTTTTCGAGATGTCTGTTCTATGACATTATACTTCAATGCACCATTGCCGCATTCTAATACTAGTAACGTCGGCTTGGAAAACACATAATTATGTATGTACTCGTATGTGTATTTACGCCAATACTCAGTTGGCCCATGAGTCGAACATTCATTCGATTGCTTTTATAGATGAAAGTATATAAAATATTTAATTTAAAGGAGAACCCCAGTTTCCATAGAAACTCAGGCCTAAGTAGACAAGACTGGAAATTGGCTGTTAATTAGATTATTGCAAAAAGTTCAATTTCTCCAATTTTCACGGCTGCCAGCAATGGCCAACTAAGGAAATCCTAGAACGAATCACCTTAATTATAGGTTATGATTATGTCATACTCGTGTCACAGTGCTATTTAATATGTATGTTACACTTACGTTGGCGGGTGTCTATTATAATTCTACTACTTCAATGGTTTTCACCCAAAACGAATGTCATAAAAAGGTTGTATAATAAAAGCTATTGCATATTTCAAGAGATTTTATTAGTTATCATTATAATATATTAATATTTCGTGTAGTTGTGCAGGAGGCGTTATATTTCGTTAGTACCTTGCCCAATCAAGATACCATAATATACTCATTGTAAGTATGGCCACAGCAACTTCCTGATCTTCTAAAGATGTATAGGGTACGTTATCCAGTGTTCAGGACTTATTCTGAACCTTTGTCAGTCACAAAACAGGCGATTAAGGAGTCCATATTCATATAGTATTGGTTTGCAAGAAATTGTAGCGAAACTGCGAAACACATTCACCAAAACACAAGTACGAAAGCGAATACAATAGAAAATTAAAATCACTGTGTACGTGTCGATGAGTTTCAATAGTAAATAGGACTCCAAATACGCTGAAAATATTTGATAGTAAAAATATACAAGAACACGCGTAGAAAGATGAAAGATCGATGACAAATATGACAATACCCACTGTATTATTGATAAATGTTATTTATAAATACTATGGTTACCAAAATGACATTATTAGGGATTACATCATCATTGTTGTCAATCGATTAATCGATGTCAAAATATTCGAAATGTAATTTAATAAAATTAGCGTAACGATTGAATGGTAATTATAATATATTACATAGTTTTGATTTATATGGAATACGAAAATATGTAAAAAATAAATTAATATTATAATTATAATCACTAAATAATACATAAAATATATTATTATGTTCCATCAATCGATAATTATCAATCGATTCAATCGATTATAAAATCGTATGTAATGAGGTAAATACTGTGAAAACTTTTTTGCATTATTTTGTTCATTTGGCAAGAGCAGCTGAAGCTAAGATTTAAATATGTTTATCTTATAAATAAGACGAATTTTTTGGTATATAGTTTACTCTTGTCTAGTCCGATGTTCTAGCACAGATATAGCATATGGTTCGGGGCCGAAAATTGGGGATCGCCTTTGCTATATATCTACGACTTGTATTTGTATTTATTTAAATTCATTTTTGCTGAGACCTTCTCACTTGAGATTTTGTACAACAAATATTTAAATGACGCGGCTCTGTTTAAAGAAAGAGCGTGAAAAAGATTCGTTCATTACCAAGACAAATGGGAGAAAGTTATTTAGCAAATTCCGTTTCTGTTGAAGAAATTTTCATTTTCTGTTTCATTAGTAAAATTTAATCTTATTAGAACGCAGAAAAGAAAAGCAATATCCTGGAGGAATTGCTGTAACGAGTGCGCAAAAATGATCGTTTTTCCGTAGCTCCGGATTTAAAGAGGCTATGAAGAATTTTTCTCGCTTAAATACTGACCACTTTTAGAAATATAATATTTTTTAACTGTAGTTTGGATTATAATTTTTATCCTTTCGTTTGTGTTGAAACGGAAGGGGGAGACCTGCTTAGTCATTATTATTTTTATTAGCCAACCCTTTTTCAGAAAATATTATTAAGTACTGACTGATTGACTAAACACAAATTCATCTGTTGGGATGCGTAATTTAAATATTTGTTCTCCATTGCACTCCTGATATTTTTTAAGAAAAAATGCCTTTGAAATCATATATTTGAAATAGATCAGGTGTAAATTTAAACAGGATTAATAGCCAAGATGTTAATGAAAGGCATTATTCAGCCATGTCCATGTCAGGACGACTAGGGTTCCGAAGCACTACGAAATAAGATTAAAGGGACGAGATGGATATGGGTAGCAGGTATGGTATAACTTACTAAATTGCTGCTTCCGCGGTGAAACCTTACCCTTTTGTATATAACGTACATATAATAATTTACTGATAGGTTTGTGATTTAAACTAAGAACAGATTTTAATATATGTACATTAAAATACTCGTAGATATACTCAGAACTTTACCTATTAATAACTTCCTATTTTAAACCTTTCCTTTTGAGATGTTAGTTACATTTACGGCTTGTTCCCATTACTCCCGTAACTCGGTAGTTGAAAATTTGATTTGACATTCAATTTAATAACAGTTTATTATAATGAATAGGTGTGTAAACCATTAAAGCCAAATTGTCATTTATCCCGAGACAATACGTGATAAACCTGATTCTATAAACTGGATGCCATTCAATTGCTTTTAACATTCGGTAAAATTTTTTGACACGCAAATTTAAAATAAAAATGCTGGTCAATCAGTGATGGCTTGACCAGCCACTTGACTAGTTTCAAGAGGCAGACTTCACACAGATTTGAAAAAATTATGAAGAAAAGGACGTGTAAGCCAAAACATTCAAAGTCAAAGTCAAAGTCAAAATATTTTATTTTATTCATATAGGTATCACTGATACACTTATGCACGTCATTTTTTTTCGAACTTCTAATACACATAACTTTTTGAAAACAAGAGGCGCGTGCAGGATTTTAATAATGGAGATAAAATGAAATAAGTGAAATATTTTTTTAATAATTTCTAGGTTTCATGAAAAATATACGGCATCCAGGCCATCCAGTGCTCCAAGAACAAACTTCATTAGAATTAGTACGTTGTGTTTGAAAAAAAAGCAAATTCAGGTAAACTTACGAATAAAAGCGTAAAAGAAAGTAAAGTTTGGAATAACAGCTCGTATATTTATTTACATCTTAATAAGTTTGCAAATAATTTCTTGAAGAATTCTTGTGACGTTTGCTAATTTATGGCTTTATTCCAATGTTTCGGCACATCATTAAGTTTGATTGTCATAAACATTTAATATTCTTTCAGGACTTTGAAATAAAGTTTTCTATAAAGTCCTGTATAAACTCAAAAGTAAATTTAAATTTGTAATGTAACCTAAATACACAAGTTGTCGGTTAAATCTTTAAGTTCTCATTTGTCTTTGACGTCGGCAACCCTTTCTACCTTTGAACCCTCTCGAGGTTTTCAACGTTTAAATGCTTCAAAGCAGGATATAGCAATGTTTTATTTATGATAAATGACTACTTAGCGTTGTATTGCAGAGTATCCACGCCTCTCTCAACAGTAACCGTACGTTGAGCTTTGTAAAGCTTTGATAGCTTTGAAAAATCTTACCGCTCTTTGAAACCTAACTCACTTTTCTTCTTTTATTCACGAAAAAATGCGACATTAAAGTTTATCTGTTTCTTCTATTTTTTAGCTTGACCGGCCCCAAGGGGATCTTTGAAAGAAAAATGAAACGAAGAACGTGCTTACATAATCTCGTTGCCCTCGTTGCAAATGTTTAGTTTTATACAAAGAAGAACGTCGCCCTCGCTATCTCTTACTGCAGTCTTGCTCGTACTAAACTTCAAGACATATAAATATTAATACTTATATCGTACAGGGCTGGGTTGGAGGTATGCATTCGTATATTTAGATCATCTCTATAAAACATCGATCAAAGAGCATTTTAGTACTATGAACATGGATCTATCTCTGTGGGCGTAGTTATATGTCAGAATTTAAAGGATACTAAATAAAACACAATTCGACAGGCACAAGGACAGTATATGTTTATTGCCTGATAACACCCGATTTTATCAATTCAACGTTATTTAGGTTTACTATGATTCCGCGTTCCTACCAATCTGTCTGCCATATTGATAGTTCTCCTTTTTCTTAATTTGATAGATTATTACAAACATTTTACACTGCGTTGACAAATAAATACATATAATATATTGCTTTGTCAAAATTAACATAATTTCAGGCAAAATTGTTTGCAATGAATTATCGTGTTTTAATGTACTGCAATATACATATTACGTATAAATTGCTGGCAATTTCATCTCTTTGACATTTCGTATATCAGTTTTAACAAAGGGTTCTGCCTATATTCGTTTATCACACGCGATTTATTTTCAAATTCAAATTAAACGACAAAAGAGTTGTAATTTGCTATTATGTAGATTGGTTACCTACTCTATCGACGACAAAAGTATTGACTAATTTATATTTTAGGAAGTGTTCTACAAATGAAGTTCCTATTATCGAACTGTAAAATAGGAATTTATGTAAATCGCTCCTTAGTACAGAATTTGTATGGTGGTATTAAGAAGCGATTAAAGTAACCGTTAGTGACTCTGGGTTGGGGCGTAGGACATGTAAATAATTTTTCATACTTTGAAATATACCTATCCAAGAAAACAAGAAGTTGTACTTGTGTTTGTATTTTACAATTAACAATAACTAATTGAAATATTAGAAAAATATTTTTACGAAGCATCCAAATTCATATATGTGGATTTTTTTCAAACACTTTAAAATTTGAAACCGGGAAAAAAATTCTATGAACGAAATAAGCAAATTGGTTTCCGTCAAGTGAGGAAACAAAAGTTAATTCGAATGTCTAAATCGTTTGCACAACAGTACGCTTTGATAAAATTACCCAATCAACATATAAAGTGGCCGGGGAGTGCTGCTTTAAATCACAAAGATAAATGAATATCCCTGATTAGATGCAATAAAACTCTAATGTTCGTATCGGTTCGAACTATAGAATAATGGAGTTAATTATGTACGACCTGCCAGGATACTTTATTTGTACACGTGTAGCATTAAGTAATGAGTTTGTTAATTGCCTTGAAAAGGGGTTGAAAGCGGCTGTCCTCAGTCGGTGAATGTACACATTTTTGTGGGCTGGTCTCCGCAAAAATTATCGGCGCTTAACAAATATTACCAGTTGATGATTTTTTTCTAATCTTCTGTATTTTATTCTGTGTGTTGTTTTTTAGTTTAGATGTTATTATAAGGTTTAGTCGGGTTTGCGTTGTAAGCGCGGTCTTATCGTGGACAGCTTTTGAAGAAGGACTTCAAATAGACCCCAAGCTAAATTAACGATTGAACTGTCAACTGTTACTATCAGTAATAAGGGAGCAAGAGGCTTGCTTCGTTTATCGAAAAGATTGCATCCGAAATAGTATGGGACACCTACTGCACTCGAAATATACTTTTAGTTGTAATTAAACAATTAGTGCATTTTATAATACTAAATGTGTATCATGAACTATAGTTCGAAAGTGAATAAAAATTAGATTGGTATTTGGAATTTTCGTTAGACAGACAATTTTTATATACACAATTGATCAGCGATAAGTATTTGTTTTAATACTCTTGATGTGCCTGCAAATAAAGAAAAATAAAGCTATTTACGCAGTAAGGATTTCAAGCTTTCAAGCCACCGTTGGATTGCTCGACGAACAATAATAGTTAATACTTTTTAATACATTTTCACTTGCCATTCATGGCAGTGATGCAGCCAGTTGACTTATATGTGCCTATTTAGCGTTGAAAGCGGTACGCGGGTGAGCGTGTTGATTGTTCACTCGTTAATATGCATCATGCTCCCATTCTGCGCACAAAAGAATATGATGCTACGAATGCTCTGTTACGTTCCATAAAAATATTGTTTCTTTTATTACATCATTTGAAATTACAGCAATGTTCATTGTACAATAAAAGTCACAGTGTTGAGAGATTTTTCAGATCTGATATTAAAATCGCGTTGGTCGTCCACTGAAGTTTTCTAAATTGTTACTGTGATGAAAATATATGTAGCAGAAGGAGCTATTCTATGGTATTGGTTATGAAATGATATTCCTTTAACTTTGCACCATGATATATTTCCAGTTCTCCTAACATTCACATCAATATTCCAAAGTACTTCAACACTACGTGATCAATAATAATCTGTTCTACATTCTTGACAATTCCCTAATCTAAATATGACATGACATTTCTTATATGCCAGCCTCTGCATCAGGCAAGCGCTGTAGAATAAAGAGGTCCGTCCCTGGACCTTCACTGGAGATTCATGGCCTCACCGATACGGCTATCCTGACGTGCGCTCGTCCTCGTGCGCGGATTAATTTATCTTGGTACGTCATCACTGGATCAAAGCATGTGGTCTGCTCTAACTGCTGGGTCCGAAACACGTTGTGTTTGTGTTCACTCACGCGGCCATCGCTGACGACCCGCACGGCCTCGTGTGGATAATAAGAATTCTGTAAAAATAGTCTCAACAGTATCTTGCTCGGCTATTCTGACTACATTAACTTCACTCATATTCATTTTTATCATTCATCATTATTAATTTATAGTCAAGAATAATTCGCTCATTAAGTCTGATATTTTTTAAATGTGGACACTTAAAACATAGTGGAGAGAACTATGGTCTGGCCATTTGGTTACCAATCTGGTTCATAAAACTCTACGAAACGTCGCAATTATGTCATTGTCGTCTGGTCCGGTTCAAACCCTGCAGACTCCTGGCCCAGTCTCTCCAAGACTCTTCAGGTACATCGCCCCTTCAGTTCTATGCTGGCCCGGACTCTATTCACACTTCTTTCCTTTTTTTTTTCTTTTTTTTTGACACCTTTTTTTACATCCTTTTTTTACTCAATTTTTTTTGTAATTCCATTTTGTTACTAGGTACTCTTTTTTTACCTTTCATTTTCACTTTTCTCTTTTTTTCACTCTTTTTTACACTTTTTTTTTAGTAGGTACTATTTTTTTACCTCTGTTTTTACTTTCCTCTTTATTTTTTCTCACTTTTTTTTAACAACAGCCATTGTTGCGACACATTAAATCGATATCATCATATCATCATCATTAAACCTTCTTTTACTATACTACCAGACCGACCATAATTTCTCTACGTGACTTACACCTGCAGCAGACATGTCTCCAAGCAAACCATCGGTTTCAGTGTTAGCTCCTGGATCTCTTGGTTTCACGTGGTAGATCATTATTTCATGTCTTATCGATTTTCCGCAACTGAAAAATAAATAAGGTTAATTTGACTCGTATGATATCAGGTTACTCGTATGATAACACATTTGATGCTAGACTAAGGCTACTTATCTGCGATCCATACTCCTTCGGTCATCATGACACATTGGATGGCTTGGTTTATATAAACTCTAGCTCCACTGAGTCGCATCACTACGTTTTGCATTGTCCACGTCGATTATATTATGAACTTCCACATTCTCATTTCATCGCGTTTTGTATTGTTTCATTTCTCATTGCAAAATTTTCTTCAAATGTCATCCGAACTAGTGTCATTTCTCATTTATTTTCCGATTTGTGGGCATGTTTCGTCCATTACTTCTGATGTAGCAGAAGGAGCTATTCTATGGTATTGGTTATGAAATGATATTCCTTTAACTTTGCACCATGATATATTTCCAGTTCTCCTAACATTCACATCAATATTCCAAAGTACTTCAACACTACGTGATCAATAATAATCTGTTCTACATTCTTGACAATTCCCTAATCTAAATATGACATGACATTTCTTATATGCCAGCCTCTGCATCAGGCAAGCGCTGTAGAATAAAGAGGTCCGTCCCTGGACCTTCACTGGAGATTCATGGCCTCACCGATATATACATTTTTGTTTTTGTAAATTAGACATTTTAGACTTTATTATTTCTCATTACATTTCTTGATTGTCTCAATGTTTGTTTTTATCTGATTCGGTAATTGGAACTCTGCCTTGGTTACGTAGAATTAAAAATGTTTCGAAAATATTAAGGATAATTTCAAAATTATAAACAAAAAAAAATCATAGTAGGATAGAGGATTCGGATTTTGTCTCTCTAGAGACTTACAGACCACTAATTTGCTACTGTTATATTCTGTAATGAACATAAAATAATGAATCTCATTATATTGGCTACCTTAAACCTATATTTGAACTGCAATAATTATCGAAAGCCCCAATCACGAGTATGTACCTACACATGTCACGTTGGTACAACGCGTAATTAATTACACATCTAGAATTCATGTGAGCATGTTTATGAAACCAATGCGTGTGAAATTAAATGCATGCGGTCTAATAACACATGAAACTAAATCATCTTTAAGGGAGACATGATGGAATATACAGCCAACAGGCTGGGATCATCGCAACAGGCTTGCTCATATTGCTCACAATCGTCACGATAAAGCTGGATGTTTAGCGCAAATTACAATTTGATATTTTCTTTCAGCTCACTGACTGGTGAAAACAATATATACAATTCTGTTATTGTGTTATTTTTAAGTGGTTATTGAATAGAACCGTTGGTAAAATATTTAAAATGAGAAAGGTAGCGTTTCGGCCTTTTTAGGGATAAAATTAAAAATAAAATTGCACATAGAATTGAAAATTATGAGGTGTCTAGGAGCTCTGATCTATCCTTGTGTCCAAACGAACCTCCCCTGTTTGTTTGTTGAGCCAGGTCCCCCTCGCTGAAGATCGTTGGGCTCTGTATAGCGGTAGTACCATGATACGTACTGCCTAGCTCCCAACGTCCCAAAGTCGAATGTGAAATGTATCCTAGGGTTCAAAGTTCAGTCGATTCCTCTATATCGTTTTTATTGTTACCATCTTGAGTGCATGATGGACAACTGGGGTGTCTGATTACGTAAAGTACACATTTCTCGTAACTCCTAAAATTAATTGGCTTGTAGCCCTGTATTAAATGAATTTTATTCCATTCAAGTCTTAGAATGCACGTACAGCTTCCTTGCACATAGACAAGGTCGGTGGTGACCACATATGATCCGTTGAATCTTATCCCTGATTATTCTCTATACCTGAGCCCTATGCTGTGACGTATCTTGTGAAATTAATTTAGCAATTGCCAAATTAACTTACCAATTGCCAAATTAATTTAACAGTACCATTTTGAATGGAAATTGTGTACGCAGTTGTATCTATTTCCTTGGTAAAACAGCTTTTGCGGGCTAGAGCGAGTGGGTGTTGACTAACTCAGTTTTCAGCAATCCACAAATAGGATTGTGGTTGAGTTTGAAGTTTACGAGTGCCCAATGTGCCCATGAGCCGTGAGGTACCGGTTAGGCTGGCACTTTCTAGTTTACATAAAAAATGGTCCATCCTAATCTAATCTCCATAACTGTGTAAAAATACATATTTTCTTGTTTGAAAATATTTAAAATTGAACAAATCTTTATCTAAATATACAGTACCTGGCCAAATTATTACGGACAGTACTTATGTATGTTCTGTTTTAACTGAATTTTTTGAAACAAAAAATGGGTTATTACCTGTGGTTATTACACATCCCTGATGTATATTCTAAATCTATGAAAATTTATTTTTAGATCATAAAAACAATAACTTATTTTATTCAAAATTATTCACTTGTAGGTATTACATAATTCTGAGAATAGCTGAAAAAAATTTATTGAAATCTCTGCTCATTTGTGGATTTTGCAATAAAAAGTAGGGTGAAGGAGTCGAATTTCAGAAAAGTTAAACAAAGGTCAAAATCTAGAAAATGGTGACACCTTTACTAAGGTCATTTTTAGGGTTCCGAAGTAAAATCGGCACCCTTATAATTTCGTCAAGTCCGTCTTCTCGACGTCATCCCCGAACTATCTCCAGTATTTATTTGTCGTACTACTTTTGGGACACTCTGCATATGTAATAATAATAAAATTATAGTAATCACGGGAATCATTGCTAAAAAGGGAGAGAAGGGGATGGAATATATTATGAAAGTGCAATTATTGATGGATCAACTGTGGGTCAAAGCTTGGGGGTAATATTATGGTCAAAGCATAACATATATACGGATGTGCGAAGTTGCGGGCAAAAGCTACATCTTTTAAACATATCGTTAAGTAATGATAATTATGGTACAATTGATAATCTATTCCACTTAATAAGGCACCTTTACAAAATTTGAAAGAATTGAAAAAAAATTGAAAAGATTTCACGTTCATATGTGCATTGAATAATAAATTCATGAAATAAATGATTTGAGTTTAGATAATTAAAAATTCTTTAAGATGGAAAATCTATTGTTGCACTTTTCAAAGTTTTCCATAAGGAAGAGATGTAGTGTATGTGCAATAGCATATACATACACTATCTCGTGTATCCCTGTATTAAATAACAAATGTCACTGCCACTTACGAAGTTGTTACGTACTCTGTAGTCATTGATATGGCGGAAGGCGAATGATGTGTACGTAAAACAGCGCTTTAATAAAATACATGGGAATTGTTGAGCCACTGAAACTATAATTATATTAATAGACATCGGATCTCTTATAGTATGCAACAAAATGTTACACGGAGAAGAAATGCAGAAAGCTAAATATTATTAGGATATATGTTGCAAAACTTGTAAATACATTTACTTAAGAAAACAGAAAATTAAAATTGTCAATGTAATATAACCCTTTGACCATCCATGCCTTTGACACATTGAATTACGGTCGAGTTAACCGCAGAGTTCAAATTATAACATGATACATATTGCTACCATTGCGTTTCTTTTTAACTTATAAGTTATTCGTAATCTCCGCCACATATTTTTCCAATATTATAAACGTAGTACACATACTGAGTCCGCCTCCGGATATTAAAAGGAAATCACTACTATAAACATAGCATACAAAAATAGAACTGGGTAGAATAAATAGGGTTAAGAAAACTTAAAATATTAAATAAACGCTCGTATTCAGTACAGGTGAACTGACAAAATTATTAATGATTAACTAAATAATAGCTTCACTACAAACTTGAACGAATTATCGAAAAAAGTAATAAATTCCTGGCTCTGTCAAGCGATCTCATCTACTCGTAAATATTCGTAGAACGTACGGGTACTAGTGTCGAGTAGGTTTCGTCTACGTCTAGATATCTCCTTTTTGTAAATTGTAGGTGTTGTTGACAGAGCGTAGACTTTTTTACTATTCGTGACATGTCTTAAAGATCTCCTTTACCGAGTGTAGATTTTCCTAAAAGTAAGCCTACGCTGGTCTCGTTTACGTAGATCTTGCAACTCGTAGATATTTGTAGACGATGGATCTGCTCTCTAGAGCACTGATATCGCTTCTAGTATTTAATTGGAGATCTCATCTATTGAATATAAAACTAGAATATTCGTAGCCAGCACTCACTTGGTATCGTATACACCGCGTAGGTCTGAGCTATTCGTAACGTGTTCATAATTCATAAAGTTTGCAGCGCACTTGATACGGCATCCAGTTTGCATGATGGGTCTTCCATACAGATAACCCTACACCGTCAAGTTTATTGGATGCTGCATCATCTTGATCGCGTATGGTCAACTTTACACAATACTATCTTTTTATATCCTTCTATAGCCTTCTATATAAGTCCATGCAAACGCGCGTCATGAGCATACTATCGATTGTCACTTGCTTGCAGCTATGTAAAACTACGAAATCTGTCTACGAAGCGGCATCGTCGCGTTTGCCTGTTGTCTATGTTTCATTATGTAGCTTGCATGCAATCATAAAGCGCCGTGGACAGTAGGCATAATTGTTGATTGTTGTAAGTGGATTACAAGGTCATCAACATCTGTATCAAACTTCAATAGTTATATATTAGTATGTAGAAGAATTATAATGATACAGATGTGGAATACAAAAAATATGCGGCGAATGTACACATACATAGCACACATATATAGTTCCCCTGAAGATCAAAATTAAAAACCATATTTGTAATACTCGCGAACAAAGCCTCTGTTTACTAAAAAATCTTGAAATTATCTTACTATCTAGTAAGTTCTTTCTGGTAGATACCGAACAGAATTGAATTACTCAATAGTGATAGGAGATCGAAGAGAGCAGAATCGAGATCACAATGCAAATAACACTATAACAACGGCAATGTAATAAATAACAAATCCAAAACGTGTGTACGTGTTACGAATTCCGTGACATAAATATTGTAATATCTCTGATACTTCAACACAGGCTTACGTCTATAAGGCAGTGTGTGATACACTGAAATATTTCCGACGACTGTGTTTTTTGGGTATATTAAATGCTATCTTTCCCAACAATGTTGACCGCTGTGTCATTAAACCGTTAAAGTAATGGCCGTAAGCAATTATGTGCGCACGCGAATTTTATTTTCCACACATATGTTATAACCACATTCCGGCAAGCCATTTGTAATTTGCGAATGATACAGATTAAGCAATAATAATTGGTTTGCAATCGCTAAACCAATAGGTAGTCGTTGTTTGAACGCGAGATTAAATGAAACCTCTGGGAAACTACCAATTAATGTGAAAATTATATTCAAGACTTTTTATTTTTTGGAAGTGAAACTTCTTTAGAATCATTGTGATTTCAAACCGGATGCAGCGGAAAAAACGACAGGTAAGAGACACAAATACAAAAATGTGTAGGATGAAGCCAGGAAAGAATGAGACAGAAATATACATACTATAAGCATGCATATAATAATATAACTGCTAATTTCGTCGTTGAATCTAACTTCTCCGTAGCTCAATGGTCAGGACGTAGATACACAATACCTGATGCGCAGGTTCGCGTCTCTCAGTATTTCTTTTTTTTAGTTTTATTTTTATACTGTTTTTAAATACTTTCAAATGCTCTTTTAAATATTTTCAAAGAATTTATCAACAAAAAATAAGAATTTCATTTTCGTTGTCAAGCTTTCTTATTTAATATCTGTCGATCGACCGACCGATTGCTGTTTCTTAGTTAGTCGCTAGATGGCGCGCTACAGTAATTTTGTGTAAGACGGCTGCTAGATAGCACTTAAGAGCCATTTCGCAAAACTCGGTTGATAAACTATAGGTATTTGAAGCGGCTCCGCGGCGTGATATTGCCTCGCGCGGCTCGCGTCGCGCTTGACCTCAGTTCTGTGCGAGTAATCTTCTTGATACTTTCAAACGTAAAAATTTTAAAATTATGAACATATAATTTAATTATACACTTTGTGACCACATACATGTATCTGGTTTGTGACAATATAAGTTTATATAACAATTAAGAGTACAATGTAGTAGTACCATTATCGGTAACTTATTTACATAATACATTTTAGGTACCTACTTAGGTACATCACAATAAAGATGTCCAATAGATGCATATTGCAAAAATCAATATTTTGGCAAATCAACGTGAAAAATTAAAAATCACGTTTTTTCAAGGTGATCTATAAAATGCAATATGCATTTTGCCTGCGATATTCGCAGCGCGTCGAAATACATAGGTATACCTAAATTCAAATCAATCGGAGGGTATAGAACCGGGAAATCCCGGAACCGAAAATCCCGGGATTTACAAAGGAATACGGTACTTTTCAAAAGAACCAGGAAACAAAATAAAAGAACCGGGAAACAAAATAAAAGAACCGGGATTTTCTGAACTTTTGGGAAATAAAAATATGTCGCGTCGTGATACAAAAGATAACGTAAAAATAAAGGTAAATACAATCCATACACAAAAATGATTACAGCTTTAAAAAGAAGATATTCAGAACGTCGGCTACATGAAGCAGCTATACTAAAATAATATTATTTACACAACCCAGATCGATATTTTTCTAATATAAATGAAGATGATTTAACTCTTTTTTCTCGTCCAAGCAGTGCTGAATTGTGCAATACAATTGTGTTGCTTTCATACAATTAATACGAAACTTATGTTTGCATGTAAGGTATAATAGTATGATGGTTACTCAATCACGGCAAACGACTATACGGATTTGGGTAGAAAACAGTTTTTCCCTATTTAATGCTCCTGAGAGATAAAATAGGAAACGCGATACTAACTATTTTCACGCGGGGAAAGCCGTGGTAAAATAATCCCGAAAGAACTGAAAATCCCGGGAATCCCGGTTCCAGCATAGGCGAGTACCGAAAATCCCGGTAATTTAAAACAGGATCGGTTTTCGATACCCTAATCATTACCGTGATACAAAAGATAACGTAAAAATAAAGGTAAATACAATCCATACACAAAAATGATTACAGCTTTAAAAAGAAGATATTCAGAACACTATTCTTTGAATGTTAAAAACGAATTCTTTATTGTTTTCTGTTGGTTTATTAAACAAAATATTGACAATAGTCTAGTATAATAAATTATGAGAAACGAAATTCGCACTTTCCTCCCAAACCACTTGCTCTACAAGAAAAATGTATGGCACATAAAATGTCAATCTTTTTATGGGCTACAACTTTTACTCGATCCTTTCGGAAATCGTCTAGGACGCACCGTTTAGGAGATATAAGGAGTTTTCGGAAAATTTGGGAGGGGGGGGGTTAAGGTTGGGCCCAATAAGATTGGGTAATGTTGCAAGTATGAGTTCCACAGGGCGGATGGAAATTCAGTCGGAAATCGTCTAGGACGTACCGTTTAGGAGATATATGGTATTTTAGGAAAATTTGGGGAGGGGGGGGGGGGTAAAAGTGGGTTCAGTAAGATTTAGCAATAAGGTTTGGGGGTTTACTAAAGGGGGTTGAAATTTCCGTCTAAACTTGTCTAGGACGCACCGTCTCCGAGATATCCGGGATTTCCGGTTTTTCAAAAATCTATATCCCGATATCCTGATCTGCCGATCTGCGCCTACCTGATGAGTGCGGTATTTGCCCGGATGCCTCCCAGATTATCACGACGCAAAATTCCACTTTTGGGTGAAGAACTGAGGGGGGGGGGGGTATAGGGGGAGGCGAGGGGTTGTGAAGGGAAAAAATGAGAGGGTGATTTGTATTTGTGTTGTGTATTTGAGATACGTGAGTTTTGGGGAGTTGACGGAACTTGGGTGCACGAGAGTTTCCAAACAACGAATGTATCATCTTTGACTAATAATAAGTGACTATAGCTGACTAATGTCGGAGCTTCTATCATTCCAACATTTTGGCTTAGCAATAGGGTCCCGTTGACACCGTTTGGGTACGGAATTCTATAAAGTACAGATTGATCTAAAAGTTGTATAAATAAAGGGTATGTGTATACAAGTTATAATTATTTATTATTTTTTTTCTATGTAAATATGTAATTTACACATATAACAAAAAACCTAAATACTGTAAACAGTAACTAATGTCTAAAAACGGACAATGTTTTATTTCAAATTACAGCAGTGACTTCCAACCCAATAGGGGTTGAATTTCCAAAAATCCGATAGCCTAAAGCCTTCTTCGATAAATGAACTATCCAATACAAAAAGAATTTTTCAATTCAAACCAGTAGTTCCTGAGATTAGCGCGTTCAACCAAACAAACAAACAAACTTTTCAGCTTTATAATATTACAATAGTAATAGTATAGATTAGTATAGATATAGTTATATTTTGTACATATGTATGTTCGTGATTTTCTCCGTTACTACTTACTCTACATAAATTGGAAAGAAATAGTTACTTAATTTCTATTGTTTTCTTCAAACCAAAGATGTTTAAAGCAGAATATTACGCAAACGGACCCCTGAATTGAAAAATGGTCTTTTGAAACCTATAATATTTTTGAAAGACCTTTTCAACGATACCCCACATTAAGGGGTAGACGAAGAAAAAATCATACGGAACGGACAGACGGACGGACGGAAGGACGGACGGCCGGACGGGCTAGCCGGCCGGTTGAAATAACGAACGGACTAGACATGATTCCGATTTGACTACAAAACCCTGAAAATTATAGAAAACTAAAAATAATACAATTGACTGTAACTAAAAATTCTCACGTGATCAAGACTGTTCAATGGCAATATAATTACGTTACTTTTACGAAATCTATTCCTTAGATGGCTAAAGCAAAAATTGACATAGGTCCAACGTCCAAGAGTGCTGCCGCACGACTGATTTGATTTCGCGCCAGTGCGTATCTTTATATGGTAAAGTAAATTCGTTTTAATAAATTATTTTTTGCAGTAAGATAAAAAAAAAATTACGTGTCATATTCGACAAAGACCATATTTTATTACTACATAAATTTTTGATGGGAAATACGCTTTATTGAATACAAAAATCGATGGTAAAGTCATGGCATAAACCATGAAAATTGGTAATGTTATTGAATTAATTTTGAAACGAATATTATAGTAATCGTATATCCCTTGTAATAAATGCAAAATATAATATATGAGTGTTCTCTAGACATTTTTTTTTACTCAATTTAATAAAACTTAATAAAGAAAATCAGTGTATGAAATTGACTCTGTCGTCCTTTTGCTGAAAAATAGTTATGCTAGATTGACAGTTACGCAGAAACAAATTAATATTTTCAAAATTCCGGTAAATGAAGATCCAAGATGAAGGATTGATCTATTTTATGAGTTCATTTGCCAGCATTAATATCTTTCTTATGATACTAATTTTTGACATCAAATTCTTCATTCCGCGCGTCTAACCGCGAAATGGCTCTTAACCTTCGGCATACAACGTGGGGTATTTTTAACCCCAGCTCGAGAAAAATACGTCGATTTATGAGTAATAATCGAGCAATAACATTGAAATTCCCAGTAGCTGGGCGTTAAGCGTTGCCGGGTCGACTCGTGACCTTGGGTCTGTGCTGCGCGGACCACGATCGTGTGTGCACGTGCATATAGCGGGTCCCGGGTGTTTTAAACCCCACGTTGTATGGGACGGTGTAAAAAAACTGTACAGAATTATAAGGAATGATCTTGCTAGAATAGCCAAACTTAATTATTTTTATTTTTTATAATGTTAAATATTTCTAGTTTTATAATATTGGCTTAGACCAAAACTTTCTATAAACATAAAGTCCCACGTTATTTTTTTTTAGATTTAAGGAAAATTCGTTGAATTTAGAAGTACTTTTGCATTTTGTGTTTTTTTTATGATTAAAGTTTATTTTTTTAATACATCAGGTTTTAATTATTACTTCATAACTTAATAAGCCAAAAACCGTATCTAAGCCGTTGTATTTAAATAATACCCTTAATAGATAGATATTTACTAAGGGGTTATTTTAACCCCACGTTGTACGGGTAAGGATTATTTTTCACCTTGTATGCCGAAGGTTAATAATTTACGTGTTGTTGTCGAGGGGTTTTTTATATCTTGTTTAGTTTCACTTCTATCGTGTGTGAATCGCACACACACCTTTTTTCTACGAATAGTATGGAAATAACAAGTG
The DNA here is from genome assembly GCA_963932265.1 of Thymelicus lineola. NCBI lineage: Eukaryota > Metazoa > Arthropoda > Insecta > Lepidoptera > Hesperiidae > Thymelicus > Thymelicus lineola. The sequence goes on along the minus strand of OZ010683.1, from coordinate 11,458,884 downwards.
GTCAACAAATCCCGAATATTATAATAATAGGTACCTTCTTGTATAATTTGAACCCCGATCACTAGAAACCATTTTACAACTGGGTTTAGTTCTTATCTTTAGAAGAATGTTAAGGAAATTGACATGTTTCTACAGTTTAAGAAAAGTAATGTGTTAGTAATTAACTAAAAAGGTATCAGTAATGAATAAAGTTCGAATTCTTATCGAAATAATATTTTTAATTAAAATCTATACTACGAACTTCTCATCGTATAATTTACTTGTTTCGTAACTAAACACGAATTAATACGGTGACTGGCTGACAATTCGGCAAAACAAATTATTTTCGGTAAAACAATTTCTTTTCATCAAGGAAATATTTTAAAGGCCACTATGAAAATAAACTAATATTTCTGAAATTTTAAGAATATAGTAAATTTTGTCTCAATATACTAAGGTTTTACTTATACACTTATATGTACAAGTACTTACAACTTGTCATTTTTCTTGATGTAACGAGCTGTCCCATCTTGTAAATGTGACATTACTCGAGCCCCAATATTCCGGGTAATCGTATTTCTACTTTGTGAAAAAACTATGAAAGAATTCCAAGAAACAACACATTATTGTTTTTATGAAATAACATACGGACGGCGAATACGATTTATTGTCATAATATCTTCATCTGCTTTGATATGCTGGGGCAGCATAGTGAAGTTGTTCGTTTGTTGAAGAGAACCTTCATGGATTATGATTTAAGATTGCTTAGTATCAGTTCTTTGTTATCATTATATTATGTGTAATTTATTATATTATTGAATTATGAATTGTATTGTATTGATTGAAATATGTAATACGTACTAAGTATTTTATTTACGTAAAACTGACACATTATAATTATGATCTTCTTACTTATTATACTGTTATCTAAATTTTGTAATTGTATTTTATTATACAACTTGGTTATAATTAGTAAGAAGATCATATTATAATGTGTCAGTAAAACCTCAATCGGTTGAAATATTCAGAAGTTAAACAATTTTAAAATGTTAGATATCTCAACTGAAGCGGGTGGGTTACGACCGGGAAAGTATACCTAAGTTATTGGGAGCTCTCTCTCCATCGCGACAAGAGAACTAAGCTCTGTGAGTGCAGCAGCCATACAAATTGATTCTAAAAGAAATGTAAAAAAACGCAGAACGTTACTTAAGCTCGCTTGCCGTGGGGAAATGTAGCTTTCAAAAGGTTTTAATAATCTGATACGAGTATCTTTTATTTTACTTTTATCTGACGTAATATTAATTCTATCACTGGTAGGTTCAAATTATAGGGTTCAAAGGGCTCTAAAAATCGTCGAGTCCAAGCCAGTCTGATCATGGAAGCTGAACATTGAATTATGCAAATCTCCTGTTCATTTTCGTTCGAAGTAACTGGACTTTGTACCAACCGGCTTAATCCGATAGAACTTATAAAATAAATGGATGGGTCTTTAACTCATCAAGGCAACTGCCACCATTTTAGAGTCAACATTTTCATCATATTTTTCAGTGACATTAATGTAGAGCCAGTTGATAACTCCATAAAATGCTTTGTATGTTTTATCCGCAATTTTTGTCTATTCTATTTATATATTTAAAATGTTTCACATAAATCCGGTAGGAGACCAGAACTTGAACGTTTTTGGACATATCAAGTGAACAAATCGCATAAAACTGTTATCGGTTTTAGTCCGCGCTTTTTTGTTTGTATTAGTTCGCTGCTAGCTGTTGTATGCAGACTAGCGATGACCAGCCTCGACTTGCTATAAAAAAGAAATAAAAAAACAAACAGCGATATTAGCAACGAAGTTAAAAGCCACTCTATTAAAAGAAATGGAGAATTTTAAAAATTTACACCTGAAAACCGCAAAAACGTCTGCAGCGATGACAATATCCAATCGAATTCCTTATTATTTCGGTGAAAAGAAATATTATTTTTAAATTCAAACGAGTGTTTTTCTTGACTTGCAGTGAAGTAGGAAGAGTGAAAGGAACCTAAAAATAATTTTTGAGTACCTATTCAACGATTAACCCTTCTTGATAAGTATTGAGATTTTTTAGAATTTCCTTATTTATGGAATTGTAACCTAGAAGTAGGTACTCTGCAGTAACCATATTTATTAATGATGTTCTTAGCCCGGAGGTGTATGAGAATTTGGCGATATTTTTAGATATCTAAGCTCTTTCATTGTTCGGAGGGGAAGCTAATCCACCGGTTCCGGTCTTTATCGTTGAATAGCTGACGGTTAGTTATGTCACTCCATCTTAAGTCAGTACAGGAATGGGTGAAAGGCTAGAGATGGAAAGCTTTATTTTAAGCTCGTTCTTAGCCATTATAAAAATTTTATGTCTCTTTATCACAATTATTTTGAACTTGTCATTCAGTAATGCATTAAATCTACTTATAAAGCACATATCGAGTATAATAATTGAAGTGACGATATACTTACAACTGATAAGGGTACAATGAAATCGTTTACAAATTCAGATATCCGCAGTGGGTAAGCGGAACGACCCGGTCTGTGGGCGTGATTCCCGGAGGTTGTTCCCAGATATTTATGGCCCGATACCACTCGGCTTTCTAGGATCGAATAATATTTATTATTTATATAAAAGCCTTGTTAACTGAACAGTATGACGGGGAAGTTGATTCGTTAGCTTCTATTGTTCAATACGATACGTTAGATCGTTTCTAATTTAGACTCAAGTTAAGTTACTATTGTATTGTAAGAGTTGGGTACATACTATAAAATGAATGGATCTACTCAATTTTTTACATTTGTTTCAGATAGCTAACAAGAGTCCCCGATTGCGCCTGCTTCAAGTTATAAATTTAAAAGAATTTAAATTTAAAAATTTATTGGTCCAATAAATGTTACATATTTTACATGTTGTTGGGACCCACCTTTTAAGCATCAGTAATGCCTGTGTTAGGGGGTCATAAATAAAGGAAAATATTTCATCATGAAAATTATTTAAAAACAATTTGTTATAAACACAAAACATTTACTTTTAGACAGAAACGCTCGTCAAAATATGAAGACAACTCAAACTATATTCTGACTTGATGTTTTATGATCAGATAATCCTTATCGTTTGCTTTTGTGTAACCCTAAGTGATTGACCAAGTTACGCAACAGGAGATTCGATCAAAATGGCAAAAATTTTTGAGCGCTTCCGTACTTTGAAGGGCACGTAAAGCTTTCCCCCCATTAGCTTTCCTCCATTAGATCCCTATCTTTGCCATATCGGACGCATTCGGGTAGCATACAAACTTCTGAAACTTGGGTTGGCTCTGGGCCTTGGTTAGAGTAAGTTACAAACCTTCTCAAGTCCAGAGCGCTGTAGTACAGTGAATCATTAATGGATTTAAGCCAAATTTTAATTTACGTATGAATGAATAAACAGTCGATTGAAAATTTAAATTGGTTCATAATATAATTTTATTTCAATGCTTGTTGCAAATTGTCGTATAAACGTGATGATTTGGGGCCGGCTAAACCAAAATTAGCTTCTGCGGTTACAATCATGAGTGAAACAGTCACAGGAAGTTCTACTTTTATTTATGGTTGCCATTGTTGTAGGACTATTGAATTTCTACCTATCCGATTATTTTATGAAAATTTTGGAGATCAGTCATTGTTGCAATCAAGACAAGAAGGCTTAGGACTAGTCAGAGTGACACAAGTTTGGGCAGGCCTACGTTCAAAAGTGGACGTCCCAAGGCTGATTGATGGATGGCTGGAAATAAGATGACATTTACTATTAACCTTATTTTTATACTTGCTTGAATATGTCTTCTAATCGAGAGTCGAACCCGTAACTATTTCGTTTGGAGGATTACTGTAAATAGGCTTACCAATAAAATTTCTAGAAAATAAATAACGCCTATATCGGTTTGGTAGCCGTATTTCTCTTGGACAACTACAATCAATTGTAATCTACTGTGTGGATTGTGCAAATGATGCGAAGAGCAATTTTATATAATATCCGGTGCGACTGTTATGTTTGCAAAATCGTGTTTTCAGATTTTTTATGTAGGTCAGTTCAGTCAGTATCTATAATACTTTATTCCCTCACCCTTACTTGGCTTTTTTGATATCTGAAATTCGACGAATTGCGATTCGAAGAATTGTTATTCGATAAATTGGTGATTCGATGAATTTTCCGCAAATCTAAATTTCTTTCCCGAAGTAAATTAATTTCGAAAGAAATTTTTAGAATGTTGCTTTTGTTGGCTATCCTAGTATCTTGGCGTTATTTTCAGAAATGTGACAATAGATTTAAAAATTAACATTTGCGTCAAAAACCGTTGAATAAAAATTGACTAACAGTTTTATTTCTGCTCTGTGGATTCGTAACTTTCATAACATCACGACGGAACTTAATTTTTTGCGGACAAAATCGCAGGCAAAATCTACAGCAGTTACACAAACGTATGACATTCAACTAAGGCCATATAACTGTATTCTTGTTTTACCATTTAGATGTAAATAAAGTGATAAATGTACTTACAATGATTAGACAGAAGCGACACTGATAAATTACATGACCAGAGTACCGAACATCTGTTATTCAGAAGAATAAAATAAATACGAAATGTTTTTCTTATATATGGATACCTTAACCCCACTGAAAACATTGCCACGTGAAATATAATTATCCTACATGACATTAAATGGAATGATCCGAAAGCGTTGAGTGTACTTTGTTATTTTAGGGACGGTAGTTTAGTTTATAATGTTATGTTTTTTGTATATAATATGAAGGACAAAAAGTTATTTATTGTTTTTATTATAAGATTTTCATTATGTTTTCTATGTTTTTAACCGTAGGCAGCATTTTTCTACATAATATACTTATCTTCGTCCTGTAACTGACCATTTATATTTTTGATGTCCAAACAAAGACCTTTAGGCATTGTAATATTTTATTATTTATTCCTTTATTATTTTATTTTATATTTATTAAATAAATTAAATAAAAAGGGTAAAAATTAATGCATAATGGCATTGTCCAGCAATCAACCCTGAGTGGATGTGAAAAGAACTGATACTAGGTGTTAAAGCAAGAAAAACGAGAACGCTAAATAAAGGTTGCACTTTGTGTACAAATAAAAAGTAGTTCTACGTTTTGAAAATATCGTTACTTTTGTACACGATTAACACATTCAGAGTAACAGTTCGGAGAGATTGCGGCTTAGAAACGCATTGCAATAAATTCGTGTTAAGATTTTCTTCTACTAACGAATAAATACATTTAAGTACGATTTTAAAAGCAAGGAGTGATTAAATACAATTGTGTAGAAAGCAAATGGCATGGGTTTGGTCTGGACTGTACATAAATAAGCATTAAAGTAATTTCCGAGGCTAGTGCCGAACAAAATGTTGTAGTTAGTCAAGTTTAATAGTAGTTCGGCATTGGATTTATTGATGTACAATGTAACATAATCTAAAACATTTTACTGCCCAAATTGGCGTATAAATTGTTCAAAACTGGAACGGTTTAATAGGTTTTTTTATTCAAATGTGAAGCATTGGAATTGGTTGTCAAAGCAAACGTTGAAACGAAGGTGAAAAATGTGGCGTTATTTATCAAACCCACACGAAATAAAGTGAAGTTTGATGAAATATTGAAATGAACAAATATTAAATTTCGTATATTTCTCTACTGAAACTTTGTGAGAGCTTATTCTTTTATTTTGACCTCATGGGTTGATGTCGAATATTTTTCATCTCCATCCAAAGGTCAAAATCATCACAGTGGTCACCTATGTAATTATAAACCTGCATACAATGATGGAATTGTTCATGTAAGAAAGAGAACAAAATACTTTCTTCGAAATAAAATTCCGATATGATAGACGTAATACAAGAATTTTTTTGGTTGGTGGTGATTTGCTTCCATTTGTCGCTGTTCCGCACAATTTTTTTCCGGCCATTCATTTGTCGACCATTTGAGCCATTACTCAAGCCCGCATAGAGTGGGGCTTAAGCGGAGTTTCGAAAGCAGCGACATGGCTAACATAAATCAGAAATTTTAACGTTTTATTATTATCATATTGCGGCAATTTAAGAATGCTTGGTATATGAGGGGGACCTTTGCGTAAATCGACAAGCACTTGTTTTGAATATTCGCCTTTAGGCGCCCGCTTTGCTAAACGAAGTCGGTTTATATGTTGTCTTTAAATCTAAATGAAATGGAAAACCTTTCACGAGAAACTCTACAAATGATGCTAAAATTAAATAAAAATGGTCAGTAATTAAAAGCAATTAAATAAAATATACAGAAGAAGTTGATGATAACATTGATTTGAAGAATGTGATGTGTGATGTGGTGTTGTTGTGATTAGATTAGTTTTTTAATCAAAAATAAAATTAAATATATTATAGGTAATGAAAATATAGCTTAACACACGCAAATAACAACAACATCATTATAATAAATAGTAAACCGTATTAATTAATTAAAACTGTAGTAGAGATTTCGACCTGAACTGATTTCTTTTGTACATAAACTACAAGGGTCAGTGGCGGAAAGTGGCTTCGGCAAATTGATTTTATGTGTATAGCCGACTTAGCCCGCTCCTGTATTGGCGGACGTGTCCCGGGAATACTTTGAGTTTGACCGTTTGTTTTTGGATAAATGGGTTACTATGTGCGAAGTTGTGTTCACCAATATCCCGCAATAGCTTAGTATTGTTAAACTCTTTATGGTTGGTTTTAACTATCTGGTCATTACTTTATTCATAATATCTATAATAAGGCGGGTATCAATTTCTGACATTAACAACTATACAAAAATCACTGTACGAAGTGATTTATGTATACGATTAGGTATACAGACTGTCTAAAAGAAAACTGTCCATTCGATAAGTCGATCGATATATCATAGAACTGTCTGTTTTGAGTCCATTGGTATCAAGTTTCGAGACAAAGCCACAGACCAATATTGTGGAGAGAATCGGAACGACACACAGTACACGATCACAAAGTGCTCTGCATTGATAATGCCCTCAAAGCGGCTCCTTTTGACGGCTGGATCGGAAGTTATCTTTCTTCCTCGGTCTTGGTAGGCTGTACTAGCAGAGAATATTATATTACTAGCTGTTGCCCGCAACTTTGCATACAGAAATTATGTTTTGCCTAAGTTGCAAAGAAGCAAATCGGTTGATGTTTTAAAAATATTCCATACAAAAGTTCATCCCATTTCCCAGGGAAACCTTTTAATTTTCTGGGATAAAAAGTTTCCTAAAATATGACCCGGAGTGTTAGTAATAAAATCCGTTCAAGGGTTTTCATGTGATGCCCGAACAGACAAACAGACAGTTGAGTTTGATTATAGTATAGATACCGTTACGTCGTCTAACCAAAGGCTAGGATTGGTTAATCGGTTAAGCAACCAGAGTGGTACATGCTACTCCATGGTGAGTGAATAGGTGTATTTTTGAAGAAAAAATAAAATCTTCACATGAATTCCTGTTATTTATTTTATTATTTTATTTATTTTAGGTTCTTCTTAACATGTCTATATAAATAAAAATGAATGTTGCTAAGCGCATAACTCGAGAATGGCTCGACCAATTCGGATAATTCTTTTTGTGTATATTCCGTAGGGCCCACAGAAGGTTTTTATAATATTAAAAAAAAACTGTTTCATTCATTTAAGTAGTACTGTAGTTCATTTAGCAGTCCACTTAGAAAATGGCCAAAGAGTATATTTTACTGCAAATAATGTAAATGTCTCTGATTTGTTAAACATACAAAAACTATAAAAGTTAAAAGTAACAACAAAGTACATTCCTTGACTGTTAGGTGAAACGAAGTTCGCCGGGTCAGCTAGTAACATATAAATAAACCTCGAGCGTGGTTCTTTCTTAATCAATTCACTTTACGGTATGAAACCCTTTGCCTATAGGTATATAGATTTGTGTATAATTGTTAAGTATTCAGTGAAGCAGATTATTGGATAAAATTTGATCGGCAGACTAGGTACGTTAGGATACAATTAAGTATATTGAGTGTCCGCAATGAGGCATTGGATGTAATTACCTACATGTATTATTAATATTATTATTGATCGCTGTAATTTAAATTCATTAACTACTTAATTAATGATTAGTACCAGTAAAGAGATTTAATTAAGCTGTAAATTTAAATTTACGTATTTTTGTCAGTTTCATTTCTTTCAGTAACAGGTATTTTAAGTTCTCTTCAATAAATAGTTTCCTCATTATCATTGTAACCTGCTGTACCACTGCTAAGCTCAGCTCCACACAATGAAAAGGGTATAGTCCATAGTCTATTCAAGCTCTCATTTGATTACAAAGTTTGACCATCAGGAAGAAGCCCTACGCGTGGGGTCACACTTCACACAGTATCTTTGAAAACATTATAGAGAATTTTTAGGTGTGCAGATTTCCTCACGTGGTTTTTCTTTACTGAAGTGACAGTCAATACGCAGAAAACTTTGAAAATTAAAGGTGCGTGCAGATTAATTCACAATCTTGTCAAAACACTTTAAAACTAAGGTATGAAGTTTATCTCAGACTGAAGGGTCGTAGTTGGTAGCACAGCCCATATCCGGTGCAGGCCGCGGTATCTATAGTATCTATCTATAGTTTCCATAAAGTTCATAGACCCATACATAAAATATCTGGTAATACAATGGAAATGCAGAAAGATTTCGTCACTGCAATATTTCTTAACTTACCTACGTCTTATTCACGGAATTTTAATAAAATTCTCTTAACCTTTTCACACTTTATTTGCAGACAGACACCAGACAAATAAAATTCTAGAAATGGCTGATAACTATGTAATTTGCTTCTACAATCTTCTAAAATCAATCGTGAAAGCTCTTGACGCACAAGTTCAATATCGTGGAGTCAGTTACTGGGCGGATTTATTTTTATTTACTTCTCCAGTAATGTTGTTATTGTCTGTGTGGAGAACAGTTCTTACGTGCTTTGAAAAGCACGATAAGTCTTTGCTACTGTGATGTTTTTGTTAAACCTGTAGTTGATAAGCTATATAGAAAGATTTTGGCCAGATTAAAATCTATACTCATACTTGGATTAACCTCTTACCATCAATCTCACTATACCCTAAGAAGGTGTGTCTTTAATTCCGAGTATAAACGTGTATGTACTGCAATGAGCTGCTGATAAAAAACACTACATTGTACTTATTTCAAATATTGTTATGAACTTTAGTAATAAACTTCAATGTAATTTCATAGCACAGGTTCTTCAGCGGGAGGCAAACGGTAATTCTGTGGAGAATCTGGTGGCGGAAGGCAAGATCGGGGAGTTAATCTAGTTTGCTCAGAACGCGGACGGAGGGTGCTCGAGACGGTAAGAGCACCCCAGCGCCCCAGCAAATAGCCCCACATTTCTTCGCAACCACTTCAGCCGACAGCCGATATCGACCGACGCTTTTCACCTTTATGGGACGAACACTGAAAACCTATGTTCTCTTGTTCACAAATCCCGGTAAAACGATCTATTACAGTCGGTTATTATTGGCCATTTTTTGATATATACTCGTAGTTTTGAATGTTGTAGTTTATTTGACTTGTTTTTTTCTCCTAAAAGAGTTATAAGCAGTGCTAAAGTTTGTGACTAAAATAGAAATATTATTCTTAGGAGTATGTGTTATGGATGTGAAGAATACTGTGATAAGTTTTTAAGGGCGATGTCTAGCTACGATATGAAATCGAATTCGTTATGAGTTAACGATTGACTGAGCAGCGTGTGGGCAAAAATACCTCTTAAGGGTTTATGTTATTTCGAACAGGCAGTTAGAAAAAATGGTGTTTAAAATGAATTAAATAAGATAAAACCTACCTAAAACAATATTTTTAGATTTTTCGAGATTGGTTTGTATCATTTAAAAAATATCATAAGATGTTTGACTAAACTGCTGATATCAACTATTCATTAGTGTTTCAGCTCTTTGAAAATCTATATTTACATATATAATATAATATAATCTTAAATTAAAATAAAAAAAACACTCTTTTATTAACACTAAACATAGCTAAAAACACTCTATTAGTCACCTTTCAAACAAAAAAACTAGATCAAAATCGGTTCATCCGTTGGGGACTCACGATGCCACAGACAGACATACAGATACACAAGTCAAACTTATAACACCCCTCTTTTTTGTCGGGGGTTAAAAACACATAAATTGTTTGTACGGATGTCCTCTATAGACTGAAACCGTCCAACCGATGTGCCCCAAACTGGTTCCATTGGAAAGGCAGTAATGCGGAGATGGTTTGAGACCACTAAAACAACGCATTAGGCACATTAGGTCCATTCATAAATTCGGTTTTCAACATTTACAAAAAATGTTTCGAATTGAAATTTATTTGTATATTTTAGCGTAGTAACACACGCCGGGTATCCACTAGTTATAAATATAATATTATATTATGATGAAGTGAAAGAGTATTGATTTATTATTATTGTTATCGATTTATTACGAAAATGTAACCTAAATACAATTTAATTAAATAGTTTCGAGTTAACCCATATTAAAAATATTGAAACTGACGAAGTAGTAATGATGTGAACAATTTCATTACCGAACTATCGAGAATAAACTCACGTTTAAAACCCTTATGTGGAGTTCCAAGCGGTTTATTATGAGATATTAAGTGCTGCAAATAGCCCATTCGCGGTTTTATTATGTATCACTTTATATTCTAATTTAATTTCGTGACTCGAAAGATGATAATAAGATAACACACAGAATTTCGTAAGTTTTTTTCAGAGAAAATGATTATGATTGTTTTGAAGAATATCAGGTAATTAAACGCTTTTATTTAGCTTCACTTCGGAGCATCAAAGCATCAAAGCATCAAAGCATCAAATCTTGTAACGTTAATTTGAATGACTTCCCTTTAATGAAAATTGATGAAATTTGGCAGACATGTGTATTTCCGATGACAATACACGAAAATCATATTTTAAACTAATTTTCATTGTTTATTTGTTGTTAAATTAAAAAAAACGATTTTCAGACTTTAGACGCATAATTCTCTATGTTCTATTTTACGTAGAGACTTGAAATTTTCACAACTTGTAGCTAATTTTATAAACTAAACATTATTGAAATAAAAGCGTTTAAAAAAAAAAATTTTTTAGGATTCATTTTTAGCTTGCAATCATTATTTCTGTTCATGTAAAGGTCGATAAATTTAACAGAAACTGTCTATTCAGAAAAAAATATTAAGGTCGCTATATTATGTTCATAACCCTTTGTACCTTCATTTTAATTTAAGTTCGTTGCTGCTACCAGATATTATGCCCTATTATTTATGTAAATTACACAATTAATAATAAAGTTATTTACTGTATATTGGTCCGAATTTGTTGTTATCGCAAGGCTTCAGATGTTTAGTAACATAACTGATTATGCTGGTATGTAATTAATACGCCGTTAGAAGTTTACACTTCGTTAGAAGGAAATACATTAGGTATAGAGATAAGCTAACGACGAGGAGCAACTAATTTGTGTCTTGTGGGAAGGCCAAAGCCACAGAGATTTAGCGCTTGGTGGCCATTAAGACGACGACGCGACGGTGACAATAGTGACTGTCGCACACTTGAGTAGTCTACAAGTGTAGATGAAGAAGAATTGTGCTAAAAGATTAACTATTATTAGTTACTTTTCCTTTGGGTACCTAAAGTAATATACAAAGCGTATTTTAATTTTATTGTATAAAATAAAAAAAATATATATTATAAAAATATATTATTACTAAAAATTATTATAATTATTTTAATTATTATTAAAATATATTATATTTATACTTGTGATAAGACTGTAATAAGGTCGTTCGAGGTGACACTTTCTCAGTTTTTATTTCATACTTTTTACGGTTAAAAATGTGTTCAATTCGTAACAGCAGGATGTTTTTTGGCCTATGTACGAGTATGTTGCCTTGTTATCGATCGATTACATTAATAAAGTAACTATATACAAAGATATATAGTGATAATCAATATAAGTTGTGATTAATGGTTACTTATGTAGAAACAGCTTAACATAATACATTGTGTGTTATAATAAATTCGGTACTACATTACAATACTCGGTATTAATTGACCAATTTCTCTTACAAAAATTAATAAGAATATAGAGATCTGCTATGATAAATTACATTACAATGCCAACAAAACAAGTCAATTGTACCCATTTCGCGCAAGGATTAATTTTCTTATTAGAGGAATTATTCATTATGTTACGTCATAATGTATTACGTCAGGGATTGTGTCGGTATCCCTTAAAGGTACATTGTTACGTTCAAACTAGAGATGAAACTTTGTTATTCAAACAAAAATAAAATACACATAAAACATCATAACTCGGTTGTTTAACTCAGTTATACTTTAGTAATATTGGTGTTTTACCAGTATTAGAAAAGCATCCCATTTTTCTAATCTACATAGACTTCTTTTTTTAATAAAATAAATTCTTTCTTTCTTTTTCTTCACCCTTTCTTGGCCGGCAACGCATCAGTGATTTTTTTGTTGTTGCTGATGTTCATGGGGCATGATACCACTCACGTACATAAAATTTTCATATTTATAACTAACACTGAGTTGGTTTGTACGAAAGTGACTTAAAACCCCTTTTTTACCCCTTAGGGGATGAATTTCCAAAAATCCGATAGCCTATGATACTCACAAATAATGTGGCTTTCTATTTGCAAAATAATTTTAAAATAGGTTCAGTAGATCCAGAGATTACTTGTAGGGGGTCTACAACGTCACAAACTCACAAACTTTATCTCTTTATAATATTAGTATAGATTCACGAAAAAATTTTGATATACAATATAAAGTAAATGTGAGAAGAATTATAAAAAGCTTATATACAGTCTAGCACATTGTTTTGGGCATGGTCATGGCCTTTTTTCCCATATCGAAGTGAAGGGTGCATTTATGTGGTCCGTCTTTTTTGATGGTTACGATTTATTATATTCTTTGGTGTCGCAATTTAGGCGAAACCGTTGTCAGTCTGCTTTATTTATTCAACAAAGTTAGCATGTAAGGCACAAATTAGTTGTACAAAATTTAAATTTACTGCATAAATTTTGAAGACTGAGCAAATGATAACATTATAAAAGCAGGGAACATTTTCTGTCATAGGAATAACAAATAAGAAAAAATTGTGTGTTTACTACAGTCTACATTATAGTAGAGACTGAATGAATGTCTATGGAGCATAACGAATTTAATTTGTTAAATCGGTGGCATGTTTCGGTCAGTGAAAAACTATTCAATAAATAAGCCTCTACAAAAGCGCGTTGCCCTCTGCTTCTCTTTTGTTAGCCATTGTTATTTAAAAACTCAGTGATTTCAGGCTTCAAATGACACATTTTCCATTAACACTAGCCCCCATTCAAACATAATGTGTATTGGATATTGAATGTTAATGATAAAGTAAATGTTTGAACATTTTGTAATGTCGTATTTTGTAGTAAAATGTAGTGTAATTAACCATGTTTTGTTATCTCGTATTTAATCATTGAAGTGAAGCAACTCGCGGGTATTTCAGTTAACGTTACACAAATATTTTCCATCCGAAAGTGAGCGTCCAAATTGGGTAGTTGACGTAAAATGTCAGGTGGATTAACTGCCGGTTAGGGGAAGTTCAAGCGGAGTCGTAAATAAATAATCACGAGCTATGTCCGAAAGCGTTGCTCGAATTCGAAATGCGATGGTCAAATGCCAGTTATACATACATTGGGTAATGTCGACGGGACAAAGATTGAGCTGGATTTTAGTAGTTAATTAGTTTAGTCTGAACGAGAAAACATTGCTGTCGAGCGTGCAAGACGAGCGAGCGTCCATTAAAGCTGTACGAAGGAAGGCACGCTGGTGATTGATGAAGGCAATTCGCCACTTGTCCGGCCGCCGTGGCTGCACCGACCCACCCTCCCAACATCGTTAAACCACTCGGGTTGGTTCAATTCCACAAAGCCTTTTTGTTGCAATAGAAATTGAATTTCGGTTCCAAATCGTCGCCGATTTTTGTGCTGTGTAGCCGTGAAACTTTTATTCATCACTGTTACGGAATTGGCTGATTGAGGAAACGCTTTTGCCTTATTGATTTTTCGCGCTTTTTTAGATAATAACTGGAATGAATTATACAGTGCCTACATTACATTTGATGGTTTAGAAGAAATGGACGAATATAGGAAGAATAAAGCAACTAGGTACTTTCGATGGATTAAAAATAATAGTTAAAAAAATTATAAAATACGCTTTTATAGAAAATCCAAGTAAAAAATAGAAAACAAATTTGCGAATAGCGTAAATGAGAATTTTTTTAATACTGAATTGTCATCGGTTCTTAATAAGTATGCCAAACGATTTAATCCGTTTTAAAGAAGGTCAAAATCATGTTCAAAGTTTCCGTTAAATAGGCACATATTAACATACGTATGAAGCTAATAAAAGCGTACGTTGGTACGAGTAGGTAGTTTGTGAGACAAGAGTAATACATATTTCAGACTCAACCATGATACAGGTTAATAGGAGAAATAGCGTTGAAATTTCCTTTTAGTTTTACCACGAGTTCGGCAATTTGGCCGTTTTTATGAAACGTACAGCAAATTCCATTAAATTTAATTGAAATATCTACGCAGTAATATTTAACTATGAAGTACTAACAAGGTTATTGCATTTCGTTTGATATACGTAACTTGATAGTAAAATTTTCTTGTATGTTAATATATCTTTATGTTGCTAGCCTACTAAAGAGAAGAAAACCGACACGGTGGTAAGGGTTGCGGCCGCTCTCACCCGATTCATTAAGGCCGACACTGATGCGTGCGTAATGTTGTAATGACTTACCCTTGAATGACATCCATGAAAGAAGTTCACATGGATGATTTATCCAAAATAAAAAGTATAAGTGAAACAACTCAAACTTAAGATTATTGCGTTCTAAAATCCAATAACTCTGCAACTCTCAACGACAAACATATTACATTTAAATTAGATCCGTACGTCTAAATATCTACGTCTCCTTGAACGTTCCTTCACAGCTCCGCAGTAAAAACTTTAAAATTAAAACCTCAACGCCGTTCGCTACCCTATTTAGGGAAAATAAAGAATCGTATAATAAAACAAAAATGGCGTCACAGATCTTACAGAGCGCTCGTCTAATGAAACTGAAGTTACCAGTAAGGTCTGTTGGTATTTATCAATTAAGTTCCCTCAAATAAATTCCGCTCGTACGTAAATTAATTAACACTTTGTGAACACCTGTGCTAAGAGATACATGAGTTAGATAATCCAACTTTGCAGTTACGTTTAAGAATTAACGAAACTTGATCATAAATAAAGAACGTTCTTATTAATAACTAGGAAATCGCCCTCGCTTCGCTTCGGGAAAAATAGTAAAAAAAAATATAATATAGCCTATGTCACCCCGGGATAATGTAGCTTCCCAACAGTGAAAGAATTTTTCAAATCGGTTTGGTAGTTTCGGAGCCTATTCAATGCAAACAATCAAATCTTTCCTCTTTATATATTAGTATAGATAACAATAACTTTTGTTTAGTTGCTACAAAGTAGTTAATGTGGGAAAATTAATGAATCAAAAAGGAATTTTCTCAAAATGTAAGACATGTCTTGTCATGACACAAGGAAAGAGTCACAGACATACGAGTAGATAGTAAATGTCTGTGGATAGAGCGGTCATAAAATCTTTACCTTACCTTAAATTAAAATAATAAAATTATTTTGATTATTTAATCATTGCAACTGTTGAGTGATCTCTTTGATGGTGTTGAAATACTTAGTAAATTGATTAGCTATGCTAAATATTATTTAACAATAAATAGCTAAATGCTATCATATGCTATCACAGTCTTAACCAAAATTTATTTGTATAGCATATTGAAGAACATGTACAAATTATATTATTGTATATTATATCAAAATTAAATACATTAATAAAAATACATACATCACACTGTTAACTTAATCTATGATTACATTATCAGGTACCTACAACGTCGCGCTCAGACATGGCGATGACAGTCGATGCGTAGTTAAAGATTAATCGACGTGTTTACTGTCTGAATTAAACAATCTATTAAATTAATGATATTATAGAAAAGACAGAGTAAAATAAATCTTAATTAACTAAAAGGTTATTTCACTTTTGGTTTTTTCCCTTTTAAAAATAACAGTAATAAACAAGGAGAAGCGCTTGGGGATTTCAAGACTTTCCAACTAATTGTGGCTGCTAAACCTTCAATATTCCTGCTGGGGTCTCAGTTGCGAGGTAGTCGGAGACTTATATTGGATTATTTTTGGTTTGTATCGGATATATTGCTATATTATCTTCATATTATGAAGAGAACTTATGAAGAATATTTAGTAGTCTATATAAAATTATCTTTGAATACTTTATCGAAACGCCGTCGTTTATTTATATTATAAACTAGGAATTCGCCCTCGCTTCGCTTCGGAAAAAATAGAAAAAAAATATATAGCCTATGTCACCCGGGGATAGCATAACTTCACAATAGTGAAATAATTTTTCAAATCGGTTCGGTAGTTCCGGAGCCTATTCAATGCAAACAATCAAATCTTTCCTCTTTATAATATTAGTATAGATTAAATAAATGAATACCACCTAACTCGCCGGTCGCATTTCTCTTTATTTGTTAATCAAATACGAGGTTGGTACAGTCAGTAGGTAGGTATATCTGGTAATTGTGAAGCGTTACGACTGAAATAGCTTTGCGTAAACATGACATCAACGTTACCGGCATCGCGGCACTTTGTGAACCTCGTACATTACATTTATGTCAGTTCCTGAATTTTATACTCAATTTCCACTTTACTAATAGGATATAATTATCATCCTTTTTAGGGTTCCGTAGTCAAAACGGAACCCTTATAAGTAGTTTCGTGAATGTCTTTGATAAATTTTTGCACTCGTAGAATAACTTTTGCTACGACGGCATTTCGATATCTCTAATAAGTAGTTTGGCTTATCCCTTGGTGTTCCTCGTTAGATACTTCAGACCTTCAATCTCTGCTTACCTACTTGTAAATGCTCATCACATAAAAAAACTTTTACTAAGAATTACTTACTAAATACATTTCAATAACTTTTAATAGTATGACTGATCTCTGTCTCTTATACCGTATAGGTTTGGACCTTCAAGAATAGAATAAATCAAAAATCAGCCAAATCGATTCACCCGTTTTTCGGTTTGTGGTTACCAACAGACACAAAAATTTATTTTTCTTAATGTAAGATTAATACAATTAAGTACAGACGTAATAACTTAACATTAATGTAAGTACCTATCAAAAATAGAGATGTTCATTCAGAGTAAACCGTAGTTTACATTTTACTTAAAGGCTTGTTGTATAAATCACATGTAACCCACCGGTAACCGCTAATGTTAGGCATAAAATATAAGACGGCACCGTTTATGTTGTGCGGTTGAGTGGGCAGGTGATCGATCACAGAAAAACGAGGGACCGCGAGCTCTGAGAGAGCCACGTGTTACCTTAAAAGACCATGACGTGCAATAAAGTCGCTTTAATAGCATTGAAGTATTATTACTAGCGTACAGAACCGACACCGCGAACACCATGTATGTCCCAATGCATTGGCGCCATGTGGCTTCAATCTTCAATGGATTCGTTCGATTTTGAAAGGAGAACCGGGGCTCAATTTTGAAAATAAACCTCCCGAGCGGGACACACATTTTGTTCGAGATGTCTGTTCTATGACATTATACTTCAATGTTTAATAGACGTTTTAAATAGACGCTCTAATATAAATCAAAGATATTTTTATTATTCATATAATATCATTGATCTAAAAAGACGTTCCACTCGTCACGTGTATTATTGATTGTCATAATTCTGTAACAATCAATAACTCCACCAATTCGCACTGGAGCAGCGTGGTGGAGTATGCTCTTAGTAGAGAGCCATTAATGGGTTGAAGGCATCGAAGAGATACTCGTATTATGATTAACTTGTCGCTCAAAAACCCATGCGCTATTTATTTGTATCAAATGATTAAGAAAGTGCTCAAAATTTTGTTTTATTGAACTCATCCCATTCTGATATTGAGGCTCCAGTCCAGTTTCTGAATACTTATGAGTCATGGTTATGTCTGTTGTTAGTTCTCTGAATGTATTACTTACTATTTGAAGCTTTTTAATAACACTGTAAACTACTTTAAAATGAATACCCGCTTGAGCGCGTTTGTCTTCAAAATGGCCTGTTACAGAAAGTTTCTAAGTATTTACTTGGAAACACTCTGCTTTATATTGTTAGAAATAAGGGAGCATTATCTAAGCTTAGCGCCTTGATGGCCAGACTGAAGTACAAAAATCAAATATATTGCTTATTTTCTTTTTGAAACGTTTCTTCTACGCCATTTCTTTATATTAGAAAAGGCTGTAACAAATTAATGATAAATTATTCTGTCTGTTTGTGGACTTGGTTTTTCGGAATTATGTTACAAAAATCAATATCAATTATATATTAGATATATCTATTTTCTATGAGCATAAAAGTAACAACGTACCGCATTGTTTATAACTTATAATTATGACTACAAAGGCGCTCGCAACATAGTTTGAGATTAAATATTGAATTTCACGCTTTCAAGAGCTGAATTTCTAAAATTCTTCCGTAATACTATCAATTAATAAAACATCCGTGCAAAGTTACTACAGCTATAGATTAAGTTACACTTAAATAAATGTTGAGTTTATGTTAGGTAACTCATCTTGAAGAGTATTAAGCTACGATTGAAGTCTATAAAGATTGCGAATCTGATTTTATGATGACTAGCTGACCCGCTGAACTTTGTACCACCTAACAACTCTCTCTTCTCCCTCTCCCTCTCCCCAGACTGACAGTTATAAAATAAAAAAGTATGTTGCTAAGGTTACATTAGAAAAGTTAACATGGTCGTTAAGTTTTCTTAAATTTTCCGCACAACTTTCTTATTTTTTTCTTTAATAAAAACCTTCTCCTGACAAAACACAACAAAAAAATAGTGAAATTCTTCCAGCCGTTCACGCGTCATGCTGTGACCAAGGGAAATGGGGATTAATTTTTGTATGTCTATATATAAGTAGATTTAAAGCAAAAAACTTAACAAAATTTCTCTGACGCCTCAGTACTTCGGAGGAAATGTTAAGTTGTTAGTTTTACTAGTTATAGTTCGATATTAGTCGTTAAGTGGTTTCAGTAACTTTGAAACTAAAATAGGCACCAATTTCCTCATAATCTGCACTAGAGCATTTTGATCTAAGATTCTAATGCCCGATTTCACTAGCACAGTGGCACTTAAACGATCTCCTAATTAAGTATCTCTTAGCGTTAGGCATTACCTAAATCTTCCCCTACCTTAAATTCATTTTCCTAGTGATATGTGACTCTTTGTTAAGGGTCATTTATGTAGGTAATGTTTGTAGTGGTTGATATAATTTTTATGTGACCGATATTTTTCCGATAAAAACTATTTGTATTTTTCTCAGTGCTTTGCATGTCTTATGTTTTCCATCATATTTGTTATGTTATACAGGTATTAATTGTGTTTAATCATCAAGTTCCACGAATAATTTCATAAAAATAATTAATGATTGAATTGTATAATTGTCTTTGCCAGCGCTTAAAGTCACTTGTACTTTATGGTTCTTTTCACAAATTCAATTGTCATCATCAAAATAAGTTTATAATTATGTCAAATGTAGGGTGCCGGAATTCGGGCCCCTAAAATTTAGAGGATCCCTATGCTAAATAAGGGACACCTATTTTAGATGTCACTTAAAATTTAGGGACTGTTGGTGAAAACCAGCATAAGCTTCCCAATTACAGATGAAAATTAATGAACTGCAAAATACTATATTTTCGCAGTACTTATTTATCTTGGTTGTGTAGCTAGTGGCGTTGATATCATTTCTTTTAAGTAATATGCATGGCGTCTCTATTGCAATCACTTGTCTATGTTTACGGCCTCATTTGATCACATACCGACCACAAAAAAGCCACGGAGATCCGCCATCAATCAAGTGCGAGAGACGCGAAAGCCTTTCTGTCAGGTCGCATTCGTTGTACAGGCTAAAACCTTATACATATTTATATTAGTTTGGTTTTGCTTTGGTTTTATTACAAAACTAGCTGAACTGGCGAACATTGTACCGCCGAACAAATAAATGTCATGTTATTTTTAACTAAACTTGATGTGTACGTGTCTCCCTTTCAATATCTCCTCTCTATTTTTATTATTATAATTCTACTTATAATATTGATTTACCTTTGACCTCAAATAAAAATTAAATTAATTAATAGTTAAAATAAAATAATTAAGTGCTAATCGAATTTTCCTAATGTAGCAAAATGCGTAATGTAGCAATTTCAGAATGCATCAAATAAATACAATGTCTGTAAACTTGTAACACAAATGAATAAATGTAACTTAATTGCAATAAACGATAATATTATTATTTAGAAGTAATATTTTCGTACGATCTCGGAATTTAATATAAAGCAATTCTACAATATTAGAACCAAATAAATTTTCAATCACATTGCCCCAATATATTTAATCATAATAGGTTAATCATATTAATGATCAGTTGTATCATTTAAACAACAATCAACGAGTGATTCCACAAAGCAACTTGCTTTACAACGTGGAATTAAAAACAAGTTAAATAGTTTAAAAAATTAAATAGAAGGATTTATAGTGGATCAATGTAGATACTAAAGAAAATACAATTGGGACTGTGCTGTTAACTTCGAGTATTAAGGAGTTCTCTTGGCAGGAGCCAAACCTTTGTGTAGTATCAGGTCAAGTTTGTCATAAAAACGCATTGTGATCAGAACCAAAGTAACATACATTGAAGTATAATGTCATGGAACAGACATCTCGAACAAAATGTGTGTCACGCCTGGGAGGTTCGATTTTCAAAATTGAGCCCCGGTTCTCTTTTCAAAATAGAACGAATCCATTGAAGATTGAAACCACGTGGCGCCAATGCATTGGGACATACATGGTGTTCGCGGTGTCGGTTCTACTCGTATACGCTAGTAATAATACTTCAATGGAAATATACAAAAAACTCCTTAGGATAAGTGGAAGTAGGTCTAATTAGACTTGCAAGATTTGACAAGTTAAATAAAACTGTTTATAATAACGCTAATAATAACTGTATACATTACATAAATTGTACATACGTCATGAAATCCTGGTTTCGGGTAGCTCGCTATTAAATTAGGATAATGGTTTAAAATTAATAATATCGCAGTGTTATTAAAACATAAAATAATTCAGTGTAAACCTTTTTAATTATGCCCATTTGTTAACAGAAAACACGGTGAGGTTTTCGTAGCTGTCTGGACCAACACAAGGAAAATATGAGCGGTCTGGAATCATTTCGGTTGAGCTATATTTTAAAGCTCCTTCGGTTGTATTTTTAGGGGCATCAGGGCTCACCGTGCAAAGGGCATTTAATTTCTTCATTAAATTAATTTGACGGCTGCAATTTATTAGAGGCTGTCTGCAGGGCAAAGGGCAAGGGTCTATCGTTACACGCTTTGTTACGTGACCAGCCCGAATGTCACCAGTTTAATGATTTGTATAGAACGAGTAAACGATAACAATTTCTAGGTCACTCTTAATTTAAACCAATGGGGATTATTATTGGTACTTATTAACTGAAAAAATATAATTAATTAATTCATTTATGTAATCTATAATAATATATAAAAATCGCGTGCCACGGTGTTTGTTGTCGCACTCCGAAAGGGCTCGATAAATTTTTATGATTTTTTTTTCTATTTGGTAGATACAAGATTTGCCGAGTCAGCTAGTAAATTTATAAATGAGATACATGATAAAAATGGAATAAGATATTACATGGCAATCCATTTTAATATAAGAAATAGGTACAACATTAATTTTTACCAAATGAATAAGGCGGATTATTGTGTAGTTTAAAATAAATACCTCGATATTCTACCATTGCTTAATGAAATCCCTGAAATAACGAAAACTTACAAACATGAAAAAGGGTTTAAGTAGCGGTTAGGACTTTATTGTGTGGGTTATTGATGCGATTAACATAGGTCGCAGCGCCCCAAGTGCTTATATCCAAGTAATAATACTACAAAACAAAATAAGCCAAAAATTATATGTAAAAGAAAGAGAACAATGTTATAAAAGTAACACTCGTTACGTTGAAATATTTATCATCCATCATCATCCATCCATCAGCCTTTGGAGGTCCACTGCTGGACATAAGCCTCCCCTAATTTGCGCCACTCTGACCGGTCCTGAGCCTTCTGAATCCAGCGGATACCCGCTGTCTTCTTCAGGTCGTCAGTCCACCTGGTCGGGGGGCGTCCTATGCTCCTTTTTCCGAGACGTGGGCGCCATTCAAGGACCTTTCTTCCCCAACGGTTATCGGTCCTTCGCACTATGTGGCCAGCCCATTGCCACTTCAGCCGGCTAATTCTTTGAGCTATGTCGGTTACCCTTGTTCGTCTACGGATCTCCTCATTTCTGATTCGATCACGTAGAGAAATACCGAGCATAGCCCTCTCCATAGCCCGCTGCGCTACTCTGAGCTTGTGGATTAGGCCAATAGTAAAGCACCACGTCTCGGATCCGTATGTCATCACTGGCAACACACACTTCTCAAACACCTTCGACTTCAGGCACTGAGGTAGTGTTTTGGACGACAAGATATGACGCAGTTTCCCGAACGCAGCCCATCCGAGTTGGATTCTACGAGTGACTTCTTTCTCAAAGTTGGACTTACCCATCTGGATCACCTGTCCCAGGTAATTGTATTCGTCTACAACTTCGAGAGCAGCGCCGTCAACAACAACCGGTACGGGTGTGACATGGACATTCGACATGATTTTCGTCTTGTCCATGTTCATCTTAAGACCCACCCGTTGTGAGGCGCTGTTCAAGTCCCCGAGCATTGTACCAAGTTCTTCCAGGGAACTCGCCAGGATTACTATATCATCGGCATATCGCAGGTGTGTGATGTATTCGCCATTGATGTTAATGCCACGTCTTTTCCACTCCATCAGCTTGAACACGTCTTCCAACGCAGCGGTGAACAGTTTTGGGGATATGACATCCCCTTGTCTGACACCTCTCTGCAGTTGGATGGGGTTCGTTGCCGTGTCGTGTACTTGACGGACATGGTGGCAGATGAGTACAAACATTTCAACACCTCGATATACCGGTAGTCGATCCGGCACCGCTGGAGAGAATTTAATACCGCCCAGGTCTCAATAGAATCAAAGGCTTTCTCATAGTCCACATAAAATAGAAATATTTATATATACCAGAAATTCCATAGTGTGCAATATGCAGTCGAATATTTTACATTACTGTGTTCAATATTCCTCTTAAAGTTTGTTCATTTGGTATTCATGTGATAGTTTCTATTTTAGTCATTACTTATTGCAAGGTTCTAAATTATGGATTCGATCCATTAATATCCCAATACAATTAGACATTGGAGAGGCTAATAGTCATTCTAGCTATTGTATTCCAATGCCAGCCGAATAGCGACAGACTGAGGTTACCGCCTTACGATAACTGTGACCAAATGCTTATTGTCCCAATGCATTAATGCAAATTTTGCCACTAGGGTGCCCTTCAAATGCCTGTTCAATTTTTGTCATTGTTTAACCTGGTTGATTGTTTATGATTAACACAAGTTCTGAATTTCATGCAAAATGTACATTATCAGGAGTATTATAAGCAAAAGCAAAAAGCCTTAAGTTTAATAATAGTTAATTAGCGGTATCTTCGTAAGAATTAAAACATAAAATACGGATTTTACAAATGCCTCCTTAAGAAAACGCTGTTTATTAAAATTGAGCAACGAAACTTTGTACAAAACTTTATTACTGACGAGGTATAAATGGTTAAAGATTCGTTGGTTAATATTAAGATTGGCACCAAGTCGTTACTTGGTGACCCAAATCCATCAAGTTTCTTGAGAAAGATGAAGAAACTGTAATCGGATTGAGTATATATATATAGTATGTATACCCAATAAAACTGTATAAAATCGTACTTGAATTTCGTAGGCAGTTTTCTTGAAGCTCGTAACGAAAATGGCACATTTCGTTTTAAATTGCGATGTTGTTGTCGTGTTTGTCTTCCATTAAATTATATGAACGTCGGGTTAGGTCTGTTAAGGTAAACATTTTCCGTTACCTACTCCATTGTCCAACGTCGGGCTTACACAGCTGATGTTTGATTAAAATGGAAATGATTATGGAAATTTCCATCACAATCTTTTAGTACGCTTTATACTGAAACATATTTTTAAAATAATTATTTTCATAATTATTAACAAAGTGTATTCATTTGTTGCAGGTTGAACAAATGGTTGCTATATTGCAGAAAATTTGCAGCACTTCAAAAGCATGATTTGGGTAAGTATGTAAGATTATTTCTATTCCAAATAATGTTTAAGTTGTAGTACATGTTGGTAGGTAATTTTGTATTTGGCCCAATAATTATTTATGATAACTCTGATAATAATACATAAAGCCCTGGGGAGTATTTAAATTAAATGGATCAAACAAAGCAACAAAGCAAATTTACTGTTGGACGTACCTGTAGTTATGCGGATATCCGTTCGTAGCAAAGATTCATAATTTTCACGCTTTGTAGGGGACGTTAAGCGTTTGACCTCTGTGTAGTCGCTAATCTTTATCACGAGAGTATAATTTACGGTCTTAGGTTAGATCGGTGATAGGTGTCAATACTCGGATTGACCACTAGTAGTATTAATCCGAACTGAGGCAGAACACACCAGGTCTCCGCTTCTGTGGCAACAGACTTGCACGGTGTAGCGCGTCTAATGGGATGTAAGCACAAGACACGCTAAATTATATACTATTAGATTTTTGTCATTTTATTGTGATTGAAATCGCACAGCAAGAATACTAACTTTAATACCTTGCTTAAGTGAATGTGTCCATGTTTACGAGTAAGGAAGGTTAGCTTGGCCTCGTGAATAGATAGAGATCCTACTATAGGATAATGGTAAAAAATATAATAGATTAGAAGTAGTTGTAGCTAACTGTCATGATCTCCACAACAGCAGTGGCCGCGAGCGCGTGTGAAACGTGTATCGGGATGAGCGCGCGGTGGCGGCGGCGGAGCGCGAGCGCAGCGCGGCGGGCCGCGTGATGCGCGGAGCGTGCGGCGCGTGCCCCGCGCCCGCTCCGGCGCCGCGCGCGTGATGCGAGCGGCCCGCGCCGCGCTATACGCGTGGCTCGTGTGCTACGCAGCCGCGCTCTCCACTCACAAGTACAGCACGCGCGTCGTAAGGACCAAGTACGGTCCGCTGCGGGGCATCGTCGTACACTCGCATCCTCAAGTAGAGGCCTACCTCGGTGTGCCTTACGCTACGCCGCCTTTAGGAAGTCTCAGGTACCAATAATATAATTGACTCTCTATTTTTGTTCCTGAAACAGACTACGGGCATTAAGAAAGTTTTCAGTTTGAGTTTTTAGTTTATTGTGTCAAATAACTTTCACAACCCTTTGCGAATGTGTAGCTTAGAAGCTGTCCACACTATGAACAAAATGTCTTGTAATAAAAACGCAAGTCAAGAGTGAATATGCT
The DNA here is from genome assembly GCA_963932265.1 of Thymelicus lineola. NCBI lineage: Eukaryota > Metazoa > Arthropoda > Insecta > Lepidoptera > Hesperiidae > Thymelicus > Thymelicus lineola. The sequence goes on along the minus strand of OZ010683.1, from coordinate 11,433,179 downwards.
TTTATTGGTTGAGCTTTACCATCAACTACATCGCCACTTACCATCAGATGGGATCATCACAACTCAATATGAAAAATGATTTAAATTCTAATAATCTAAAATTTTAACAAAAAAATAAAATGTGTGCAATTCACACGTGGTAGAAGTGAAACTTTCCAAAATTTTGGTCAATAAATCGAATCTTCTACCTAGTTCCTCGCGCCATCTATGAATACAACTTAGCACTTTTTTAAAGGTAACCACGAACATAAGAAAAATTGATCGACCAACCGATTGTTGTTTCTTAGTTAGTTGCTAGATGGCGCGCTACAGTAATTTTGTGTAAGACGGCTGCTAGATGGTACCTACTTAATAATTTACGTGTTGTTGTCGAGGGGTTTGCGCAGCAAAGAGCTCTTATTTGTGAGTATTTTTATATCTTGTTGTGCTAAATAATAAATTTTATAAGATGCCGAAAACTAATGCCGAAATGTGTCGTCAAAAAAAAATTCTTTGAAAATATTTAAAAGAGCATTTGAAAGTATTTAAAAACAGTATAAAAATAAAACTAAAAAAAAAATAAAACTAAAAAAAAAGAAATTCTGGGAGATGCGAACCTGTGCATCAGGTATTGTGAATCTACGTCCTGACCATTGGGCTACGGAGAATTTAAATTGAAAGTCGAAATTAGCGGTTATATTATCTTACCTGTCGTTGCATCCGGTTTCAAATCACTAACGATTCTAAAGAAGTTTCACTTCAAAAAGAACCGACTTTAAATGAAGTACATGATGCTATTGTCAGATCTCGCTCAAATTTATGTGAACCATACAACAAGCACCAGCTTTCGATTAAAAAAAGAATCATCGAAATCGGTTGACATGATATTGAGTTATTCGTCCATTTATCGCGCACATACTTAATGCAAATTTAAGACTTATATACTTTTGACATGGATGCCATTGTCAGATCTCGCTCAAATTTATGTGGAACCACACGACAAGCACCAGCTTTCGATTAAAAAAAGAATCATCAAAATCGGTTTATCCAGTCCAGAGTACGGAGGTAACAAACTTAAAAAAATACAGTCGAATTGAGAACCTCCTCCTTTTTTTGAAGTCGGTTAAAAATATTCCCTTCTTTACAAGGTACATGCCGCCAGTGACGCCATCGCAGTGGCGGATGCCGCGGCTGGCGGACACCCCGGGCCCGGCGTGTCCGCAGGCGCCCCCGGCCGCCGCCCCCTGGGAGGACGCCCTGCTCACACACCCGCGCGCCCGCATCCGCCAGCTCGAGCGACTGCTGCCACTGCTCACCAACCAGAGCGAAGACTGCCTTTATGTCAACCTATACGTCCCTGTTGGCGGTAAGAATTAAAGTTCTTCTTAGAGATTCTTCTTTTTATTCTTAGTCAATATTTATTTATATTCATCTTAAGCTGTGACCAGGACATAATTATGTAGGTAGGACCGTAAGGACGTATGGGTATAACTGGGACGAAAATATCGGCCTAGAAAATATTTATCAGTAGGTGCACACAGTCCACGAACTGTATTTTTGTATTATGTTGACCATTGAAGTATAATGTCATAGAACAGACATCTCGAACATCATGTTTCCCGCCGGGAGGTTCTATTTTCAAAATTGAGCCGCCGTTCTTCTTTCAAAATCAAACGAATCCATTGAAAATTGAAGCCCATTGGCACCAATGCATTGGGACATACATCGTGTTCGCGGTGTCGGTTCCATATGCTAGTAATACTTCAATGATGTTACGTGTTTGATTATCTGGGACTAATAATGAAATACATATATTAAAACACTAGAATATGTTACGACGCTAAATAATTAATAATGTTTTAATATTCGAAAATACTCTTATTTTTTATATTATTGTGTTTGTAATGTTCATAGCCGCAAGCATAGTATTTAAGTACTTACCTACTCGTTGTGCAAGGCAACTCTAGCCGTAGGATAATTATTTCATTATAATTTTAGCAGCTATTATTATATTTTTATATTATACTTTTATATTTGGCGTATACAATAATATGATTAGAATTATGATTTAGAAATGCCATCAGTCGTAAATTTTAACCAACAAAGTTGACATTGGAAAAAAAACAGAACAAAAATATTTATTTATTTATTTATGCTTTATTGACCCTTAACAAATAAGTGGTACAAAAGGCGGACTTAATGCTAAACAGCATTCTCTACCAGTCAACCTTAGGAATGTGCAGAGAATATATATTGTGATATTGGATGAAACAAAATAATGAAACAAAACAGGATCGTAGTCACTTCTGCAAGGAGCTGAACGTGTATCTACGCTCATTTTGTAACATTCCATAAAGGGTATCTACCGTAAAGTAATCATGGGAAGTGGTCCTCTTTTTCATGATATAGTTGTTGTATACTAGGTGATTCTCGGAAAACGATAAATAAAATACATTTTAAAAAACGGGGGGCCTTGGCAAATCTGACGTAAATTTTTTTGCACGAAACAGTAAAAGTGCGAAAAATAGTGCTAGATTACGTAAAACATCTTCACTAAAATGTCAATTAACACTGATAGACCTTATTTATACATTTAAAACAAAATGCACAAAATGATAACATTTTGTTTTTTTTTACCCAAAGTCTGTCGAATGTGGACACTAGAAACATATATTTTGGGAAATTACGTGAGATCAGGGGGATGGAGCAGGGGTTGAGCCAATTCTCACGACATCTCAGGGGGGGGGGGAGAGTTCAAAGTCACTTTAAATGCCTAATGTAATCTATGGACGCTCTCTAAGCATATCAGTTCCATTGAAAAATGCAGTGTCGTCGGCATATGCAATATTTCAACTCCATGGGATAAGATGAAGCACCTAGTTCCAATTCAACTTGCGAGATTTGACGTATACGCGGTTAGTGCTAAGCTAATAAACGCTTGTAAAAGATAACTGTTCATAGTTTTTCATATATCATGTTTAAATTGTAGTATTAGCGAGAAAACGATATAGAAACATGCACTTGTTGAACAAACGAACATTAGCGTTAACGTAGTTTCAAAAAGCAGTTACTTCGCCACAGCATAGTTATTATTCGTATCATAATACTTTCCTCGTAATAGTATTATTTAATAATTTGTTTTTTATTCCCATCATAATATTATTGTACTATCGCCATTTAATTTTATTTTTTAGCAGCTATAATATTATTATCCTAGCCAGAACATTACTAAATTCTAGTTTTATGTATAATAATAATTTTCTCACTAAACGCCAAAATATCTTGCAAAACGCGATCTCCGCCTTCTTATCCTGATACCGACTTCATTAATTATTATTTGAACTTCCTATCTATAATAACAAAAACGTTTTTTATTTTAATCAAGAATTAGACAGGATTTCGAGGTTAAGATCGTGAAGTGCTTTTCTTTCCTATTATTTTTATAATTATTTCAGACTTGCTGCTTAAATTTTTACATGATTATGTAACAAAACAGTAAACATTTATGTACGTACTTACATGGCTATCGCAAAATAATATGGAATAATTATGTAACACAAAGTATTGTACTGTATTGTACTATTGTAAACGATTACACACTTATACCCTCGCAGTAGGTCGCACCTGTGTCGCGGGTGGCATGAACAATACATACAACATAATAACCCCCATCACCCGAGTACAAAATATATTTATCTGTTACATAAATACTCGTATCTACCCCGGCCAGGAATCAAATCCCGGACCCCTCGCTTCGCAGACAGGGTCACTACCAACTACTATTATATACTTGCTAGAGGGTCGTCTTTATTTATTTAATTATACCTGATTAAATGAAGCCATTTTTTAATCAACATATTCACATTAGTAAGTAGCCTCTAGAATATTAGTAAAGGTTCACATCATAAGAATATAAGCGTTTTAATGTTATTCTGAAGCTACTTAAGAGTAAAACGGTAACAAGCTCTTTAATAATATATTTACTCGACCCGCAGTACGCTGAACTGAATTCTGTACCAATTGCGTTTGTTATTATGGCAGCATCTGATGCCCGGAATGAAACAATAATATCATAATGGGGCTTTGTCTGGTAAAATGGTGATTCGCGGCGAGGTCTCGTGGTACCCGTTAATCCTTGCCAGTAGCTTATTCATAATTTATTCACACCATTTCACCGCTAATTCACTGTCCGTTAAGTAAACTGCTCTGTTAAATATACATCACTCCGTCTCTATGATCCGATGCGACAACCTCAGTAGGTATTTTTTTTTATGGAAATAGCCGACAAACGAGTTGACGATCCACCTGATGGTAAGTGGCTATCGTCGCCCATGGACATCAGCAACACCAAAGGGATCACTGATGCGTTGCCGACCAAGAAAGAAAGAAGAAAAAGAAAGAAAGAACTGGCTCTCAAGCCCCCAGCCGGAACACGACGAGTCGTAGGTAGGTACACTGCATTTCACTGAAAATATTTAGATTTATGTAAGTGAAACTAAACAAGATAATTATTCCTCGAACAAAGAGGACTGCTTTACAGCTATCTATTATTTAGAACATAAAAGACAATATGAGAACGACAACTAGACAAAAAAGAACACGATTTATTAGTATTTTCATACCAACCTATATACCAACTTATATACTTGAGGAAATTGAAACATATGAAGAAGAAAGAAGCGCATTTAAGAAGAAAGAAGAAACAAGAATAGCTTCCGAGGTCTCAATTCCGTAGTGCATTGCAGTGCATTCAGCCCCCTGCAAGCAGTGCGGAAGTGAGGCTAAGGCAGTTTTATTCATCACACGAGATCCGGAAAAAGAAGAAGGAGCGGATTTCTTACTCTTATTTCTCTATCATGACGTTCTTTTGTGTGATAGATGAACAGTAAATTTTAAGCTTTTCTGAAAGCATAATTCTTATAGTATAAGATGATAATATAATCTCAAGTTTCAAATTTTAATACATTCAGAGTGTGTGTGGTTGATAAACATTCATTCAAGAATAATTTGCAAAGGGATGAGTGAAGTAGCTTAAGTTTGGGCTCCATTTTTTAGAATGTGTAATCGCTGATAATGGTATTTAATATTCTGTCTTATATTTTGTTTTCTTCAATACTCTGGCTTTAACTGAGAAACTGACGGTTAGTGGCCGACCTAACTGTCGGAAGATTTTATGCCATCCATATGGCCTCTAACATGTCTTAACAACTGCTATCGAAATACCGGGCCCGATGGCTTTACGTACCCTTCGAAGTCCTAAAGCGTTCAAGATATTTTTGTCACTAATGTTCACCCATTCAACTACCGCGTCCGCCGTTGCCTACTAGGTCTATCATTCGGGATCGACAGCTGGTAATAAAGTAAAAAAAGATACCTACCTATTTCTGAACTTCCAAACCTTACGAGAACCTTTGTTCCACATGGGGCGAAGGTGAAAACGAAGCATCGGGGTTGCCGTGTCTGGTGTTCGTCCATGGCGAGTCCTACGAGTGGAGTTCGGGAAACGCGTACGACGGTACGACGCTGGCAGCGCATGGAAATATCATCGTAGTTACTATCAACTTTAGGTTAGGTGTACTTGGTAAGTTGAAATTTTTTGCAATAAGATTAATTATGAGGATAGTTCTTTACAATACTATTAAAGTTAAATCTAAAAGGTCATCGCAACAAATTGGCTACCTAGGCTTTAAATTTACCAGATTATGGTCTAAGGGGTACCATCAAATCTATGATCATTTTAATGAACAGATAAAAAACCAGCTTATGTGCAAGAGGCGGGCACATTAATATATTATTTAATATTTACTAGTCACACACATCACAAAGAGTGACAAACATTCAAACATCTTCACAAACTTTCACATTTATGGTCGTAGCACACATATCAACTCGGAAAGGGATCGTCACCGGATCGCCTCGCCGTCAACCTAACGTAAGCGCGTTACCAACCGACTAGCAGCTCCGAGTCGACTCGTCTACGGCTAGGCGACGCCGCGCTTACGGCTCGCCGGCCGCTGGTTGACGGAATGAATGACAACTGTTCGCCGACGCAGCGGTAGCCGCGGCGCGGGGCGTGCACGAGGAAACGGAAAGTCGAAGGATAGCGTACGGTGAGACGTAAGCGCGGGTACGGCAAGTCGTCCACGCACCGTACCGCGGTTCGTGAGCTTGTCTCGAGGCGAGGAGATTACGTTACGAATCCGATAAGTGTGCTTTACAGTAGGGAGTTTCATACAAAGAATACTGACATGCAAGAGTTGATACGTTTACGTTCCGTTTACGAGTTGATATGTGTGCTACGACCATTATAATATCATTAGTATAATACTGTACTGTAAGCACTGTAAAAGCCAAAAATTGGCTTTTAAATGCTGTTGCCAACGACGATAGAGAAACATATTTTAAATTCATATTAAATTTGCTGAATTTAAAGCCTAGATTTTTTTTAATCGTAACCCGCTAGCAAGCGAAGTTGCAAATCACGATATAAAGCAGCTCTAAATATATCTGAATAGTTCTAAATTTTAAATCCAAAGAGTCGCAAATCTACAAATATGTGCTTTCGCGTGGCCTCGAGAGTTTCGCTTGAATAATTTGAAAAGGTAAAATGAAAACTGCAAACGGGTGGATACGGTGTCGCACCTTTACGCGAAATTCATTTATGGTTTTCTGTTAATTTTAAACCTTCGTTAATTACTTTAGTTAAATAAAGAAACATTCCACTTAAGGTTATATTTTTTTCTGTGAAAAAATATTTAATACGAAGCAAGCAGTTTATAGTTTTTTTTTAGAAATGTTGTAGAAATTGAATTAAGTAACGGTAAAATAATTTTCCATGATTCAAATTATAAAACAATAAAAGGTAAAAGAGAAAGAATGAGAGTAGCTTGATTAGTTATAAATGTGAGTTGTAGTTTTATGTGATACTAGCAATTGCCCTCACTTCGCTTCGGAAAAAATCTAAAGTGCTTTAGTTAACTTACATAACATACTCTTAAAGCAGCGTGATCGCTCATTAGAACCACGTTACAATGAAAGGTCAATACTCGAAATAACAATTCGATATATTTAGGGTTCATTACCTCAAAAGAAAAAACACGGTTCCCTTAAGATCACTTACTTCATTGCCCGTTTGTCTGTTTGTATTTCAAGACCTTTTTTCTCAGGAACGCGTGAAGGTAACAAATTAAAATCAATCCAACACTCAGGTCTGTAATCCCTAGGAGCTATGAAAACATATAATATTCTGTATCATCAACGCAATCAAAAAACATTCGGCTAGAAGAAATGTCTTAGGTAAAACGTAGGCTAAATAAAAAATCTTAAAACTGTGAATTTGTAAGTATCACAAAAAATAATAATTTTAAACCTATTTGCAGAACTTGGTAATTTGATCGAGACCCATGTCGATACATTTAAGGGGACAACAGTTTTTCAACGGCAAAGTTAAGTTTGTTCCATAGATGTTAATGGTTTGTTCCAATTATATTTTCGTTACACAGCTATGTTAGGTTTTACTAAAATAGTTAAGTTAGGTTCAACAACCCTAGTTCGCACTGAACCGGTTGCTTTTACTTATTATTATTATTTCATCATATTATTTTCTAAATTTTGTGTTTCCTACTTAATCCTTAGTACATAAATAACATTGAATAAATAAATTCTATGATGACGTTTGATCAGTATTTCACATTAAGTACCCACACTTAAAAAAAAGAAATAGTCTTATATCGTTCTCCAAGGTACAATCTATGTCTATACCAAAACACATCAAGATTGGTTCAGCGATGAGAGAGAGTTAAGGTTAATTCGATAAGTTATGTGAGAACGGTAATAAAAAAGCAACACATTTTGGCATTTATTATATTGTAGTTTTGGCAAATCAATAATTTGGCAAAGGGAAGATATTTCTTCACAGAAAATGAGAAAATTCAGCACTCTGCACTCTCAACACGATGTTCCTCAGGACTGCATTATAACAGAACTACACCATCACTACTACGGAACTCTAAAAATGACAGAACACTTAGTTATTTCAAAGAACAATCCTAAGCTTGATTTAACACACCGCAATACGTTTTGTTTAGTGGAGTTATGTATTTTATTATCAATTATTCAATTTGTTCAATGTCTATTTCTATAACACTAAATTACGATTTTCAACCCCTTCCAGGGTGAAATATAAAAAATGCTAAATTTATGTTGGAGGCCATAAATAGGTAATTCATGATTTAAAAAAAGTGAATATAAAAATAGATATTTAGTAAAAAAATTCTAGCTCCATCTTGCGAAACAGAAATAAACTAAGAAATGCATTTATGCCTTACTTTGTGTGAAGAAAAGGTTTTTGTAAGTTTAAAACAAATTAAAAACTCATTTTTCGGTTTTGGTATCGTGCAAGTATCGATTTACAACTTAAAATTTTTTTATTTCGAAATCACAGACGTACACTTCAATTATATTTATGTGTATTTGAATTATTGTAAATTTGTAAAAAATAAGTACTCCAGTGCCACGCTATGGGTCCACCTTGCAAAATATTAAAAAACTAAGAAATGTATGTACCTATGCCTCAATTTGTGTGAAGAAAAGGTTTTTGTATGTTTAAAACAAATCGACTCATATTTTATTTTCTCGCTTTGTTATGGAACCCTAAAAAATTGCCTATAATTTAAGTTGAAGACTCAATATTGTAATATAGTCCTGTTGAAATCCGTTCAGTAGCTTCAGAGATCAATGAAGACAAACAAACAGACAAACAAAAATTAAAAAGCTCATTTTTCGGTTTTGATATCGTGCTAGTAACGATTTATAACATGAAAAATGCAGTTATTTCGAAATCACAGACAGACATAATTATATTATGTATTAGAGGTGTAGTCGTTGGTGTGAATCAACAAATACAGAGCCATCTAGTTGCCAAGATAGTAATCGATTATTGATTGGATATCTGTTACTCATACAGACTTAATTTGCGTTTTTCTACCACTTCCCAGGTGAAATTTACAAAATGCTGAAATTATGTTGGAGGACATAGATACGCAAACAATATGCTCATAAAAACAAAATACAAAAATAGATATCCACTCAGTAATAGGGATTTGAATTAATCAAAAAAATTACCTTTAAATGCATTTTATGCCCTTTCCATGCAATTTAAGTAAAATCTAAGAAATGCATGTATAACTCTTTTTGTATGGAGAATACGTTTTTAATAGTTTAAAACAAATCAGCTGATATTTTTTTATTTTTCCATACAAACCTTCCCTAAGGAACCCTTTAGTATGGAACCCTAAAAAATTGCTTAGTTGTTAAGTTGAACATTTTGCAGTATCCTAGTAAAAGTGTTGTTAAGATTCGTTCAGTGGTTTCGGAGATTAGCGGAGACAAACAAACAGACAGACAGACAAAAATTTTATAAACTCATTTTTCCGTGTTGGTATCGTGCAAGTAACGATTTGCAACTTGAAAAAATCATTTATCTCAAAATCACAGACAGACTCTTCAATTTTATTAATATGTATAGATGTATAGATATATTAATGACTGCAGAAGCGTTGCAATTGCCGACTTGGTGAATAAATTTCTAATTTTGATTTTTATCTAAATCTGTAAACAATATTTCGATTAAAAAAAGATTCACGTTTAGCATTTTTTATGTTCAAAGGCAACACAAAAGATTAATCTAGGAGCGTTTTCTATGTCTAAAAATAATTAATGTTTTGGGTTTTGTAAGGGGGAGCAGGAAGTCCCATTGAAAGAATTAATGGGGTACAATTTATTCATAATTCCTGTTTAATGAACTCATTCTTTCCAGATTGTTCACTCTTTTCATTCAATTATCGCTATATTTGATTTAATTGATTTTTATTGTTGCCATTATATTTTCTATTACCTACTTTTGATTGACTTTAAAAAATAGATTAGGAACATTGAAGTATTAATACTAGCGTATGGAACCGATACCGCGAACACGATGTATGTCCCAATGCATTGCCGCCAATGAACTTCAATTTTTAATGGATTCGTTCGATTTTGAAAGGAGAATAGGGTCTTAATTTTGGAAATAGAACCTCCTGGCGGGGGACACACATTTCGTTCGAGATGTCTGTTCTATAGAATCATTATAATGTCATAATATTATACTTCAATGATCAGGAACAATATCTTCCTAAATTGGGTGTAGGTACTTTGTGTAACTGTAACCTCAGTATTTTTCTTTACTTGTGTGCGTAAATTCGTTTATTTTATGATAGCTTTTCGGAAATTTTTAGTATTTTTAATAGATGACGAGTAAAACAGTATTCGTACTTTATAAATATGGATATCGTTAGATATCCAATTATCGTGCACTCGAGACACATCACTAGTATATTGTACCTGTCCTACATTAATAAAATTTTGCAATACTATATTGAATGATGCCGGCACAAATGCTTCCGTCATAGAAATACTCATATGAATCATATTATGCTGACAAAGTTTAGAGTTAAACTCTGCGGGCGCTTTGGTTAAGCGCGGGATATTATTTATTCATGTTTGGATTGTGTAGTTCGTTTTGTTAGGTGCCGATTTTCTACTTTAAATAAAATGATTACATTTGTAAGATGGAAGAAAAATATAATCAACATCAACTCGATTTATCGCGAGCATTTAAAGTAATTTATAAAATTAGTGCACAATCAATTACCACCACGATCGGGTGCATTCAAATTAGATATCATCATTCAATCATTATAATCGATAGTTTAAGTTTTTATCAGTTAACTAGCATTGTTTTTATGTTCCCAATCGGAACAATGTTCAATACGCGACATGTAATAAAATTGACTTACTTAATATTTGTTTTAGATATTGGATGTACCTGAACCTAACAATGTATATAATATGATACATATTAAAATCATTAATGTACTTACGATGTTAAAAAAATATGTTCTAGTAATCTCTCCGAGGCAAACTGGAAATAGGATTAAATCGTATGATTATTGCTTCTGCGCAAGCGTCGCCATATTCTATGCCGGCACGCTGGCGGGCCTGTGACGCGAATTTATTTCGGAACAGTCTGTCTTAGATATATTTAAGTCTATGCATTCACATAAGCAAAATTTTTGCGTTGACATTTTTCACGCTCGTATCGTAATTTTTATCGACATGAATCCTGTTTTTAAACACTTAATAAAAATTTGACGCCAATATTCTATGATGCAAATTTCAGTGGATTTTGCATACATAAATCAGAAACTATGGTGACAATAAACTGGAGCTTGGAGTTTATAATATTAACGTCACTTGCATAATAATATCTGTCCTTTCTTTGTAGGTTTTTTAAAGACTGGTGCTAAAGGTTCAGCACAGGGTAATTTCGGCCTCATGGATTTAGTAGCAGGGCTTCACTGGTTGCGGGAGAACCTACCAGCTTTCGGTGGCAACCCTGAGAAGGTCACAATCATGGGTCATGGAACTGGTGCAGCTCTGGCCAACTTCCTCGCTGTGTCACCAGTTGCTAAAGGTTTGAAGATTGTGATTATTGTCATTTCATGTGATTTATTTGCAACATCATCAGTCATTAACATGATACCTATTAATGATACGATGTACTCGTCATTACTCATTTTAGTTATATATGTAGTTAGATAGATATTTATATTAGTTTAATATAAACAATGAATGAAGTGGGTATCACTCAATATTACCCCTAAGCCTGGGAATACACGTCCGATTTTGTTTCCGATTGTCTGATCAGACTATCTGATCGTATTTACTCGATACACGTCCGATTTTTGCGTCAGACTTTTTCTGAACACAGTCGTTCTCGAGCTGTGAGAGCGGTAAGTGCTTGCTTGCCACTCTTGCCAGAAAGAAAAGATGGATGGCGAATGAAAATTATGGTTACTTATTGCATATTTGCTCGTGTTAGCGCGAAAGAAGAAATAACGTCGCTATTGGATTCAATATTCAATTTCAGTTCAGATTGATTAAGTATCAATCTGACAAGACTTACCGAGAGTAATTTCTACTTAAAACATCCAAAACTACTGAGATACCCCGAAAAGTTTTTTGATTGTTATAGAATGAGTAGGTATAAGCTCTTTTAACGTACTTTTGTACTTGAATCATTCTGGACAACAAAATAACTTACTTCAATATAAGGGATGAATCAAAAACTACTCGTCAGATCTCGCTCAAATTTAAGGTGCTTGTCATGTGGTCCCACCACATGAAAAGCACCAGCTTTCGAGCGAGAACTTTCTAGCGTCGATAGTTACGGAAATAAGCCCCTCCCTCCCTTTCCCCGCACGAGTGATCCTATAAGGGTTCCGTTTTTCGTTTTTTTGTGCGGAACCCTAAAAATACAGTTGAATTGAGAACCTCCACCTTTTTTTGAAGTCGGTTAAAAATTGGAATAGTTAGCAGCGTGTAGGTACAGATAGCAGAGCATAAAAATAAAAATTTTGAAAAACCCCCCGTATCAGGCTACTGCAGCGCCCTCTGGTGGCCTACTGGCATAAAACATATAATTATAAGCCCGCTCTTTAGTGATACCTTTTGGATGCAAAAAACTGCAATGAAATCGGCCCAGTAGTTTTCATAAAAACGGTAATATACATACATACAAACTAACAAACAAACAACCTCTAACCTAATGCATATACCGCCTTCGTTTCGTTTCGTTCCGTCCGTCGTGGGTAAAAATTAAAATGAAAAAAGGGATAGATACCATATAGGAATAAAATAAGGCACAATGTATGGAGTATGAGTATTGGTAGAAATTATTATACATTTTAAGAATTAAACATTAAAATAATAAAAAATAAATTAAAATATTCATAATAATATCTTAAATTAAAATAAATCTTGCATGTCCTTTGGTTTCCTAAAAACTAATGATCAACAACACAAAGAAGTTTACGACTTCCTCGTGACCTACTTAATTACTTAACCATTTTAGTAAATTTTAATTAAATTTTAACTAAAAAGTGCCCGTCCAAACGTTTTAAGTGATAAGCCCCGCCCACCTACTTAACAGAAAAATTTCTAAATTACTTATGTACTAAATTACTTATCTACTTTACTACTACAATGACATAACAATGCGACGCGTGCGTTCACTGTCACGCTAGAGAGTAAACTGGCAAGTCGGAAGGAGGAATCGGACGTGTATTGGTCTCTGTAGAAAAGTATGCAGACCGCACCTTCAGACAATCGGATCGGCCATAAAATCGTAGACGTCTTGGCGCTGTTTCCGACTCGGACGTCCGATCCTACAATCTGATCGGACGTGTATTGTGTATTCAAACAAATGTATGGCACGAGGGCCTTCCGATTGTCTGATCAGACTATCTGATCCGACGATCGGAGAGAAAAATCGGACGTGTATTCCCAGGGTAATACAAAGTGCAGGCGGTAATATACCTACGAGAATCATTTAGTGTAAAATTTTAATGTTTACCCTGTTTCTGTATCAATGTAAACTTATATAAATGTCCATCGCGAATGTTATAGGTACTATTTAAAATGTTTCATTCTCTCTTCATTCTCTTTAACATTGTTTTCTATTTCGTTTAGTGCTAAAATAATATAGTATACTAGCTGTTGCCCGCAGTTTCGTACGCGGAAATTATGCTTATCACCCCCTTGGGATTTTCACCCCCTTGGGGGTCGAATTTTTTTCTAAAATAAAATTACAACTCCTTTTTACATCAGCTATCTGCCAGTGAAAATTCAGTCAAAATCTGTCCAGCCATTTCAGACATTAGCCGGAACAAACAGACAGACAAACAGACAAAAATTGTGAAAAAATGTTGTTCTGGTATATACCGTGTATACATCCAAATGCACTTAGTAAAAAGCAGTTATTTTAATATTACAAATAGACACTCCAATTTTATTTATTTGTATAAATGTAAAGATTAATTTATTTGTTCTTATTTACATATCACTAAAGGAGGTTAAATATCCCGAACGTAGTACTGGTGATGATAACTTTGAGAAACATTCAGGTTTACAATTTTATTACTTGAAACTTCAAAGTATCAGTTTCTTGGACAGAAGTGGCTGTTAAAAGTTTTGCACGAATAAAGAAGGAAGCCATCATCATCAGTCACTGTGGCTTTATTCTATGTTTGCGCGCGTCACTTCGCTCATATTTAATCGTCTACTGTATAATCGTGCACATGCTACGTTTTTCTCATGTTAGTCGGGAAAACTAACTTAGTAAGTAAGTGGGTAGTAGGGTATATTAATGGATCACTAGCGTGTGCGTGTGAAATATATAATTATGTGCTCGCGAGGCCTCACTGTGTAAAATATCGTACGTTTTAAATTAGTGTTAATCTGTTACATTACATTATATTATGGTACACAGGTTTACAAATTTTTTAAATTAATATTAGTAACGAAGATTTTCCATCGGCAGTCGGTGTCAAATTAACTTTGGTTGGAAATAGTTTTCAATTTTAGCTTTTTCTTAAAACGAAATCAGAGGATACAATATTATTTATTATGGTTGGAAAATTATTCTTAATCTTAGAAATGTAGCATTACAATAAAATCATATTTATTATAACATGTAGAAGGGACTTTAGGTTAATATTTCTTATTAGTTGTGATTTGATTTGAGAAAATATTTATGAATCACAAAAACATCCATTATGCTGAACGCACATAATATGAAATGTATGATTTCATACAAATGCGGTTCATTCGGCGCGTACGGTGCTGAAATTATATGCGGTCACCGTTTTAGTAGTCTCTTAATAGGTATATGTTTAAAATAGTGAATTCTGTTGTTTGACTTCTTGATGCTCTAAGACCTCCGACATGTCTTAACGACTGCTATCTAATTATAAAAACTGGGACCGACGGCTTAACTGAGTGAAACTTTGCCATTAATGGTCATCCATCCACCGCGCTCTCGGTTGCTTCACTCGATCGATCATTTATGATCAACACAAGCAGTCGGGACACGAATCTAACATGATGACATTGTAAATAGTTTTAGTTACAAATACTTCTTCTGTAAGACCGTGTGAAAATGTCAAAATTTTCAAGCTTACAATCGAAATGAAATATTTCAAGGTGAGGACCATTATGGTCGCCATTGTACAGAGACGGGAATGGTCGTTACCAATATCCTTTGACGAGTGACGCAAGGGCTACCCTTTGTTCTTAATTAGACCGGCCTCTCTCAGTTTTCGTCTCACATTTTCACATTTAATACGCTTAGATATTATTATATTATTTTGTAATGAGATTATAATTGCCATATTTTGAATGCGTTAATTAAGGGCTTCTTCTCTCTAACAGAATTAAATAATTAGGTTGGTGTAATTATGCGAGCAGTGATAGCTAGTTGGTTTGAAACTCAGTCCCAAATGGAAGTCTGTTCTTTCTGAACATATATAGGCATTTAAAATTAATTATAACTTGCTCTTCCTCCTAAATTACAACTTGATCCTGTGAATATATGCTAAAATAGAGTATCTACTCTGTATTGTTTCTCAAAGTACGGCTACTTTATTCTTCCAAATTTGCGAAAAGTGGTGAACTATAAACATTGTGATTCTTAAGAAACTAGGTAGTAACAGGTTATGCATAATAAAAATGATTAAAAATAGTCCTCCGTACGCAAGACTTGTTTGTAGAAAAACATGTTTCCTTGCGGGATTTTTTCTCATTGTCGTTCCATCGAAGAAGCAAATGAAATTAGGTTATTTGTTTCAGAACTACTGAAGCGAGTCATCTTGTTAAGTGGATCGGGTCTAAGCTCATGGGCTTTGCAGAGTGAGCCACTCGCAGTGAAAAAAAAGGTGAGTGAAAGAAAATTAAAGGCAGATTGGGTGGCAGCTTCTAACGAAACTGAAATCATTTTGGTAAACTTTGCCTTTTGTCGACCTGTTTTGTTACTCTCATACATGTTTACGGTCCATTCAGTAGTGGCTGGCGTGTTCTAGCTTTATGTCCTGATAACGTTTAATGAAAATGCAAATAGTCAACGTGAAGTTGCATTTTTATATTCTTTATTTTATAAAAGCAGATAATTATCTCTCGTGTATTTTAGCATTAGTTTTTATGACGTCTAGATAACTTTTACAGGATCAGTGCAGAATTGCAAAATGCAAATTGCTTGTACCTATTATAAAAAATGAAACTTGATAGAAATCTGAATTAGTAATGAGTTTTAAGTTATCTTTCACTAATCATTTTATATAAAACTAATGTTTAAGTCGTCTCATATTAAACAGTAGGTAAATTTCTATTCATCCTTGATTTTTAAGTTAATCTCTCATAATGAAAGGCATTTCATGACTGCTTGTTTCGGAAGAAAATTAATGCTATTAAATCCCGCTGGACTCTATCTATACTCTTTTATAATGTGACTAGAAGTTGCCCGCAGCTTCGCAGTCGGTAATTGGAACGAAGTTCCTTATCGCGCGTTGTGAATGAGGGCTAGACCGAAAATTTCGACACTTTTTGATTTTAAGAATGACCACACCTCTTTTTGAAGTGATTCAGACAGTTTTACAGAGATGGCTGAATAAACCCGAACCGAACCGACATTCATGTCATTAGGTCGATTACTTATATGTTTTATAAAGAATCTCAACAGCGTGATTCAGAGTACATTTTTGTAGCGACATCTATTATTATTTGTTAAAATGCATTGAAGTATAATGACATAGAACAGACATCTGGAACAAAATGTGTGTCCCGCCCGGGAGGTTCGAATTTCAAAATTGAGCCTCCGGTTCTCCTTTCAAAATCGAACGAATTCATTGACGATTGAAGCCACGTGGCGCCAATGCATTGGGACATACATGGTGTTCGGGGTGTCTGTTCTATATGCTAGTAATAGTACTTCAATGTTAAAATGATATATTATGTTCTATTTACAAAGTATTCTGTATTATTTGAATTCAAATCATATTTGACATTCCAAGTTTCTACAATGGCGCTGTACAACTAAACAATACTTAAATCGAAAGGAACTTCGTTCCATCCGGGTATCCTTTGACACCTCTCATTTTTTTATGCTTATCATATTTATCTTCTACTTCACCCCTTGGGGGTTGAATTAAAAAAATCCTTCTTTAGTGGATTCGTACGTCATAAGAGGAATACGTGTGCGAAATATTAAGTTTCTAGCCCTAAGGGTTGGGCCTGTGCGTTGATACATCAGTCAATCACTTTTGCCTTTAAAGATATTTAGCTCATTAGCTCCAGCTTCTAATTAATCAATCAATGAAATAAACTTTTTGCCTTGTATACATTTGTGGTACAACATGGTGTCGGCACAAGGTGTCGACACAAGTTACCAGTTTGATGCCTTTACAATATTTAACAAATGTATAAAAATGTTTTACATTACAGGCTCAATATAAGTTGTAAGACACTTGCGGCCTAGTGTGAACGAGCCATTATGCGTTTCGGTCGAGGAAGAGTGTATTAACAAACATGTTAGTTATTTCCGTATAAGATAATCCTTAAATTGCTTAATCAATTGTTAAATTGTTTAAACCATAACAAAGTTATAATATTTTTACTGTACTTAACAAACCTCTGTTCATAAAACTGTCCTCGTATAACTTGTTCTCCAAACATTCAACGAGATAAGACAAAGTCCTATCCTCGCCGGCTCTGCATACAGAACAGGTTCCATCATATACAGACTACTTGAAAACTACTTACAAAATTACATCAGACTAAGTTTGTCAGCGTTTTCAAGTATTTAGTGTTAGCTTAAGTTCCGGAACTTAACGGTTATCCGCAACTTGTAGAACACTCGTAAACTGAACCTCTTAAACTATCTTCATTTAAATTATCTGCAACATAAGTAATTAAAGAAAACAGATTTTATAACACTGACGCCTCAACTCAGAGTCACTAACGGTTACTTTAGTCGCTCGTTAGTAAATAATCACCATACAGATTCTGTACCTACTAAGGAGCGATTTAAGTAATCGTTAGTAACTCTGAGTTGGGGCGTAACTAACAAATCTTTATGCTTGTGTACGTATAATTAACAAATTAAGAATATTATTATCAGTCAATCAGTAAAAATATACTGTTTATATTTATATATATATATATAGGTAGCAGCACAAACAGACTGTCACGGGGACCTGCTAGAAGATGACCTGGCGCCGTGCCTGCGGAACAAGCCGCTCGCTGAGCTGCTGGCCGTGCGGCTCGACCCGCCGCGCTTTCTACCCGGCTTTGCGCCCTTTGTCGATGGAACTGTCATCGTCACCCCCTCCTCTGTAAGTTGACTGACACTTTGATATTAAGTAGTCGTACCTATAGCTAATATTTTGATTATTATGTAGAATTTAGAAAAAAATATTAAGTAGGTATATATTTAAGGTTAGCTGATAGAGAATGCAGTAAGCAATAAGCTTGCCATTTGTACTAACAACATGGTACATAAAGATGTATCAGGTATAGATGTAGGTAACGTAACGTCATAAGTGTAAGCCTCCTGTACTATTAAGGGGTTATTTTAAAATATGTGATTGTTGTATAAATACGAAGAATAAAAAATCCATTCAGATCAATACAATAAAGAGTTATTCGTATATCTATGTATTCTTATATAAATATGATATTATTTTAACATTCTAAATGCAATATCTTACAATTTAACTGTTCAAATGTAGTATTAGTATTTCGCAATTTGAAACATTATCTTTACTAAGTTTGTTCAATTAGTGTAAATCAAATTTGTGAAGTGCTATATTAAGAAGAAGCAACGTTTAATATTAGTTCAACCATTTATTTTAAGAATTATAACTTACTGCTATTCCCAGAGAACAAATTTTAGTCTTAATAGAAAGCTTCAGAAGTATTAATGTCAAAGGCTTTGATAGTATTGAGTAAACGATCGCCCCCGCTAAACAGTCGTTTCACTTCAGATTAAACATCAAAGAGGTTAGATAAGTCAATTGAATTGATCTACTCGAATTAGATATGAGATCTAAGCATCTTTAAGCCATCATTTTACCGTACTATTATATTATATCGTCTCTGTTACAATTATAGTAAATCTTTACGACAAAAGCCAAGTCTCCCAGTCCTACCATACAAACCAGAGCATCCAATATATTAGACAATTTTGCTGACTATATTAATGATACTGTGATTATTGTTAGTCAGCAGCAATTTGGGTAGAACTCTCTGAATTCAAACTAGACTAGTAACTAAATAAGGATAGTGATGAATTAACTAAATTGTCTGACTGTGGGGCGCGGTTCGCAGATTCTATTATTATCGTTCATCATCATCGCAACTTATCACTGCAGGATTTGAGTGTCCGTAATAATGCAATGGGCTATTTCGAATGCCTATTTGCTAGATAGATTTCACACACGCCACATCGCCGTCTGACATGGACTCGAATCATTGCTTTGTTCTGTGAAATTGCACCTACGCTGTAGCAATTAGGGTGAGATCTATAGAGATAACTTAGACTTTGACTTTGCTCAGAACACAGACAACTAGATGATTGACACTTTGTTAATAAGAAAAGGACCATTGTTTTTGTGTGGATGATTATTAACAAGAAAAACTTAAAAATTCATAAAACGGCTACTGTTAAGGTTGATTTAGGTCCATTATTTTTGATTCGATTTAAAATCTGAGCAAATTCTAAGCACAGTTTATAGATATATCTAGATCTGGCTGGGTTGTGATAGTGACGTTGATGTGTTCATGTGAGTTGACGGTTTGTCCTGTAGGTCCCGCCGCCCACGGACAGTTCCCGGCTGGGCGCGGGGGCGGCGGCCGTGGCCTCCGCTGCCGGACACGAGCTCGCGGACTTCTCGCACCGGGAACTACTGTTTGGACTCACTACTACTGGTAACTATGATTTGTATACTGTATACATATAGTCTTTGTATAAGTACCGTTTGTTACGTTTATTAACAAAACAATGTGAATAATTACTAGTATGTTAGGTGCGATAGGTTTGGTAGTGAAGGGTCACTTATTTATAATAATACTACATAAATCAATGTCAATGTATTTGTCGGAGATCATAAAATGGAACATCAAGCCGGGCCAGGCTTAGGTGTATTCGGATTGTGAAGATGGCAACACTATGTGAATTGACTACTGTCATTTGGTCACGCGGTGACGTGGCGGGAGAACCGAGGAAAGCTATTAACTTGCCAGCGACGAACGGACATTCTGGATACAGCCTTCGAGCTGAGCAGACGCCTAGTAGTTACTTTTAAGACGGAACGCGACGTGTGAATTGTATTGTGATATCAGATTGACGAGTAACAGGATCAGACGATTATGCGAGGCATTGGGGTGGCTGTGAGAGGTGATGGGAGGCCACTGGGCCGTCGTGCCCTATTATTTGTTGGTTGTTACTCGGATAATTGAAGACAATCAGTCCTAATCGCGTATTTTATTATAACCAGTGTAAAACCTGTGTTAAATGAGTTTCTGACTAAAGTGATGTAAACGCCCACTGTTGTTATTATTTCCCGAACCACCACCCAACCAGGCATTATTTCCGTTATCGGAAGTGGAATGGACCCACATGATGAGAAAATTTCGCCCACACATGTCGGAAAATAAATGAAGAATGACGGTGGTTCGGATGATATTTGAAATGAATTGGTTGCAGTGAGAAACGTAACGACATTAAACGCGAGTAAATGAGAACCGTGGAATTTTACAAAGAAAATATGTGAACCTACCCTCAGATATTCGCCTCACGCAAGATGGAGATATTAGTCGAGAAGCAATTATGATGGAAGTGAATAGTGGAACAGAGTATGTTACTACGAGTATTTGAACACAGAACACGAGGACGTGTTCATTTTGTCAAAGATGGCCGAGGGAGTAATAGCGTCCAAGACACCAAACCACACCAAACAAACCAAAAAAAAAAAAAAAATTCATAAGACGTGTCTTTGAGGGAAAAGTACTATCTTTCCATTTGAATCCGCATTTCAGGTTTTTCAGATATGATGTACAAAGAGTGGACAAACATGCTCGCTGCATGTAAAATAAGGATTTTAAATTTGGAATAAAAAGTATCGAAATAATCATTAAGGTTTGAGGTTATAAGACAGCGATTTGGTATGGCATATTTTTTCATTATTCTTAACAAGATTGGATAATTCGATAGTGTTTTTGTGTAGTAGGTATACACTGGAAGTCAAGCAGTGTAAATGGTGCCGTCATCTTGAACTGTCAAAGAAACACCTGACAGAATGTTCAAAGTTAAGATTTCATGAATTTGTGTTTGAGTAATAAGATTGATTAGAAAGAACTGGTTAGAATGGTGGTTTGCGTAAACTACAAATCGTTTCGTCGTATTTATGCTTGATTCAACGAAGTATTTTAAAGTCATTGTACAATATCTTTCAACGTAATTATGATTAACAAAGTTATTCAAAGTCAGTGCAAGTATATTGTTTTGTGACACCAGAAGCGTTCTGTAAATGAGATCAAGAATATTCAATTTTCAAACATCTTGATATCGTGTACCCTCAGTTCAGAAAAATAACAATTAGACATTTCGTGTTTTTGTCTTTTGTTTTTTGTGTGTTTCAGATAAACTAAGTGATGATGACAGTTGTATGGACATGTAACCTGTGAATATCTAAACGGTGACGAGAAATTACATCAATGCGAGATAACGAAGTCTGATGTCAACTACCTGCATTTAATTTTGTTGATAGTGACGGGAGCGCATCGCGGCTCCTTGTACCGTGGCTTACGATGAGTATCATCGATGATTGTATGGCGACATGATATAACAGGTGATCTGTATTGATACTTTTGTAGCTAATTTTGATTACTGCTCACTGACAGTAATTGTTCCTTGTTGAGTTTGTGCTGATATTACGTAATGTCAACATATGACATTTGATGGTTACTTGAGTTTGTGTACTTGACGATTTTTGGTAATGAAGGCCACAGAGAGAATTTGGTGAGCGAAGTGAGCGAAAAATAACCTTTTTGTTATTTAAAAGTGACATGCAAAGATAATAATTCCTTTACTGATATGTTGTACTGTTTTTGAGAATCTTTAAGACAGACGGGATAACACACTAAGAATTTCGTAAAATGTTCAGAGCAAGTGAACCGATTGTTGATTGTTTTTGATGAGTAGTAAGTGGTATGCAAGTCGCTCAGATAGCATGCAACTCCAGTCATTCGTAGGCGTAGGCGTAAGATCGGGCACTAGATATCCCGCCGCAGTGCGGCCACGACTGTGAGTGGCGTGCGTTTGGCTTGGAGCTGTAAGCAGTCGCTGTTGGAGCTTCCGATGGGAAGCAGTGAGTTGTTGTTGTTGTTGTGATGTGGAACTGGGTACAGGAGGTAGCCCGGTTGGCTCATGATGATGATGGTGTTGATGATGATGATGATGATGATGATCAGAGTATTGCATACAAACTGCTGACTTATCTTTGAGTGCTATGAAGCCTTTTAGTTGTAAAGTTAGATCGTGTTATCAGATTGTAGTTCTTGGTATTATCCCGTTCTGGCTGCTACATGTGTTTTCATTATGAAGCCTTGGGGCTTGAGGTCAGGGAGGCCGAGTGGGAAACTTTTACTTTGCGAAGGTTATGTTCTTTCCAGATGGTCCCCTGCTGCCTCACCGAGGACGGTGAGATTGTCACGATGGCCGTGTCGGAGATCATAAAATGGAACATCAAGCCGGGCCAGGCTTAGGTGTATTCGGATTGTGAAGATGGCAACACTATGTGAATTGACTACTGTCATTTGGTCACGCGGTGACGTAGCGGGAGAACCGAGGAAAGCTATTAACTTGCCAGCGACGAACGGACATTCTGGATACAGCCTTCGAGCTGAGCAGACGCCTAGTAGTTACTTTTAAGACGGAACGCGACGTGTGAATTGTATTGTGATATCAGATTGACGAGTAACAGGATCAGACGATTATGCGAGGCATTGGGGTGGCTGTGAGGGGTGATGGGAGGCCACTGGGCCGTCGTGCCCTATTATTTGTTGGTTGTTACTCGGATAATTGAAGACAATCAGTCCTAATCGCGTATTTAATTATAACCAGTGTAAAACCTGTGTTAAATGAGTTTCTGACTAAAGTGATGTAAACGCCCACTGTTGTTATTATTTCCCGAACCACCACCCAACCAGGCATTATTTCCGTTATATTATTATGTTATAAATATTATGTTATTTGTATCTTTTATAGGTAAATCATAACAATACGGAAATACTTTGTGTAATAAAATATTTAAAATTAATACATAAAAGTCTCTCTCATGAACGAGTACTCCACATAAACCGATGCTCCATAAATAATAATAACGAAAGTTCATTTCAACAAACTAGCGACGGCAAGAATGTAATTTTCCGAGAGGAGATTGCTATCTAATCTTTACAAGCCCGTTAACTTTGGGACTGGCGTGGATTGGGAGCGAGCCACTTGTTTTATGATAATAACAGTATCAGCGATCGGTAGTGCTCTAATGCGCAAGGGTTCAAACTTATAATACAACTAAATTGCTATACAAAGTACAAACATAGACCCTTCGTATTAGCGATCTATCAATAATCCCCATAATCTAACAGTACCTTTTACACTGATATTGTTATCTTAAGACAAGATAATTGAATTAACTAAATTCCTTAGACATGGCGTAGCCATATCATCACAATCTATAATTGTTTGGTCCCGAATCTCTCAAATTTATGTGACGTGTTAAGGCCATATTAAACCGAGCAAGCTAAAACCGAGTTAGCAAACTTCACGCTGCTTTAACAACATCGAAGAACTTCCATGAAATAGGAGTCTCGTACGCTACAATGTTTTACCGTAACAAAGCAGTGCTAATTAAATAAGACATGCTTAGTACCTACTAGTTAAATACCTACTAGTTGATTATGTAACTCTAATGAGGTGAGTAAAACCTCTTAAGAGATCGATTTAAAATCACTTTTATATTTATTTATAGGATCATCCACAAAATTACAAAAACCAGCAATTCTAATAGATCTAGGTCTTAAATGCCTGCTTATCAGCAGACTTACGTAAGTAACCGTCCGATAGTAAGTTGTCATCGTCGGTCATCAACGTTAGTAGGCAAAGGCATCACTGCTACGAAACTGGCAAAAACACGGGAACTCGTATTAATAATGGCTTTTCGATATTGCAATGGAAACACATATGGGTCATTATTAAAAAGTTTCATTTTTTATAATAACCCATATATAATTAGACTCTGTCAAGATTCTGTTAATAATAGTAGTTATACAGTTAAGCAAAATCCCTTCCATTATTCGGTTTATCTTCGTTAATCCGCACTGGCGAGCGGGAAGAGATACTATTGCAGTACCTACTGATGATAGCTTTCAGTAAGCTGAAGTATTTTACGCGATTGGCATGGGTTATATTAACTTAAACTATATGTATAAACCCACAAAAGCTGAACTCACATCCCAAAAATTACTTCGCAATATCTGCTTCATAATTTTTTATTTCCGAAGTTTCCCATTTCCTAGAACTCATTACGAGTATATCAATATTAAAGCGTAAATGAGAACGCTGTATGTAACTTTTTCAATTCCCTTGTACGGTTCGTCTGGCGTGGTACATGAATTATGTCCCTCACAGTGCTATAACAATTAATAAATACCCTTTGAAGTAAATTTTATTATAATTGACATGTATTCTCAATTCAACTTATTCAATTTTATAAGTTTAATAGGATCTAAATCATAAATGAATTTATTTTATAGTTACAAACAACGTACTTACGTTCCACAGTGTGAATAACTTAAGACTCATTCTTCATAAGAGCCGGTTTCCTCCAAAGCAAAGAATAACAGCACTGAGCGGAGACGTACTATAAATAACTAAAAACATACCTGATATTCGTTATTTCCACATTTCCTCTACTCCGAGCTTCGGTGGAAAATATTCAACGGAGAAAAGCAGAGTGACAGTTCAGCGCACCCCTGCCGCCCACCCGTCTTACCGCAGTCGGATCGTTAGCAAACACGCATAAGCTCTAGCCAGCTCACATCTTTCTTCCGCATTGGTGGACACTAGCCCTAATAGGTTACAGATAGGTATATTATGCCGCAGGGAAACGCCGACGTTAAGGATTTTGATCAAATCGATTTTCATCATTTCCCTGTGACATAAGTGTGTTCGTTCACACGGTCAACATGTTACATTTCTTACGACAATTGACTGACACAACATCGCGTGTCTTATCTAAAGTAATTAGATATGAAATTGTGAAAAAAGTAGGTACCTAACTAAAGTTACAGAGCAAATGATTAAATATAAAATATATTTTTTGACTTCGTAATTCATGACAGAAATACATGTTGATAAATTAATCTCGTTTTTGAAATAATTAAAATATTCGCGACTGGTGACGATGCAAAAAACGCGAACAAATTTAGCAGAACACCCGTACTTTTTAATTAAATAAATGTGAATGCGGCAGTGGGAGCTCATAAATTTATGCAAATGAATGACATGCCATTACTTGCAGAATCTTACTTGGAATTCAATGCTCAAGACTTGGAGTTCGGCTTCAACGAGAGCCGGCGGGATCGGATTCTGCGTACGTTTGTCCGCAACGCCTACTACTACCATCTCAACGAAATTTATTCAACTCTCAAGAACGAGTATACGGACTGGGACAAGCCCGTGCAAAACCCACTCAGCGTCCGCGACGCCACGCTCGAGGTAATGTTTCAATCCAATATTTATAACCTACCCGTAACACTTTGTCATGGGAAATATTTACAGCGTGCTCCGGTGAAAATAGTGTGTCTACATGACACCATTTGCCCCCTCTATAGTTATACTTAACACTTTATTCCTAGTTCGATTCACACTCGATTTTAGTTTCTAAGTTAACGTTTAGTACTTGCTTGATGATGGTATAGCAGGTTAAGCTTTCTGACAGTGACGAAAGTTTATAAATGTAACATAAAAATATTTAAATTAAAGTACCTATATATTTGTATTATTATTACCTAGATATTTGTATAGAAAAATTCTGGAAGTCTCAGCTTAACTAGGCCTTCTCTACGTCGCTTACTTAGTCATGATTTCATGAATTGTAATCTTTTATTTTACAGTTTTTTATAATAAGATTTAATCTTTCTTGAATTTTGTTCATTAATTAATAATATTTAATTATTCACACAAAAATCAATCAGTTACAACATTGTATAATACAATACTCATGAAACAATGTAAAACAAAACAAGAACAATTCAATATACAAAGTCAACGTATTTTAACGAAAATTAGTGGGTTGTACCGTGTAGTCGGGCTTACGCGGTGTGTCGCCCCGTCGCGTCCGTTCAATATCACCGACGATCTTCATTTAAGCCTCAAGTGGTTTCCGCAACTCACCGCGCCGTCTCGCGCTATACAAAGGAAGCTAATGACGCTCGTACACTGAATACAGGATGGCTGTTGAAAGCCTTTATTGGAAAAGACTTGCATACTCCGGTAAAAAATTCAACGTCATCATTGTCATAACGCTAACGCCACGACGCTGTCTAGGTAGCTGTTTTTTCTAATTTCCCCCCGCTTGCTCCGTAATTATGAGCGCTTGAGAAAAAGGTTGGCTTCCTGATCCTTGAGAAATAAGAAATGTTTCTTGGGAAATAACGTTTGTAGCCGTGTTGTAAGCGTATGCTTTTGTGTATTGTGTGTGCATGGGTAATTGATCCAATGTGTCTATGCGTACATAAAATCCAATATCACAGAATGGCAACTTCCAGAAAAAAATTGTCTATGCCCCGACTGGGAATGGAATTAATGGAACCCGGAACCCGACCTACCATGGCAGTAAAACAAATTGGGCTAGGGTCGTGTATTAAAAAACTACATGTTTATCGATCCGACTGTGATCTCATTTTGGGTTTTCTGTCTCTATCCTTCCTTTTTTGAACGAAAAGAGACTTTATGTAAATCGTGAATGAATGCCGTTTACAAAATTTAACTTACTAACACTAGAAGAGGTCCTATTACCAGATTCTATCTTTTAGTAAACATTTTTTCTATTTTCCTCAGTATTTTTTATCTCTGAAACCCTTTGTGGCATTTATAAATCTCAGACCATTATTTCAATAGAAATAAGCTTCCTCGTTTAAAATGAGTATTTTCCTTAAGTTATTTTCCTTAATTAAGACCAGTTAATGGCCTGAAAGAAATTAATGTTTTGTAACAAAATATGTCGAACACATTAATTTATAACCAACATTTTTTCTGGTACACAATTTTATTTTGAAAGTTATATAGATAAGCATAGGTAAGTAACTAAATAGAGAGAAAAAAGATAAGAAAATATTATTTATTTACGTAGATTTATAATCGCAGATCCCATGTTTGTTTATATGATTATACCTTTATATTTGAAAATACCTATTGTCAATGTAGACCAGGTACCTAATTGTCGAGATATATTTATTTCTAGGAACACAATACTTCGACCTCTCAGTAATTATTGTTCGTACAAAATATGTTTTTATTTGTGCTCTACATAATATAAGTTTTATTTAGTGTCCCATTGTACTTTAAATATAAGTCCATAAAAGAGGATTGTAAAGTACAATAATCGGCTTATGGTGTATTAAAACAAAGAAGTCCAACTAGGAAACTAATTACAAAACTAAGGTACCTAGTCAAATTATCATTTACAATGATTTTCATTTTGAAAACTGCTTTTCAATACAACTTTCTCTATCAAATCATCGTTAATATTGTAGTTCATAACAAAACACAGTAAGGTATTACTCCGTAGCTGATAGGATTTGTTAACAATATACAAGTTCATAGCATCCATAACTTTATCTACTTAGATACACAGAGATCACAAAACTTTAGTTAGGAGTGGGTACTCCGAAAACTTTTCCATTTAATCAGCTCTATCTTCTGTGGTTTTAGTTTTGAACATATTCTTTTTATTTTTGATGATTACTGATTAGTCTTTTGCTTAAAAATGAAAAAGCGAGACAGTGTCTCTTACCACCGGGCACGGATCCCTTAACACTATTAAGTGATGTCCACTGACGTAATAGACATAATTCAACAGAGCTATTCACAGCTCAGCTACGAAAGGAAACATCGTGTGGAAACCTGCATATTTGATTCATAATAGTACATTATGATACAAGTGTGGTATGTTGGTCATTACACTCGAGGTGATATTGCTCAGCGCGAGCCGAAGGCGAGTGCTGCAAGAAAACCGAGAGTATAATGACCAAACCTCACGTGTGTCATACGACGTTTTTCAACACACTTACGAGTAAATAATTGAATCCTAAAAAAATTTTTTTTTTTAAACGCTTTTATTTCAATAATGTTTAGTTTATAAAATTAGCTACAAGTTGTGAAAATTTCAAGTCTCTACGTAAAATAGAACATAGAGAATTATGCGTCTAAAGTCTGAAAATCGTTTTTTTTAATTTAACAACAAATAAACAATGAAAATTAGTTTAAAATATGATTTTCGTGTATTGTCATCGGAAATACACATGTCTGCCAAATTTCATCAATTTTCATTAAAGGGAAGTCATTCAAATTAACGTTACAAGATTTGATGCTTTGAAGATTTGATGCTTTGATGCTTTGATGCTCCGAAGTGAAGCTAAATAAAAGCGTTTAAAAAACAAATTATTCGTACTCAAATAAACAATGCTCACAGACCAGACGGAAAGGTTGTTTATTATATTTTTTTTTCTGCGCGCGGCGTGTTATCTATGCGCGCGCAGATTGGAGCGTAGGCACGAACAATTACGGTAAACAGCCAAAACGCAAAATGTAAAAAAATGTAATATTTATGTATTTATGAATTAGTTTCACGTTGAATTATTAATTAAAGTAAATAAGTTGTTGAAAATTTATCATATTCAAGGCGGTACACTTCTTTTTTTTTACAAAAATAGTGTTAATTTTAATCTTATGTTGAAACGAAACGTATCTAAGTCAAAACTTTTTTCCGAAATTTAAAAATAAAACTATAACCCGGCTAAGTTAAGAGCAAATAGAATGCATAAATAATATCTTTCAGCAAGGTACAAACTTAATTTGATGGAATATAAAATAAAACACTAGTGCGATCAAGAAAAAAAAGCACAAGTGTTTAATACCACGGTTTATGAGTGTAAAAGCCATGTGATAAAAACCAATTTATGAGCAAGGGTGTTGAAAATATCAATTTAAAAGTCGAAGTTAACTGGCTATTAACAATATGTAGCCTATCCACTAGACAAATATTTGCCGAAAGCATACCTTTGCAATCATACTGGCTGTATAAATGTATTTTGGTATCGTGTTTACGAAACCCATTTTCACTCATTTATGAATATTTTACATCCATAGATCGCACTGTAATCAGGCTTAGCCGAAATCGATCGGAGCAAATTTGGCTTCATGTTTGACTTACATTCATAATTCAGGACTTTACTCCTTATGAACGATTATAAAATATGTATGTATATAGATTAGTAAATGAGGGTAGTAAATGCATTTTTATATTATTTTTATATTTTTTATATTATTGAAAGCATGCATCACAGAAATCACATCGCGACAACACAGTAACACTCCATTCCATACGTATAATATTTACCAACAAACAATATAAGTGTTAACAGCTGCAGAGTGATGATAGTAAAGCAGTGATAGTAAGCCGGGTTTTTCGGCTTGTATGGCTGTACCGCCACTGCTAGGAGAGTACCTAATCTTCGCATGATTACTATAACACATTAATGCACCACAATACGAAAGGCAATGATATCGCTGTAATGCGATTGCTTCCCGATCTTTATTTGGAGGAAATACTAACGACAAAGTGTGAATGGGGAATCGAACAAGTCCCTTAACCCAGCAAGACAGGGTCACCACCAACTTGGTTACGAAACATGTACGTATATCTAAACGATACCCTTGAGAGTTCTACAGGATGGCCCCTGCACGAATGACCTAATCACATTCTGAAAGGACACCCAAGCAAAAGAAAGAGACACAAGTCACAACGTTTGTGTCGTATGCGTGAACTAACGCTATCGTATTACGTATTCGTTAAAGTGCGGCACTGGAATTGGATACAGCTCGGATGAAAATCCATTCATCGTAAAAGATTTCGATCATGTCATATTCAATTGCAAAGAGACGGATTTCAGACATTTAAATACGGCTCCCAAAGTAGATCGCCATTGATGAAGCGCAAAACTCAAAATATAAGCCCAGTTTATGTAATGTCGCGGTCGTACACATAAGGAAATACCTCCTTAAATAATATTGTGTACATATTTTGGAACTTTGCCACTAGACCTAAATATGTACTTGTGAAACACTAGAACAAAGGTTATAAATACTGTATCCTCTGCGGTTAAAAAACCTTTTCGGCGCAGAATATTTTAATAATCAGATATCGAAATGCCGTAACGTTCCTGATATGAGCACGAGCAGCCTGTGGGTCAGCTGTACACAGAGGTGACAGAGGGCGTACAACGTTCTGCGTGTACAATATAATAATGAGTTTAGAATGCTGATGGGGCTGCCGCGCTTCTGTAGCGCCTCTGTAATTCTGCACTCAAGTGATGCAATATATGTAGATCGTGCATGGGCGTGGAAATCCCTATAAATATCTGCCCTGGCCGGGAATCGAACCCGCGACCCCTCGCTTCGCAGGCACTGTCTCTACCAACTAGGGTACAGGGTCGTCTACCAACTAGGGTACAGGGTCGATTTTCGACTTTTTTCATAGGTACAATTTTAGCGTAGACCTATGTAGTACCCGACACACGCCGGGTATCCGTTAAGTCTAAATATTATTACAAAGTTAATGTTTTCTATAGGTACTAAGCGACGGCAGGACGGCTGCGCCCCTGATACGGCTCGGCTACTTGCACGCGCTGCGCGGTGGGACCACCTACTTCACTCACTTTCACCACCTCTCACAAGATAAGGATTATCCGCAGGTAACGCGCATAACAATGGCGGTCATTTGAATACAGAACCGAATTTTAAGCAGGCTTTGTATAAAGAGGTGGGAATTATAAAACACTACGGGAAATTGAAATGGTTTGTATTAAGGAAAATAGTTTTGGAGGGAAGTTAAAGCAGGAATAGTTTAATTAAAATTGTAATAGTATTTTTGATTTTCTGCTAATCTCAAGGAGGAATTTTGGTGGGAGTGATATTTGTCTCAGAATATTCGTAAATTAATGAGCAATTTCTCTTTTATCCCATGACATTAGATTAACTATTGCTTCATACATAGATGGATGATAGATTACGTCAGATGGAATGTGACAAAAAAGCCTAAAAGCTCTACGAACATTTCACAAATGTCACTAAATATTACATAGCACAGTAGGAAAACATTCAATTAAGATCTTGTCTTTAGTTTATTATAAATGTTATAAAGTTGAACGTTTTATAGCGGCCGGGATCAGTGCACGGCGAAGAGATGCCCTATTACTTGGGAGTTCCGTTGTCGACAACACATCACCATCAGAACTTTTCCCTCCAAGAACAACGCGTATCAAAGCTCTGTATGCATTATATCGCAAACTTTGTTCGATATGGGTAAGTAAATGATGCATTGTGTTGACTTTTCCGGTCTTATTTTTACATTAATTATTTTTAAATTTCAATCTAGATGAAATGTAAAAAATAATAAAAAAAAACACATTTCCATTTTGTTTTTTGTACCATTTTGTTTTAAAGGTATAATTAAGTTTTAAATAAATAAATAAATAAAACACCCGACTGCGTAAAAAAACTAAAAAAAAACAAGCCTAGTAGCTTAGAATGTTGTTAAAAGTAATACTGAACAACTACACTATAGAAGGATTTACAGTCGATTAAAATTTTACAGGGCTCCTTGAAAAAAAACATAATACTAGATTTGATTGGTTGAAAAATGAGTCCCAACTGTTAATCTATCTATGGTGTAGTTATTCAGTATTACTTTTAACAACATTCTAAACTACTGCGCTTGTGTTTTTCTTAGTGTTTTTACGCAGTCGGGTGTTTTGTTTTTTTTAATTAATTAAATTACATATTCAAGTTACTAGCGGATTGTCTTTCCCTGTCTGACTTCTCTTTCTGCAGTATTTTTAATTTTCATTAAGTTTTGAATTAAAATAAATAGTCGTTTATAATAGCATGGAAGCAAACAAACAATTGTTCATTAAAACACTCTGTGAATTACGAGTAGATGTTAAAAAACTGAAAATAATTTGGTCCATTTTTATAGTATTATTTCAAAAACTTATTAATAAAAATACTTTATTCAGGAGTTAAATCTTAAGAATCGCTTTTAAGATATTTCGAATACGACAGACATGGTTCTTATTACTTTTATTATTATTAGGAGTTTTAAGAACAAATGATAAAGTACTTCTTATATCAAAGAATTCTTAAAGATTTCTTGCGAAGTCCTCAAACATCGAGAATCATGCTTGTTTCAGCAACTAACTGTTGTTGTTTTCCAAAATTCTCTCTTCTTTTCAAAAGAGTTTGCACAAAGTTTGACGTCCGTTTATACAGCGAATTTTTGTACAAACTTCAGATCTTTTTATACTTTTAATAAGGATTTTGAATAATCCGCTTAAATATACTCAATATTTTGTTTTGATGAGAACCTAAAGAAGTAAAAAAGTAAGTTTAGCATTATATTCGTTTGTGTACGTCGAGCAAATTAACTTTTTATATTTTTTTACTACCTTACTTCACTAGATAAACTTAAAAAACTATAAATATTGATTGAAAAGTCATAGTAGTATATGAATTAATTCATCAGTTATTAAAAATGGAATCATAGCTCGTAATAAAGAGTGCGTCTTTTGAAAAATTATCCATGCTCTCAATGATCCATAGCCATAGGACGTAATTTAGCTCGATGATATTTTATAAATAAGAATATATTAAACCTTACAATTAGACTCAATTTATTTTCACTAGGTACAATTTAATTTCTGGTATTTCTTTAGTCAAAGCAAGCTTATTGGGTATGGGTTCAAAATTTACTTGCTAAAATTATGCCATCGTAAAATGAATGAAATAGTAAGTCAATTTAAATAATACTAAAATGTTGAAAATGGAAATGAGGTTAATATAATAATAATTTTGATATATAAATAAGAATAAGTCAAGGGTTTAAGATAACTTCCATTCCATTTAATTTTCCTGGCTTAGCGGGTATAATTTAAATAATCTGATAAAATGGGATGTTGCTTGTAGGCGTTTTGCGACTACAAACTTTTTTATGTTCAGGGGCCGTGGGGCTTGATTCGTAGCCAGATAATGTCAAAAAATGTGATTATGATAAAGATACCATGATGATTAAGAGATTTTACCAATGTTTTTTCTCAAGCAATTGATAATATTGCAAGGGCTGCGATTGAAATTTACGTACTATTCATATGCGAGGACTTTTCAAAATACATGATAGTTAAGTTTTAAAATCATCAAATACGTTCGTGTTTCTAAGTATATACCGTAGAGTACGTCCATTCGAAAATCGTGCATTCCAATTGAACCCCCAGGGGAGCTACGGTCACTTACTATTTATCCATTCAGAGGTACTGTTATACACTTTTACACTTTTATTTGTTAATTTCTCACCATTGACAGCAAATGTTGCAAGCCCATCCCTGCCTTTCATTGGAGTTAGGAGAATATGCTGTAGAATACAACAGCTTGAATCTACTCTGCAATGTAAAATGTATGTTTATGACAGGAACCCAAATGACCCCAGTGCAACTCCGCCTCCAAGCCCTATGTTGGGGGAAACCCCAAACGAAAACCCCGACCAGCCACCCTACTGGGATACGTATGACACCATTAATCAACTTTACATGGAGATCAGTAAGTAACATTTTTTGTACGTACAATGAGGGGAGTGCGTCTGTTTTGTTAACAACGTTAAAGTTTGTTTTTCGATAGATTTTTCGTCTGTTTTTTCAGCAATTTCGGTTTTCTCTATACAGCAACATGTTGAGCTAAACAAAAAAAAAATACGATCAGAAACGAAGATAACCTAAAGGAATTGATAAAATAGACGTTTTATCTGGTTTTCATTTGTGCATTTAATATTTACGTTTTGCAGCGCTAGTTCCATCTTATCGGAAATCAATGACTTGCGATTTATATTACGTAATAGTTATACGCGATTGAAGTAAATCTTATTTGAAGTTGGTGACACGTATTACCAAAAACTTTTTGATACCTCACTCGGGTATGTTCACGGAATTCAGTAAATTAATCCTCTTCTCCATAACTATATCCCCACCCCCTCCAAATAGCCAATTTTGTAATACACAAATCAAACCCTTTCATTTGAAACTAGATAGACTTTAGAGCGTTCATTTCCGTCCGAATACATTCATTCGAATACTTCCGTCCAAAAAATATAATCTGAGTTAGGTACTATCAAGTCGCGCCTAAAGAAGTAACATTAACACTTATTATTATTTAAATAAAAAAAATACTTCAATAATATGAGGTGTTTTACATAATGTGTATCAATATATGTACCTAAATTAAAATAGAGAGATCGGGCGAGAAATATAGGAACCGTAAATGAAAAGTTCCTTATTAATTATCATCAACGTCACGTCATAAAGCTGATGTGCGAGGATGAATAATTAAAAAGTTTGCAGATTTGCGCATTACTGGTCCCACTCGTAAACATACATGACTCATATAATATTTCAATTTGAAATTGAAATACAGCTGAGTTAAAAAAATTACAAATTTCATAGATATTCAGTGCCATATTATAAAGTGTCGTGTACATTTGTCCTGCATTACTATTTTTATCTTTATGAGGTTCTCCTCACTTAGTACCTACAGTCATACTTAACATACTTAATAGTTAAAGTTAAATATCGTTGTAGTCATAATTATTCATAATACTGTTCTTTGGTAACCATTTTTCTTCGCGACTTCGCATTTTCTTTATATACGTACAATAATCCGTAATTCACAATGTTCCTTTTACGTGTTATTACGATCGTTAACTTTTAATGTCCCTTTTCATATTAATGTTGTTTAACCTTAAACACCCGTTAATGTCCCGTAAAATACAAAAAATGATTCATTAAAAAGTTTGAGGGTACATTTATGGGGCGCGATCGTTTGTTTCAATTTGAATTTGGAACGTGCAGGCGGGAAGCCGGAAATGAGGAGTCACTACCGCGGCCACAAGATGTCGCTGTGGCTCTCCCTAATACCGCAGCTACATAGACCCGGGCCCGATATACCGGATGCCGCTATGAGGCATCATCATTTTCAAGATGACAACGCAAATTATTATGAAGGTAACGTTTCTTTATATGAGTTTTATCAGAATATACCTAGTCAATGAGATAATTTTTAAGTGTTGTATTATAATTTAAGACGATGGGTAACGTCAGGGTCAACACAAAAACACAGATCTGTCATTCTCATCAGAAAAGTATTTAGCGTAGTAGAACACGCTGGGTATTGGAACTAGTAAGATATAAAATGCCTCTTACTGAATAGTATTTTGAAGAGTAGGTACTTACATAAAATGAAAATACTTGTTGTGTTTTGTTATCAGCTTTCCCGTGTATACATCTTGTCCATTTTTAAGATCAATTCTGTATTAAATTTTTGTGGCAATAATTGAAACAAATATTAGTAAAAGGTTAATTACTTTAAAATAAAAATGCAGTAAATCTCATACTTGCAGTAAAATCAACGTTAAATTTTCCGCATACCCTGTCGTCAGCTTTAGACTAGCGGAATTTCGCTCTGTCACTGTAAGTTAAAATATACTGCGAGCAATGGTGGTTTTGTGGTGCCAAAATCCATTTTGGACGTATAAAACTCTGCAATGCTTTTTATGAGTTTCACGTGCGAATTTTACTGCGATACTTCCACTAGATGTGTCAGCTTTCAGTGTTTTTATTTGATATTCAATATACTTCATAGTGTGAATAAAAATAATTTATAATTTCATTGTAAAATGTAGGTGCGGTGAGACCCCAATCGACATCCCGAGCGCACGTGCCGCACCTCGTGAATGTGGACATTGGCCGGGACGGCAGCCGGACTACTCCTCCCCCACGCGTTTCCCCCAAACCCCCACCAGCTCCTCCCACTCCCACCGAATGTCCACCTAACGCGTCAGTCACACCCGTCCAAAACGACGACGCACTGCTTCGCCGCCTCGCTTCTTCTCACTATCAGTCGTACACTGCAGCGTTGACGGTCACTATTGCCGTCGGCTGCTTCCTTTTGCTCCTCAATGTCCTTATATTCGCCGGGATCTACCACCAACGAGGCTCGAGGCCGCGTCGTCACAAGGACGACCTCGCCGAAGCCGGGAGCTCCTCCTCCTCCGACAACTACGACGGGAAGTTAGACTACGAAGTGCGCGCGTTCGACGGCAAGGGTTTCGGGTTCGACTGCAAGTCAGCTCACGTGCCGCGCGGCTCCAAGTTCGACTTGAGGACGTTATCCGACTGCGGCGAGCCGACGTTCGGTGAGTACAGCTGCTACGACGAAAAACACAGAGCGGCTCGGAGCTCGTTACCCGACGTGAGCGTGGGCAGTGCGATACAGGCGGGTAGTGTTGTGTGCATCGATACTCAGAAGCCGGACATTCAGAAGGTGGAGGGGCGGGCGGCGGACCCGGTCGGCAGGACGAGCACGTTCGAGCCGCGAGTCGTGGACAACTCCACGCAGGTCAAGTTCGGCCCCGGCTCGGACTGCGTGGACGCCGCGGATTCGAATGGCGATTCGGAATCCGCGGCCGGTGGTTCCGGAATCCTTCGCGTGCCTCCCGCCCCCACCACGCCCGCCCCTCCCGGCATCATGAAGAAAAGAGTGCAAATACAAGAAATATCCGTATGAGACTTGGACTTGCTCGACACCGCTGAGGTTGTTGTGAACAGACGGACAAAGTTGTGATTCTTTACCTAACTACGAGTAAGCTGTGTAAATACTATGTGTTTATAATACTACTATCGTTTATGTACATACATAACTTTATATATAAGCATCAAGTAACTATGTGTGTTCTAGTATAATATAAGAATTAAGGCTCGGCCTGATTTGCAAGTTGCGGCTGTAAATATGTAGAAATATAAACGTGTAACTTTATCGCGCTACTTTCAGTAACTCGTAAATATAGGAATATTTTAATGGCAGATGGAACAAAGTGTACTAGTCAAAAAAGGACTCCATTTCGCTAATGTCCGCAATGAAGTATGTGCATAAAATTTGTATAGTTGGATATGTTATAGTCACCTCACAAATTAATCTCTCCTAGGTTTGATTACAAATATCAAATGCCAAAATAGAAATCTATTTCAGGATTTTCCTCGAGGCGTTGCACTGTGGGGTAGTCGGTTGTTATCGTGCCGTAAATCACCTTTTTAAAATCATCGAGGGGGACACGTGTTGTACCCTAAATAATAGCTAAGGAGATACTTTACACTATTCAATATGATTTACATTTTTATTTGCTATCATTTTATGGTAAAACGAATCTAAATACTCTAGACGAAAAATGTTTTTAAAATACTTTTAAATTCGTGATTTTTCAGTTTGAATTTGCAGTGGCATAGCAATGTTAACTATTTTAATATTATACCATTTCAGAAAGCTGAAAGTACGTACTTCTAGATAAAGTACAAAAAAATACTTTATTTATAAATGTACCTACTAGAGACGAATATCTCGTGACAGATAGTATTTCCTCATTTCGAATTTTCGATTAGAGTTTTGGCAGTTGCCGAAGCTTGCCGAAGTTCTAGTAGGAAATTTAAAAATATTTTAATAAATGTTTAAAAAAGTTGGGGCTTTAATGCGCAACATAGCCTATTAATTTTGTAAAGCGTGAAATGATTAAAATTGGTCAAAAGTCAGTTAAATATTATAATTTTTGCTGTATTTTGTGTTTATTAAAAACTACTAAAAAACATTTATTCCTAAAAATTATATCTAATTTGAAAGTATATATATTAAAATTTATCAGAAAAAAATCATATAGTAATCTGAAAAAATGTGACAGTTACAGATTTATGGCACGAAATAGGCACGATTGCCACATATTGCGTTGGTCAATTTTAAGGTTTGTCTAGGCAATCCTAGGAGAGCTGGGGATTCGAGATTTCACTATAAGATATAGCAATACCTGTGAAATATGTATATTGATTTGTACATTTTAAAAAAGATAACTTTTCATTTTTTTATTAGCACTTACATTACTTACGTTGTGGCCCTAAAAGTGGCGATCGGTCGGTGTGCTACAATGTAAGTGTATGTGTGCGGAACAAGTATATAATATGTATGTTTATATAAGTACAAGTCGGCATACTTACGATGAGAGTGCTTCAGTTTCAATAAAGGCGACGCGGAGACTTTTTGTTCTAGTACGTGAACAAAACTAACGAAACCAAAGAAATACTTTTGTGTTTAAACTAGTCATAATTTTGGACACGTGTAATTAGGGAGAAGCAGAAGTTTTAAAAATGTATAAAGTTATATCTATTGTTATTTTATTCAGGTATACATATTCGAATTATAACGAAGAATTAGTAGGCTCGTGGAAAAGTATTCGTGAATATAATAAGTGTGAATAAATAGTATAAAAATGCAAAAAAAAAACACTATCGAAGCGATTTAAATTAAGTGTGCATGTAAATATTATCATGATTTTATCGTGAGATGTGTTTGAGAAATGTAGCCAATAATTATATAAATTATTGCGTATGTTGTGATTTTTGTAAAGTTACTTTCAGATGTATTACTTTAAGTAGTTTTTGATAAGGAAATGTTAAAACTAAATAGTCAAATCGGCAAATGGACGGGTACATGTGCTAAGTTTTGCGTAACTAGCATATAGTTAGTTAAATAATTAATTTACCGATTTTTTGACTTTTTATTACCTACTAAAACTATTCAAAGGTATACAGGGTAATAGACCGCAACTCCTCACAAATAATATTATATAATTTACCCTCCTTTGAATTAAATTAATCAACTGTTTGTGGTAACCGGTACCTTACCGGCAATTCCAATTTCCTCACATCAGTAAATAAACTTCGAATTTGCGTGTAATGTTTAATGTTGCTTAATAAATGCCACTGTCATAAGCATAACCTTATTAGTTATGAAGGAATTTGATGAGATCGATCATATGAATTTATTTACGTCATTTACATATTGATATTAGTAGGTAGTAGAATTTCATATTATTAATAATTTTTATAACTAATTCACGAGACTACAGAATTCAAAATATTAAGTTCAATAAATATAGAGGGTGAAAGTTTAATTGAAATGTGAATTAGTTGAAATTACTATTCAATTTATGTAACGCCTAGTTTTTGAAATTCCGTGATATTTTGGGTATTACAAAAACATTATATGAGAAAATATAAGTCAAAATGAGATTTCTGAATGAAGTTTCAAGTTGAATACCTATACTGTAAGTTGAAAATGCGAGTTGCTCTACGTCATACATCTTTGAGGGCTTTACAGAGAAGTCTCAAGTATTCAGGTTTCTTTATACTTTTTCTGCACCAAAGCCTTTGTAGATATAAACTTTTAAGTGTTTCCGTTCCCGGTTCGTACGACTATTACAAAAATTATGTTGTAAATAATTATATTATTACTTGTGACCCGAAAACTCGTTTTAGTTTATGTTTTTATAATAATAATTTACACCACATTTGTATCATGAATTTTTTTTAAATCAAAATTTTAAAAAATCATTACATTGGGAGAATTTCAAATTCCAAAATGCATTCCAAAATTCCAAAAGCATTAATTTAAAACATTTATTTAGTTACTCGCAATAAACCAATATAATGTGCTATTTTATAAAATTTTACAGACTCAAATAAATTTTGAGAAATAATGGTCTCCGAAACTTTGCCAATGTTCATCCCTCTACCTCTGTTGATTCACGCTGTATATTTACTTATAAATACCTTTGATTATTACAACAAATATGTATTTATTACATTTATTTATTCAGTTAGCTTGCTATTGTACTCGTCCGAATTTTTATCTTCACAGGAATTGATGATGATCGAGATATGTATGTATCGATGAGTGATTAATATTTAATATTGAATAATTATCCACATTGTGACAAAATGTGACTGTTTACTAACAAATTTATTTCAAAAGTTTATTATATAAGGTGACAAGTCTTAGTATGGAATTGATAAAAGTTAGCTAAATAATTGTTACTGATATAAATTAACATTGTTATTAAAGTTTGCGTTACATTTTTATGGATTCAGGTGTATTTAAATGTGTGGATTTTTTAAGTATTGTGGAATCGTTCTTAATGGTGTTTGTAAATGGGCAAGTTGATGTAGATATGACGTAATTGCTATCTATATCAATAAA
This sequence comes from Thymelicus lineola, assembly GCA_963932265.1. Classification (NCBI taxonomy): domain Eukaryota; kingdom Metazoa; phylum Arthropoda; class Insecta; order Lepidoptera; family Hesperiidae; genus Thymelicus; species Thymelicus lineola. Next base: position 11,392,810 of record OZ010683.1, on the reverse strand, counting down.
CTATTGTGTTATACAAACGACTGACTCAATTTTACATTACGAAATTTGTATTCTTCCTCTTTGGAATTGAACTATGATGTGTACTTTACTTCAGTTTCAGTATTCTTTGAAACACAATAATACGTGTTACATTTTACATCTTTTGTTTTATCAATACGAGAAAGTAAACGTTACCTATACCTAAGTTTATTTGAGAATTAGGTTAAAACTGTTAATTTAAAAAATAAAATTGATGTCTATAGACTTAAATATACAGACGGGCTGTTCCGAACTTAATCCGCTAATAAAGTTCAAACATAAAATGAAAACGTTTTAACTGTGCAAAATAAACAAATAATCATATGTGTTCTTTAACAGTAGGGGGTTTTCAAATCATGACAATATCTACTTGTTTTGCTTGCTCGCAGCCGACTAAAATCCGTTAGAACCACTTTGACTTGGGGTCAATATAGAGTAGAGCTTAGGAATGCGGCCAGTGTTGTGAGTTAATTGGTAATTAATTAGTGATATGTCGATTAATTGCAACTAGAAATTTAACAACATTTTATCATAAATATTAATGTTTGTTACCACGTACGTGTCCGCGTAACTAAACCAATTTTGATAAAAAATATTATAAAATCCTGATGTTTGGTATGTAGATAAAATAGATTCTGAAACAACACAGAGGATACCGGGCAAAGCTAGTATTGATTAAAACATAAGTTTTTAAGCTTTATTTTCAAATACACTAAATATAACTTAATCGATATCAACGAATGCGCACGATAATTATCAAAGACAACACTACTTTGACACTAGTTAAACTACATTCCGGGCGTTCGAGGCAAGAATTAGCTGGTGGCGGAAGCATGCTCCTGTCCCTCACCTCAGACCCTGACTGCATTCAACTCGCGCACCTACCTAGGTGTTCGTCTTTTTAGTACCGAACAGCCTGTCTAGTATAGTATATGTATGTATACATATGGGTCTATGCTGATGTCATCCGGTTTTACTTAGTTACTTTTTAATTATTTATCTATTTATTTTTATTTATTAATGTACACTTTTCTAAAATCATTATTACCATTGAGATCTTTATATCAAATATCAGTTTAATAAAGCTTTGTATTTAAAAACATGTTTCTTGTCTAAAGTTGTGTATAAAAAGGCACTATACACTTGGTTTGCTTAGTGCTTAAATCATAAATTGTATTGTTGTATTCTACGTGTTGACCTCAAAATAAATTACATAAAATTATAATAATTTCAATACTGTTATAATACTAGGATACGTGCTCAATTCAATATCAACATTTTGTTACAATTTGGTGTTTAAATGGAGTGCGTAAATACAATGTCGAATAAACATTTGGAATTTAAAATATATTTTGTGTTTTACTTCACATTCTGTAGAATATTATGTAGATATGTCTTGTTGGTGTCGGTATGTAAGAGCTGAGTGCGAGTTTATTTTAAGATCTGAGAGAAAAAACATATTTATAAACCGTGGTTGGCTTAAAGTTAATGGCTCTGCATATTATAATTGATAGGAGCATATTCAACCACGATACACGATACATTTGATATCCGAGGGGTTAGTAGCCAACTCTAGGATAGGATGTTTCTATGCCATCTACGGTTAAATGATTTTTGTTTAACGATACCAACTAGGATGAGTTTAACAAATCGGCTTAACATCAAAACATCTTCACAACTTTCACATTTATAATATTAACAGGATCTAAATGTAGCCGTCGAATTCCGTTGAACTCATCTAAAGTTGGCTCTAATGGCTCTGATAATAGTTAGGTACTTGATTTACGACTTGGGCATACCTCAAGTTTTTATTTTATTAAATCAAGTAGTATACTTGATTTACGATTTAAGCATGTTCGAGAATTTTTAAATTCTTGAATTCATTTCAACAATTTCAACTTTTACCAAGTTTTTCCAAGTCCAGGCTAGTTCGCTCTGAGGCGGTTCCTACTTGTAGCTGAAAAAACACATTAATGCCAGTATCTTTAATAGAAGTTTCCAAGCACTTAATTGGAAAAAGTTTTGTTTGGAGTTTAAGTAAAGTTGGAATTAAGATTTTTTTGCTAACAGTACAAGTCTTAGTCGATATGAATGTTCAGAATTCTTGCATTTATAACTCTTCGAGAAATGATATGTTAACCGTAAGATTACACATATTTAAGAACAGTTATTTCATAAATTCTTTACTGATACTTGCCCTAGAATTCTTGAAGATATAATAACGATGTTGAAAGATATTTCACTCGGTAGTCTGTTACAAGTATGCGAGGTATTTAATTTGTCACGCACCGGTGCCATTCACTCGTCAACTTCCCGATATGAAGCGTGGTAACGTCTTCGGGCATGTCACTGGCATGTTGGCTACGCATTTCTGGTATCGTATCATTGAAGGTAAGTATTATGTAAGGTGTATGTGAAGTATACCTACAGGATTTCCGAAAATTAAAAAATTGATTTCACTAATGGAATATTTTATCAAGCTTCAATAGTATCAAAGACAATGTGTTGTCGGTTGGATTAATATAATATATTTTTCCCATACAACATCACCACAAAAAATCGGTGTTTTTTTTTCATTGAAAAACTATCAGAAGACCTCATTAAGTCTATTCCACTAATGGGCCTACTGGAAGAGATTTTTTAATAGGAATAAGTAGTGTCCTTGTACAAACTATCTCTTAAATTGTTTATCCTGTAAATGTTTTTGTGGTTACAAAATACAAGTAATTTAAATGAAACGAAATACTGGTTTTAGTTTTAATATAGCTCATTAATTTTTGTATTGGGCATAGTTTATGTGCTAGTATATTAGGCAGTAACAATAAATCCCAAAGTTGGCCAAAGTCGCAAATGGAGAACGGTTACATACCGTTGGCCAACTATACATAAACGGTTAGTATGCAACCCGATTGCCGGATTATTAAAACCACAGAACATCTAATAATTAGTTAGAAAGGAATTGTGGGCAAGGTAGGCGCGCCAATACTGTGATCAAATGCGCACATCGCACAAAAACACGCGATTGCGCTGTTTAGTGACTCGCAAACTCCAACGGAGAAAAGTACTGCAAAATACTGCGACTTAATTACGTAAAAATGCCTTCATGTGCGGTAATTGGAAAAGACTTTGTTTCGGAGGCCATGATGAAATATGAGTCTGTCGACGGAGTAAGTAATTTCAATCAAAAAGTATAAAAGTATATAATGAATAAGTATACCTTGCGAAAATAAATACCGATAAAAATTTATCGACAATCAATCCCTAGCTACAGAGTCACGCCTACTTCATGCACACATAACAATCCTCGTGCGTATTTGTTCATTTTCGTTAGTAGTGTTTATTGAAACGGCGACAGCGGTTCCCATACAAATTACGTGCTATGCCCCTTCTAACTAATTATTAGATGTTCTGTGATTAAAACCATCTGCTCGAATTCCGGCAACACCATAATCTCGAGTTGCTGTTTAATCGAGAACTTTTCCTCTAGTTTAGTAGCTCGGTAGTTACAGATTCTGGTTAAAATTTGTAGTCTATGAATAAAATGTCGTATAGAAGTTGTCGCGTTGCGAGAAATGCTTCATGCACGACGAAAACTTGACGTTGTATCGAAATATAAATGCTGTATAATGTTTTAGTATGAATATATTGTGGTGTGTGGTGTACAGGGAAAGTTAAGCGTGTGAAGTGTGATAGGAAAGTGTCATCCGCAGTGGCGGAACCTGTCGAGTGATTAATGGGAGTTCATGTGTTATATCAAATGCAACGATGGGAAGCGAGTTGTGTGTACGTTAGTATATTAGTTCATTGGAATTATGCGACTTCATCACATAGTATAGATACAGTATCACTGTCTAATCCCCAAATCTCAAAATCTGTCCATGGATATATGCTTTACCAATAAATAAAGGGATACATGTGAAATGTCTCAAACGTATGGGATAAATATTCGTTTCACGGGATGATAAGTTGTCACAATGACAACAACAACACATCGTAATCATCATTGTTAAAAAACAATTAAGCCAAAAGATGGAATGTGGTCAACGTGCTGGGTTAACTATTATAATTAGTTTACTTTAAGAAGTAAATGTCACTTAGAAGTTTTCTTGTTGTCGTTCTAAGATGCAAATGTAACTCTGAACTGCTCTGTGTATTAGAAAAGTTATCAAAGAACAGAAGATTAGAAAACTTTTATATGGGACGACCTTAGCACCGATCATGTTTTTATCCTGCAACTATATTAAAGTTTCTATCTCCTATTACATATTGTTTTAAGTAACAAAATATCACTGCAGGAAAAGATGTACTCGTACTTTTTCGTGCCTAAGGATTTATATGATAATATGATATTTATATGATATACTCGTATTATCAAAGCTGAATATGTGGTGTTCTTAATTCAATTGAAGCATATTTGTTTCAGTTTGCTTCAATTTTATAATTAGTTTTTTTTGCATAATATTATAAGTTAATGCTTGCTTACAATCCCACCTGATGGTAAGTGCCGATATAGTATTGGGTAGTTCGTTTGATAAGTATATCTCTTTTTCCCGTACCACTGCCACCAACACCGACGAGCTGTGTGGCACGATGGTTACCATGCCGGATCGCCGTGTCAAGGATCCTGGGTTCGATTCCCAATGAGGCAGAAATTCGAATGATGAATTTGAATTTTAGTTCTCGGTCTGGGTGTGAGTGTTCTTATCTCTACGTGTTGTCCATGGCACCCCACCCACGACACAGAGAATCCTAGTGTAGGTCTATGAGTGTGAAGCGGTATTATTATTATTAACAAATTAACGTTAAGTAAATTTTTAGGGTTTCGAAGTATAATCGGAACCCTTATTTATAGTTTCGTCATGTCCGCCCGTCCGTCCGTCTGTTCGAAGCATATAGAGACTCTTAGTGCTAGAAAGCTGTAATTTGGCATGGATTTACATATTTATTAAAACTCTAAAGTCGTAGAATAAAATATTAGAATTTTTTTTCAAACTACTACTACTACAGATAACGTGAGGATGAATTTTTTATTCGAATTGGATATCGTTGAAAAGGTAATTCAAAAACATTTTTTAATTTAGTTGTTCGTTTGAGAAATATTTGGCTAGTTTTGGAGTTGGACACGTGAAAAAATTCTCAAAAATAAGTTATATAACTTATAATGAATTTACAAGGAAAACTATGACGGTTACGTTAGCATAAGTATTTAATGAGTAACAGTTGATAAACCCACAACTTCGAAACCCTACATTACGCGTGGCCTGATACGCGCTTGCCCGGTTTTTTATTAATTTAATGCTGACAAAAAAAATTCCGATGTAGGTACTACATTACTGATTTTTGGATTCCTTTATTTGTGTTAAAATACATTTATTTGTGCTAAAATCAAATTACTACGTCACATTCATGATACTTATTACCACGCCCTCAACTCCCTCACTGTCCTTACTTCAAGTGGTAAAGATCGAGTTGTTAGAAACCATAGAGACAGAAAAACGTGTTTGTTTGAATTTCACATCGTATGCCAAATTTTAGCATACGCATGGCATCTTTTTATACGAAAAGTTATTTTCTTTAGCAAAGTTCTTCTACGGTAAATATAACGGTACAGGTGTGACAGAGGTATTCGACGATGCGTATAAAAAAACCATTATACTACAGAGTAAAATCATCACAGAGGAAGTCGGAAGAAAAAAGAAATCGATTAGACATTCAGTAATTATAACAAAATCAATAAGTCTATAGTGAGATTTGTGTGTATTGTTTTGAAATTCTCTTTGAACTCTTCCCAAAATACTATTGGGGAATTAAAAACACGTCTCACTGTAATCTAAATGGTAAAATCTACCATATTGATAATAATAATTACTCGTTTTTTACAATAAATATGAAAAATTTAATGTACATAAATATTCAATTTATTTTATTGAATTTATATTATTTGAGAAACGCGAAAGCGGAATTGCTGTTATTTGTTTGGAAGAATCCATTATCCTTCAAATTAGAATAATATTAATTTTGCAGGAATATTCATCAATCTACACAAAACTTCCTACGAGTTTACGTCGGCGAGTTGCTCGAGTCTAAAGAACTAAAACTTTATGCTTATTTAAAATTCTTTTCCTTGAACACTACAATTTGCACTTTATTTTAATCCTGTTTGTGTTTTATTTATTTTATTTTCACTGCAGAATTCTTTATTATGAGTTAGGGATACGGTTTTCTTTATAGTGAGTTAAAAAAGAGCCAGTAAGAATGCTTTTCTTATGATAATACTAAATATCAATTAACTGGGAGCAATTTCCTGAGAACCTCTTATCAGAGGTAGGTGTAATAAAGGTGCATTAAAGGTGGTGAAAATATGAAAAGAGACTTAAGATCAATTACATACGTGGTTTTAATCCAGTCCCAGTTTTACATAAGAAATTACGGGATACTTGCTGAGTAAGGTAAGGTGAATTCATAATGAGTGGACGGTTAGCAAATGTAACGTAAAATAAATCCTAATAAGTTACTTCTGTAGAGCAACGTTTTATTTCCAAATGTATTACGTCTTATCCATTTGCCTATATCATACAAAATCCGATCCCATTAACCAAACAAGCGACGTGTTCACCAACGATAACCATTTAACATCCCAAGTTACCGGAAAATAATTGCGTTTTCATTCGGACATGTGAGCGTCCGGCTTGTAACGGACGGACCGAGAGAATCAAGTGGACCGCGAAACCTTTAAAATTGAATTTTAAGCATCCAATTTGTTTGTGCGTAGCAGTCACCCGTAGCGTTATACTAGTATGGATGCAGACGTGACGCAAGGCTCTGAGTTTCCACACCCTTAAAACGATTTTTGCCAACCACAGCGCCTCTGACCGGATTTCAATGAATTATTCATGTATGAGCGCATGCCGATACACAGCGCAATACATTTATGCAATTATTGTTTACTTAATTGGAAATTATGCATCGTCTTGTTTACAAAACGTACATGAAATAATCGGAATAAAATACCGTGTTGTTTTCAAATTAACAGATTGGGAACTGTTTATACTTAAAAAATGTAAACATTCAGAAGTTGCAGGTTTGTATCAAGATATATATTTAAACGAATATTGAAACAATGTGTGTACACTATAGTGTATAAATAATAATAATATTAATAGTAATATTAATTTTATCTAAAGTTAAGAATTTTCTTAAACAGTGAATACGTTCGTTTTATGTACCTACCTGTATGGAGAATATGGGTGAAGAGGATTTATGTGACTCAAGCAATTTTGTATTTCGATTTGTGCCGTATTGGAACCACGAACAGTTAAATGCAGTATTAATATTAACATTAATAGTGCAGTCATTGAAGCATTATTGCTCCGAATTTTTTTACTGTGAACCGATTTGCGTGAAATTTTGGAATTAGGTTCATCTTACCCTTAACTTCAAAAGTGAAAATGATTTAAACTCCGCACTCACCCTGGGGGTGGTTGCCACCCCTTCTCGGGGGTGGACATTTTTTTTTTCAAAATAATCTCGGATATCGATAGAAGGGCTAATTTTAAGCAAAAAATCACCTATAAAGTTTTTCGAAAAATCCAATACTTTTCAAGTTATTGGCAATTGAAAATCGCAATTTTTTCACGTTTTTCATCGGTCTTTTGCAAATATCTCCAAAAATATATGTTTTATCGAAAATTTTATAAGAACCAAAATTGTAGCAGATAAAAAAACGAACAATTTAGTTTTTTTTAAATCATTCTAAGTGCAATATTAAGCTAGATATTGAAGATCAAAGCCGTTTTTTATTTTGTCTGAAATTTAATCTATGTGTTCAATGCCATCTAGCGGCGAACAGATGCATTTTATGCATTCTGCCATAAAGAAAGTTTTTGTAGTGCTTGAAATAAGCTTTAAAATGAGCACTGTTAAGCCTGGGAATACACGTCCGATTTTTCTCTCCGATTGTCTGATCAGATAGTCTGATCAGACAATCGGAAGGCCCTCGTGCCATACATTTGTTTGAATACACAATACACGTCCGATCAGATTGTAGGATCGGACGTCCGAGTCGGAAACAGCGCCAAGACGTCTACGATTTTATGGCCGATCCGATTGTCTGAAGGTGCGGTCTGCATACTTTTCTACAGAGACCAATACACGTCCGATTCCTCCTTCCGACTTGCCAGTTTACTCTCTAGCGTGACAGTGAACGCACGCGTCGCATTGTTATGTCATTTTAGTAGTTAAGTAGATAAGTAATTTAGTACATTAAATAAGTAATTTAGAAATTTTTCTGTTAAGTAGGTGGGCGGGGCTTATCACTTAACACGTTTGGACGGGCACTTTTTACTTAAAATTTAATTAAAATTTACTAAAATGGTTAAGTAATTAAGTAGGTCACGAGGAAGTCGTAAACTTCTTTGCGTTGTTGATCATTAGTTTTTAGGAAACCAAAGGACATGCAAGATTTATTTTAATTTAAGATATTATTATGAATATTTTAATTTATTTTTATTATTTTAATGTTTAATTCTTAAAATGTATAATAATTTCTACCAATACTCATACTCCATACATTGTGCCTTATTTTATTCCTATAGGGTATCTATCCCTTTTTTCATTTTAATTTTTACTCACGACGGACGGAACGAAACGAAGGCGGTATATGCATTAGGGGTTAGAGGTTGTTTGTTTGTTAGTTTGTATGTATGTATATTACGGTTTTTATGAAAACTACTGGGCCGATTTCATTGCAGTTTTTTGCATCCAAAAGGTATCACTAAAGAGCGGGCTTATAATTATATGTTTTATGGCAGTAGGCCATAAAGCCACCATAGCATAGCCACCAGAGGGCGCTGCAGTAGCCTGATACGGGGGGTTTTTCAAAATTTTTATTTTTATGCTCTGCTATCTGTACCTACACGCTGCTAACTATTCCAATTTTTAACCGACTTCAAAAAAAGGTGGAGGTTCTCAATTCGACTGTATTTTTAGGGTTCCGCACAAAAAAACGAAAAACGGATCACCTTATAGGATCACTCGTGCGGGGAAAGGGAGGGAGGGGCTTATTTCCGAAACTATCGACGCTAGAAAGTTCTCGCTCGAAAGCTGGTGCTTTTCATGTGGTGGGACCACATGACAAGCACCTTAAATTTGAGCGAGATCTGACGAGTAGTTTTTGATTCATCCCTTATATTGAAGTAAGTTATTTTGTTGTCCAGAATGATTCAAGTACAAAAGTACGTTAAAAGAGCTTATACCTACTCATTCTATAACAATCAAAAAACTTTTCGGGGTATCTCAGTAGTTTTGGATGTTTTAAGTAGAAATTACTCTCGGTAAGTCTTGTCAGATTGATACACTGAAATTGAATATTGAATCCAATAGCGACGTTATTTCTTCTTTCGCGCTAACACGAGCAAATATGCAATAAGTAACCATAATTTTCATTCGCCATCCATCTTTTCTTTCTGGCAAGAGTGGCAAGCAAGCACTTACCGCTCTCACAGCTCGAGAACGACTGTGTTCAGAAAAAGTCTGACGCAAAAATCGGACGTGTATCGAGTAAATACGATCAGATAGTCTGATCAGACAATCTGAAACAAAATCGGACGTGTATTCCCAGGGTAAAGGTCTTTTGCACGTAAAATAAGTGAGCTGTATTGAAAATAAGAAGACCATTTAATATTTTTTCTTTTAAATCATAAGTGCCATTTCCGCCAAAATGAAAATTAATCGTATTCCGCCTAGAAATAACTTTATTATGAAGAGTTTGATAGATTGTATCAGTTTGGCTGCTTCAGGACACATATTTTTAAAAAAAATCAAGATTAAAAAAAAAGAAAAAATTTCAAATTTACAAAAAAAACACCTTTTTTTCATAATATCTCAAAAATGACGACAGATACGTAAAAAAGTGTAGGGATGAAAAATTTAGGTATTTTTGTGACGAACAATTTGGTTTTTTTTATTTCTGTCAAACAAAAATTGACGGAGATATGATTGTTTAAAGAGCGCGCGGCAGCGCAATCACAGTCTCTCTTAAGCCCTTTAACCCTTCACCGTTTTAAAAAAAGGTTTTTTACTATATATTGCAATGAAGGATGTTGTAGCTCTGTTAATTACCTTTAAAATGGTTTGTTATAAATTGTGATAGCATGAAAATTGAAGGAGTTATGGTCCAAAAACTTATCATATTTTTTTCTACTTAGTAACTGAAAATTTCGGAGTGTGAATATTTGGAGCAATGTGAAAGTACGCAGTATAATAGAGACCCAAAACTATTGTAACGTATATATATATATACATAATATGGCTCATATATTTTGGAAACGTAGGCATGAATACATACCAACGTTCTTACATGTATATATAACACATTTGAGTGAAGGGGCCAACGAAAAAGCCAGGTGATCAGCTGTGTGTGCTCCGTTTATTCGTTTTAATATGACCAGTAAGTTTTTAAATATGTAATCATATATATTTACTGTTTTAATTTAGGGGTAGTTATAAGGGTAGCAAAGTTGAAGATTATGATAATCACTTTCGAGAGTGTAGAATAATATTTAAATCCTTTTCATTGTGTGTGTGTGTGTTGTGGCTTGATGCTGGGAAGCTTTGAGCGCGGCGACTTCGAATGATAGCTTCCGAATTTCTTCGAGAAGAAACCGGGTATCATTGGCCTTGGTTGAAGTGCCTTCGATCATCGATATGTGTGAGCTGCTGCTGTTTTCGATCATCTTGTCTGCCAGGAGTGCCAGTTCGTCGAGCTTCGTCTGCGTGCTGAATGTTTCGCTCACTGCTAGTACCGATCGAACATGTGGGGGTAGATGGTTCACCCACATTAACCGTAGCGTCGAATCTGGGACTTTATCTCGCGCCAAAGTACGCATTCTGCGTAGGAGTTGTGTAGGCTTCTGATCTCCAAGTTCTATTTCTGATAGAAGTTTCTGTAGCTGGCGACTGTCGGATTCTTCGTATGCAGATATCAGACGATTCTTCAATGAATTATACTGGTCGGTTGCCGGTGGGTTGTACAACAGATCCAAAATTTGTTCGATGTCTTGCTTTTCAAGTTGGGCGATAACCATCTGTGCTAGTTGCGCTTGACTCTTCTTCAAATCGTTCGTTGCGGCTTCAAAACTGACAAACCAAAGTCGAGGTTTATCTCTCCAAAACGGTGGTATTCTCAATGACAGAGATATACTGGCGATTTCTTGTTCCTTGGCCGGGTTTGATGTCGATGCGTCGGATTTTTTCAATTCTCGCTCCATAGTGACTTTTTGATTACGCTGAATTTGATACTGAAGTCCTTCGATGCTCTTGATAGGGTTTCCAATGCGTGGATCTTCCTTCTTGATATTCTTCTTAATATTCTTGCAGGGATTTTACTCGACGGCGATCTTGCAGGGATTTTCCTCAGTGACGGTTTTGCAGGGATTTTCCTCCAGGGATTTTAGTCCGCGGTGCTTGAACAGGGATTTTCCTCGGCGTTCGTGCAGGGATTCTCCTTCGCGGTGTTCTTCACGGGGTCACCACTGTAATGGTGGTTCTTCTCCGCGGTATTCTTCACGGTGCTCGTTACGGGGTCACCACTGTAATAGTGGTTGGTAAGGGGTCCACTATTATCAGACTCCGAGTGGTCTAGTGGAGGAGAAATGAAACTACTAGTCTTGAGGTTGTTACTATGTGCGTATAGTATCGAATGCTTTTATTGCCAATCCTGCCTGTATTTATACCACCGGTTACATCACAAAACTACCAATAACATTTATTATTATTTCGCTAGCCAATAGGAATATATAATATTTACCAATAAAATTTAAACAATAATAATAGTAAAAGTAAATAATATAAATCTTCAAGTGTGAGAGAGATCATATTATGTTTCTGTCGCGCCACCAATGCCGGCGTAGGATCGCGTCGTGCAGAGTAGATTCTCGTAGCTGGGCGGCTTATAAAAACAGCGCAGACCGGCGCGCGCGCACACTCGGCGAGCGGCGACGGCATTGAAGACATCTCCGGAACAGCAAGATCGGCAAGCGAAGAATTGACTGCGTTGTTGAAGAAATATGGCTTGAAGATGGTCGACGAATGCATGAAGATAGTCTGCGTGTGAAGACGATGCGGCGCTGATGATACTTGCAGCTGTTTCTATGTTTCTGAACAGAACGTCACATGCGTCAATTATCTTGCGTCGATATACAGCTCGCAGTACTCAGTAGCCGGGGTAGTTGAGAATAAAAGTTTTCATGTTACCCTCGCCGTCTGCGTTATGGTAGTAGCAGGGTGTATGTTATTTATTTTCCTTCCTGGGGTTGATTAGCGTGCTGCTACAATTGAATCAAAAAAAAAAATTAACAATTTTTTATCAAGGGGTTGTTTTTATGGGTTGAAAGGGGGTTAAAAATTTGACTATTATTATAGAGAAGAAAATAATACTTACTCTATACTTACATCTTTTTATGTCATACCAAAGTAATTTTTTGTGATTTTTTTAATTTAGGGGTTGTTAGCAAGGGTTGTAAGAATTTCAAGGGGTTGAAAATGATTTTAATATGAGGTAATTGTGTTAGAAAACACTTTACAATTTCAAAACTTACTATTACACATGTTTTCTAGCGATAAAATGGCTCAATGTTAATTTTTCCATTAAGGGGTTGTTTACACCCCTTAAAAATAATTTGCGGAGTTCAGATTATTTTCACTTTTGAAGTTAAGGGTTAGATAAGCCTAATTCCAAAATTTCATGCAAATCGGTTCACAGTAAAAAAATTCGGAGGTAACACCGTATTTTTCGCTTCAATGACTGCACTATAAAGGAGACGCTTACGGGCTGCACATGTAATGTCCTGCAGCCTGTAGTGACTTCGTTTGCTTCTCCCGTATCACTAATGAGCTCAGAATCGGATAAATTAACTCCATAATATAAATTAAAACTATCAAGGTACTATTGATCTCGTAATCGAAGGATAATGGGTTTTTGTAACTTTATTATTTCCCTGTTATAATATGCCCTTATTTTACGTATAGTTTAGATTGTACTAATAGACATCGTTAAATACGACTATGACATATAAACCGGCGGTCATGACGACATGAGTTTTATACTCTACTAAACATGTGGAATTATGTAAAAAATCAATTCCTTTAATACTCCTTATAGAATGAAAATGTCAACAATATCTTCTTAACCGCTATCATTTATTAAAACATGGTTTTAAAGTCAGTATTTTGCCTCAAATATCTTAAATCAAAAGCCTTTGTCTTTGGGAGGCAACAAAAGATGCGCTTACCGAGCAAGATTTGACTCTTGCATTGATAATTTGTCAGCAAGTAGAATCCAAACCAAATTGATTGCAGGCTAGCGAATCAGCATGATGACCTCGAACTGTTGTATATTGAAGATAAATGAATAATGCTTTTCTATCGTCAGATTAATTCTATAGTACATTCAATACTTATGAACCAATTATTTTGATAATCTTAGTTACGTTGTGCTGCTGTTTTGTGCAAATATTACGTGTTATGTCTCTGACCAGCAGGAATTTTTTGAAGGTTGACTGAGCTTCTAACTCTGTGACTTGGTGTTTCTCTAGAAGATAGTTTGAATGTTTCATGGCCAATTGCCCATTTAACAATATTAATCAGGTAGGTTCTTAATTTGATTGTCTATCCTCATAATGAAAAAGTGTTCGCTGTTAAAAACAAATAGTTGTAATAAGCTCTAATATTGTGTTCACAAGGAAAATTGAGAGATCGTTCTTGTAGTGACCGCCCACGGCGAGCATAAATAGCACATTGTTAAGAGGAAGCACCGATAATATAGGTGCCAAAGGGAATTTATTGTAGTGAATTTGACGCACCCCTTATGGTCCCTCACATAGATTCACTTGCAACTTGCCTTGCAATAACAAAAGTTAATGCTCAATCCATTCTGGAGCCCAGGCAAGGCAGATCCTTGCTGTCGCGATTCATTACAAAGTGCACCCTAATGAATCGCGGACCAGGTCATGGCAAACGGCAACTTTAAGTATCCAGTTAAATCGAGACGGTTTTCATGCACGATGGTAGGGTATTTTTACCTGTTTGGTTAGCCCTTTCTTGGCTCTACTTAGTTCTTCTTTCTGCTGAGTTCTTTGTAGAATTCATTGTGAAATGTTTTTATGTGTTTCCATTGCATCGTCGAAGATCCTATTGCTTGGCTTCCTCGTTTTTTTGACCGGCAACGCCTCGATGGTCCCTTTTTACCTGAGTGCCACGGAAGAATTATGTGTTACTGATGTCTACGAGCAGCAGTTATCACTTATCATTATGTGACTTTTCTGCTCAATTATCAGCAATTTATATTAAACAAAAAGTTACTTCATTCGCTTCAATAAGACTTAATTGATGCGTTCAATCCAGAAATGTTGGAATTTCCGTCCACATTGTCGATTCTCACTGAACATACTGCACTACCGTTGCGTATATTTGGGTAATTTGAACACCGCTCTATCATGAGGCATCTCGTTACGGAAAATCTGGTACATACTTTGGATAAATTCCACCGAATATACTGGGGAAATCGATGTTTTAACGATTTTATTTCATAAGTATATTAATATTATATTTATTCTTGGTGTTAGGAATTAGGAGGAACTGTCATGATATGGTTAGTTTTTTAACCGAATTTGTAGCTATGTCGTTAAATTTAGATTCATACTGTAAAACATCAAACAATAAAAAAGTATCTGTAAGAATACAACTTTTCGATCCTCACGTAAATTGTAAAAACATACAAGCTATGTTCTACAAAGACTTATCTTATGGAGAGATTAAAAAAATTCCTTTCGTGGGAAGCCAAACTTCCAACATTTGTGAAATTAATAAGTTAAGGCGGACTTTCTTAATAAAACATTCTACAAGGTGCCTTGTTATAAAGGTACTTTTTATGCCAACAATAAAATTACAATCTGATTTTCACAATTTTCCCTCTTTCGCAAAGTGTGCTCAATGTCAAATGATATTTATTTTCTTACTTTTGTTTTCTAACATATTTTCATTACCTTAAACTTAGGTCGGCTTGATTATATTTGATATGATTATGATTTTGATCATACTTGATATGATTTCATCATGATTTTTTGATATTCGTACTTTCCTTCTCCATATTTAGATATTTTTACATCCTTTGGTGAAAAAATAGAGTTAACAATATTCTATCACAGGTGGTACCCAAAAGAAGAAGCGGCAAGAACTGTCAAGCATTTTTCCTATTCAAAGTTACAGATAGCATTCATAATAATCATCGCAACCTCATCTCTCGAGTCCAGCTCTCATCACTATTTATTTATATCTTTATATGAAATCATAAAACCATTACTTTTGCATGTTGTTGTTCAATCACTTTAGATCTAAATTATCATACTTACACTATTTAAACCAATTTTTTTGATAAATTCATATTCAATTAAACTAAAACTACATTAAAACGGTGGAACAACATTTATTAAATCTATAGGAACGGATGTTCCAAATACGCTTGCCTGGACGTCGCGGCACTAAGTTTAGTCGTTAAGATTTTACGATGCGGTTAAACACCATTTGTGAATATATGTTTTATAAAAGCATTATAAAATAATATGGTATCGTTAAGCGAATAACATATTTTTAGTTCTATTATAAAATAATCATTTAATTATATCAAATTTATTTAGTGCGACAAAACTTTTAATGTAAATATAATACCAACTTTATTTTTTAGGTGTAATACCTACTGATTATCATAGTTAGTCGAAATAAAATTTTTATAACTATATAATATTTTATAAACTGGCCGTTGATTTACATAAAAGGTTTTTGGGATTTTTAACTTTATAGTATGTAATCTGTTCCCGCTTAGCATCGGGAAATAAATGCCTGCAACCAAAACAATGGCTACTTACTTTTGCCATGCATTATAATCATACCTTATATTATAAATGTGAAAGTTTGTATGCATATTAATAACTATTTCACGTAAAAACTACCGAACGGATTTTCATAAAATTTACCACCAGGTATACCTTGATCTTGAACAAGACATGGGGTATTTATTATACTGGAAAATGCGGGCTAGCGGCCACAGGTTGGGCGCTAGTTAATATGTAGTTATAATAGAAAAATAAAAAACTTCACAAACTTTCGCGTTTATAATATATCCTTCAACATTTCGTTGCAACGACACAAGTCGTTCCATTTTTTTAGTGCACAAAAGTGTGTTACAGAAGCACATATCGTATGAATATTGGGATAACTAATTCATTTTCATTTCCAATGGCAGCGTAGCAAATAGAGTGAGGCAGCACAAAGAAGCACACGTAAGTAAACGTGTAGTAAGAAAATGTCGCAGGACATTATCATAAAGTCCGCCCAATTGTGTTTATTTCACTAAAATTACTGAAAAATACTAGAGCGCACAATACTAGAAAAAATTATAGATTCATAATAATTGTATTATCTTATAAATTACAATAAATTACTTTACAATTATCGAAACAAGGACGAATGAAATCATAATGGGATTCAGCAAATAAATTTGACTATGGATTATATGCAATATTAAACGATATACTTAATTGTAGCCATGCAAAATGTTTATGTAATTTTTTATCAGCATGTAATTTAGGTAAATAAAATAAGAATAGAGATTTAAGCAGTCAATCAAAATGTTTTGTTAAGCAGCAAAAACCAACACAAACAGTATGGGATTAAATGTCTGGCATTCTAAAGATGTGCCCTTTCTTATAAATTATATTATTCAATAAAATTATATTTAATTTACGTGTACATAAAAACCATTTTTGTCAGATATACTTGGACTACCATAACCTTCCTTCTAATATATTTCATACACTTGCAATCGAATGTTGTTCTATCCTCGTATACAGTAACTTGTATATTTTTTGGGATATATGGAAATACCTGAACAACGAGCTGATGGTCCACGTGGATCTTATCATCAAGTTGTAAGTAAGTATCGTCAACCATGAATATCTAGGACATCAAAGGTATCAGTGAACTGTTCCAGGCCAAGAAAGAGAGAAGAAAAAGAAATAGATCTCATTTCGTTTGGCGGCTGACTCGAATAAAAGGGTGGTAGCTATCCAGGGGTTATTATTGTGTATTAGGGTAAGTATTTTAACGCCCCAACTCAGATTCACTAACGGTTACTTTAATCGCTCCTTAGTAAAGAATCACCATACTAACTCTGTACTAAGGAGCTATTTAAGTGACCGTTAGTTACTCTGAGTTGGGGCGTCACGCCAATGCGGTTAAAGAATTAAAAAATAAATATTTAAAGATTGAAAATTATATAGATAATGCGCTATATCAGCTTAATTATGTTAATGACATATTATTTCGGTACACCTATAATACGAGTGTATCAAAATACTCGCACACATACTTCGGGATATTGCATGAGTCGGTGTTTTTCCTCGTCGGAAAACATTTAGCAAATTTTGTCTCGTAAGCACAGCTAAAATAATTGTTCGAGGTCAATCCTGAATCTTTCATTTACAAGTCAAGTTGCTTTCATGTGAGATATTATCATTCGATATTCTGCCGTCTTTAAGATCGGATTGGAGATTCGAGTTTAACAGGAAATCGTCCTGTAATATTTTTGCCTATTAATAATATTTTGATGTTATTTCGTGATTTTCTGTTAATTTCTCAATAAAATCAGATAGGTCAAAATGATTGTTCGTGGTAATTGCTGTCACTAGATATTGTACTTATTACAACTTAGGTATCAAGAGGGATGAGTTATTTTTAGTTACTCAATAAGTTATTGATGCCAGATAACTAGGTAGATAAATAAAGTTCTAGATATGCGCAATATAGTAGAGTAGGTACGGATGATATATATTTTATTTATTTTTATTTTATTTAACAGGTTTACCAACAGTAATATGATATAATGGTATAATGGCAATATAATGAATGAATGTTTGTGTGAATGTTATCGAAATTCTTAATAGGCTCTAAGGTAAATCGGTAGTTTTGAAGTTAACTATAAATTTTGAAATCGAAAACATTACTAGGTATAAACAGTTTATAACACTTTTATACTACTCATGTTCTAAGCATAAATATCAAGTGCGAGTCGGACACGCCATTATTATGCCCATACCGAATATTGGTCTTAAGTAATCATAAAGAATTGAGTAACCAATTTAACTATTCCATTGGAAAACTGTGGTCCCCGTATTTAGGTCACGATCAATTTACCCAGTGCAAAGAAGAACATCAAACTTTATGTGATGAAACTACAAATTTTTGGTTTAAGTACGGATATTTTCCTTTACTTGTGCTTTTTGCAAAATTTCATGAATAGAGGTCAACGGGGAGTACCAAAAAAAAACTATAAAAATACGCAAAACGGCTGCATCTTTTCATTGAATTGAAGCCAACGCTTGATTTTTTCAACACTTCAAGAAATTGCGGACAGAACCTGATTATTGGATATTAATTTAAATTAGATACCTCCATGGATCTGAGAAAAAGGAGGTTGACAGAAAGACGGATAATGAAGTGATCCTATTGGGTTTCATTTTTTCCTTTTGTGTTACGGTACCCTAAAATATATTATTTAACGACATTTAGTTGTAATGGTAGGCAATGAAAGCATTATTTTTCTTTTACATTATTTCAACATGTACTCATTTCAAAGACAAGCAGAGATATTATTTTATCCCGTACATTCCTCTATTACATTTTTAAAATCATTTTAAGTAGAAACATTTTTATTATGTAATTTGAAAAATGTAGAATTAACTTTCCGGTCCACTTCTATTTAAAATAGCTTTAAATGGGCTAATTTATATATTACAAACCCAAGCGTATTATTATGAAGTTAGAAATTACTTTTTAATGGCTCATTCGAGTAATGGCTTCGGTATAAGTGGCGTCTGATCGATTATGTTAATGCAGCCGCTATAAAATAAAGCCTTAATTGTATCCTCAAAATTTAAACGACTATTAATATTAGCATACCTACTTTGTGAAATAAAATCGCTATTTTTGACTATACGAGGCAATAATGAAACTGAGAATTTTGTGCTTAACATTCAAATTTTAGTCTCATTTCCTTATTTATTCTTTTACTGAAATTTGACCTCTTACGACATAATTTTTGTATTGGTGCCGTGCGTCAATTACTAATGTATATTGGTGGTCTATGTTTCCGTTTACATACAAGGGCAACCAAAATCTAAAACAACGAAGAAATACCTAAGCTAAAACGCTTAGTTAATAATTCTGCATTAATTACTGGTCTTTACTTCTATGAAAACACAATTAGTATTTCTTAGTAAGAGAGATAAAAGAACAATGTGCCTAAGAGTTTTCGCCGTTTCTTCTTTTCCGTTATAATGTATATTGTATTATAATATAGTACTCATACCATTTTGAAATTGAAATGTATGTATAGACAAAGATTATGTCCATGAGAATCGAATAGAATAACTATGATTTTAAAATGCATTATAATTAGTAAAGTAGTACTATATATTCGGAATTATGTAAATCATTTCCTAATACTGTAATTGTAGGCATCTTGTCTCGATGTTGTGAAACTAATATTCAATGAGGCGACTGTCCTACGTCTAAATATCAAAGCAACTAGTATCGAAATTCAAAGTGGCCGATTCGATACAAAACAATTGGGTGCTTGAAATTCAAAATCATGTTAAAATCCACTGATAGCGAATTAATTTAGTCACGATTCTACAATTTGCTAAATTTATTCTGCAATGTTCCCTGGGGCAGATTTTATTTAAATAGAACTTGTTTAAAATATTTTTCGCCGCAGATTTAAAATTATTTTATCTGTAGAGTAAATATTAAGCACGTACAAATTGTACATGGTAAAAAATAGTAGATAACTCGCCATTGCTTCGTTTTTTGAAACCTATTACCGATTATATATAAAGAAAATTAATTTTTATTTATTAAAGATATAGCGACTTTACCATTATAATATGTAATTGATAGCAGAATAAGATAGTAGAATTCAAGGATGATTACAGTTTTTGCTTTCAAATCAGATTTTAAATACGTTTTGGCTATCGCAATTAGAGACATCACTCAACTACAAACAAAAAGTCATCGGAGGTTAATCACTTGGAAAGTTTAGATAATACCTTCCAAATTTAAAACCCAAAACTGTAAGCTTTTTCACGACAAGTTGGAGTTTGATTCGAATTTCTTACGAACTCATGCCAGTAGTTATTCTTAAAATCGAAGAAAACGCAGTATCCAGGGGTGGTTTAAATGAGAACTATTTTTTGTGTAGCAGTTCTAGGAAGAGTGAATTGGTTCAAAAGTACAGTTTCTGTAGGAAGTCACTAAACCAATTCAGTAAGTTACTGGTGTGTGTATATTTACTTATTATCCACAGATTACTTTATTATATGTTATCTAATTTCGAGTGCTGCTATATAGGCTAGGGTAGAACAGTGTTTTTTAAACGATTTTCTTTTTTGTTTGGTAGCTATTGAGCCGTTTTGTATGTATGTGCCGTATTGTTGTAAGTGAGACCATATTCAGATGGGAAGAAAAAAGTGCCAGACATACAAAATTATAGTATAGGTCTTCAAATTTTCAATGATGATTGTGGTTGAATTTAAATAATTGGTAATGCTCCTTCGATTAAAGACACTACAGAACGAGAATGAATGAGAGAAACAAACTTTGAAATATGCTATTACGGTTTGATTTGATCCTGGATAATATCGAACTTCAGAAGGTCGATTTTAACTGAAGGAGCCTCTTATCCATCTGCGTCGAAAGACTCACATTCTCTTTGAATTAAGTGTTGTCTAAAGTTTCTTATCCATACTTAAGGAATCGCTCTAAGTGTTTATTGAATATTTATTTCTGTGTTCCTTTACTGATCTGGAAACTTATTATTCGATGTTGATTTTCTTTTATCTGTTGAAGTTTTTGCGTCTGTGTTATATCACATATTTTTTGATCACGTTTTTAATACTTACTATTATCATTGAAGTATTATTACTAGCGTATACATAGAACCGACAAGGCGAACACGATGGTCTTGGAATGCATTGCGGCCGGCCGGCTTCAATTTATTAGTAATTTATTCAATTTTTTAGTCGCTGGCCTGCGCTTATTGTGACCGCATCCCAAAATTGTGTCAAAATAAAATTTCAAAAACGCCGTAATACGTTTTAAGATGCTGTAAAAATCAGTCAACTCCGAAAAAAAGATAGCTGTATTACTTATCATCGACAAAACGAAAGAAAACATTGACTTAAATCAACCAAAACGAATTTATTTCATTATAGTGCAATGTTTCCGCCATTTTTGTATGAAATAATCGTAAGGCGCATTTAACATACTTAGCAAGCTGCAAGCGTGATAATGTACTAAATAGGCTTGCTTAAGCTTTCCGATACTTGTGACCAATTTAAGTGGTGTTGGTTTTTTTGATAAGAATCAATCAAATCGCTTTTGCAGGTAAAGTTGGAGTAATGACGGCAGAAAGACGTATCTGTCGATTTGTAGTGAAAGTTTTGTGTTTTGTGTGTGTGTGCTTTTTATCAATTTTCGTTCAATTATTACTTTATATTACAATTGTAATATAATTACATATTCTCTATCAACCAAATAGGTATACATAAAGAAATCATCAAAATTGGTCGAGCCGTTTCGGAGGAGTTCGACCACAAACACCGTGACATGAGATTTTTATATTATCAGATTGGTACTGTTATTCACGGCGTGTCAGGGTATTTCGCTTTGATCAACCGTTACGATTTCTGATGTTTTTAGTACATTCACACACAAAAAAGGATTTTAATAGAAATAAACTGAATCTACCGAATTTTTCACTGAAATTCACGAATCAATGAAATTCATGAAAGAAAATCCAGAGTTTGGATCTTGCTTTCCTAGCAGCACTGTATATTCCTTAGTATTAATGTACTCTGTGGATGTTTCAGAGGTGGTGGATGGTTAGGCCTCCTCAGTTATGAGGAGACAAAGAGCCCATGACCTGTTGAGGCTGTAGACCGGTAGTAGGCAATTAACACTAGAGAGACGCTTAATAATTCCAGTTACATAAATACATTTAACCACGTAATAGGTAGGTATAAATCTATTTAGTTACATGAATATAGCTTTAACATTTATTTTACAATCACTTGGTACGGTTTTCATGAATTTTTAAGGTTCACCATTGAAGTACTATTACTTCGTATAGAACAGACACCCCGAACATTGAGTCGGGTTAATGCATTGCGGCCAGGGTGGCTCACTTCATTCACTCACTCGCTTGTCACTCACCTGCGCTCATGGCTGCCGCATGCCAAATTTTTTTAGTAAAACACTGAAACAATGCCGTCGTGCGTAATAAGAACGTGTCACAATCGCACGACAAAAAACAAAAAAGATAACGGTATTACTTATCATCGGTAAGAAAACAAAATATTAACTTAAATCAAATAAACGAATTTCATTAAATTATTGTGCAATGTTCCCGCCATTTTGAATGAAAAAATTATAAAGCGGTTTTACACACTTGGCAAGCCGTAAGCGTGTTAATGGACTAAATAGACTTGCTTAGGCTTGCCGACGCTTCTTATGTGACCAATATATTGTGATGTTGGTTTTTCGACACGAATCAATGGTAAACGATTGAAAATCGTTCAAACGCTTTTGCATGCTTTTATTTTTAATTTTGTTTTGCACGTTAAATATGCGTAGTAATTATGGCAATAAGACGTATGTGTCGATTTGTGTCAAATGTTTTGTGATAAATTATATTGCTTTTAATAAATTTTCCTTAAATTTTTACCATGTAAAAGTAATCAAAATATTATAGAAATACCGGTATTAATTAAATTGATATTTAAAGAATTTAAAATACAAACTATTAAAATACTCAGTGTCGGCCTTACTCAAATAATAAGCCCGATAAGAATGACTAATGTACCTACTCTGTGGTAAATAATAAATAAAGTATATTACTTTAATCAGTAAATTCAATTAAACATTAAATCAAACATTTGGAAGAGTTTGTAAAAGTTTGGAGTCGTTGACTGTTTGTCGTGGTTCGGCAAGTGTCGTATACAAAGTTACTCTATGGCAAGTGTGTAAATCGGCTTCTAGAGTTTGAAAAAAGAACGCGACATCGCGGTTTCGGGACACACATTTTGTTCAAGATGTCTGTTCTATGTCATTATACTTCAATGAGGTTCACCATCTTATTCGCCGTTTACGTCTTTTGTTTTAATTGAGGCCCAAAGCCCCAGGACCTACATGAGCTCCACATCCGTCATCGCTGCTTCTCACTAACAACTTTATAATAGGTATAAAGCAACAACCCATAATTGTCCCACTGCTGGGCTCGGGGTCTCCTCTTACAATGCGAGGGGTACAGGCCATAGTCTACCACGCTGGCCAAGTGCGGATTGGTAGACTTCACACACCTTTGAGAACATTATGGAGAACTCTCAGGTGTGCAGGTTTCCTCACGATGTTTTCCTTCACCGAAGCAAGTGATAATTAACTTGTAATACGCACATAATATTTGAAAATCAGAGGTGCGCGCCAGGATTTGAACCCGGGCCCCCGCGTTCGGGAGACCAACATTCTAACCACTAGGCTATCACTGCTTATTATATATAATAGGTATAGCTGGACGGTAATTTTCAAAGAGGTGCCTGACGACGGATCATGGGATATTTGGATGAATGTTTTCAACCAGTCACAGGCCTGATTAATTTTGATCTGATAGCGTAACCAACATAATACTTAGAACAATAAAATTATAGTCCTAAATTCATAAGTTCTTAAAATATTTAGGTACCTACTGACATAAATATTTTCGTTAGTGGTAAAAAATAAAATATGGAAGTACAATGATAAGTACTTCACAGTTATCGTTATACGATGAAAATGTATGTTTTAATCTTATTATTTTTTTGTGAGGTGAAAATAAAATGAAACATGATTATTTATCTTGGTACATTTCTAATAAGTTTCTAATACTACTTCTACTTTTAGTTGTCGATAAAATTAGTTATATTTTAATTAATTATAGATAGTTGTATATAGATTTTAAATCACTATTACTGAAAAAGAGGATACTGATTCCAAGCATTATTTTGTTCTTAATTCAAATTAAATTGTTTTCAAATCTTCAAATCAATGAGTTAAAGAATCTCAGAACAATTCACACCTCAATGATTTTATTTCATCAAAATGATTAATTATAAATAGGTAATATTCATCACTGCTGTTATTAATCAGTGGAGTGTGAAACCGTAGATTGCGGTTAACCCTTCTGTAGTTTACTTTGTATTACGATTAGAGCAATATTTTCCATTAATGGAAAAAGTATAATCCAACATAATTTTATAGTAAACTAGCTGTGTTGCCCGCAGCTTCGCACGCGGAAATTATGCTTATCACATTTGTACTACTTACGGAAGAAAATTTAAAAACAGGTTAATTTATATTGAACTACTTATATTTAGGAATTTTTATACTGAAACCTACGATACAATAACAAATCATTCCTCCGGGTGCGAGCGGGTTTTGAAAAATATACAACATTAACATTATATAATTTGTTTTTTTTTTCATGAAAAATTTTGAAAAACTCGAAAACATGCATTCCATCAATTAAAGGAGGAACGTTTTTTTCTAATTTAAAGGAAAAATTTGATATTTAAAAATGTTCCATACAAAGTTTCATCTTGTTTCCGGGGAAAAGTTTTAATTTTTTTCGAGAAGAAAAGTTTTCTAAAACATGACCCAAAGTGTAAGGAGCAACTAAACTAATTTCCGGTCGAAATCACTTTAAAGGTTTTCATGTGGATGCCCGGACAGAGAAACAGACAGACAAACAATAATTTAAAAAAATTTTTTGGTGCTATAACACGTTATTAAAGTGCCCTCCCCCCCTCTCCCGGTACCTGTCCCGCTTCCTGTCCCTTTCCGTCCCCTCCCCTCTCTTTACCTTCCCCTCCCCCACCCCTCTCCTCTCCTACCCCTACCCTCCCCTTCCGCTCCCCTCCGTTAGCCCTCCCCTCCCCTCCCCTTCCCCTCACCTCATCCTCCCCTCCCCTTCCCCTCCCCTTCCGCTCCCCTCACCTCTCCTCCCCTACCCCTTCCCTCCGTAAGCCCTCCCCTTCCCCTTACCTTCCCCTCACCTCCCCATCCCCTCCCCTCCCCTTCCGCTCCCCTCCCCCTCCTCCGCTCCCCTCCCCCTACGCTTTCCTACCCTCCCCTACCCCTCCTCTCCCTGTCCGCTCCCCTCCCCCTACGCTCTCCTCCCCTCCCCTACCCCTCCCCTCCGTGAGCCCTCCCCCTCCCCTCTCCTCCCTTCCTCACCTCCCTCTCGCTCCTCTTCACCCTACCCCTCCCCCTCCACTCTGCTCCCCTCCCCCTTACCCTCATGCTCCCCCTCTTCTCCCTCTCCCCTCCACTTCCTCCGCTC
This sequence comes from Thymelicus lineola, assembly GCA_963932265.1. Taxonomy (NCBI): domain Eukaryota; kingdom Metazoa; phylum Arthropoda; class Insecta; order Lepidoptera; family Hesperiidae; genus Thymelicus; species Thymelicus lineola. The sequence goes on along the minus strand of OZ010683.1, from coordinate 11,367,309 downwards.
CCCTAAAAAACCTAAGCTAAAACTATAAGTTAAAAGTACCAACAAAGTACATTCACTAATTATTAGGCCATACGAAGTTCGCCAAGACAGCTAGTGTTTTGATATTTATTTAATGACTAGCAGTTGCCCGCAGCTTCGCACGCGGAAATTATGCTTATCATATTTGTAATTTTATACCCCTCACAGAAGAAAATTTAATAACAGGTTAATTTATATTGAATTTAGGAATTTATAAAGTAAAACCTACGATACAATCACAAATTATTCCTCCGGGAGCGGCTTTGAAAATTAAACAATGTTCACATTAATTTGTTTTTTCTTTTTCATGAAAAAATTTGAAAACATCTATTTCATCAATTAAAGGAGAAACGTTTGTTGCAAATTCAAAGCAAATTGTTGATATTTTAAAAAATCCATACAAAGTTTCATGTTGTTTCCGGGGAAATTAATTTTTCTGGATGAAAAGTTTTCTAAAACTCTACTAATTTAAGTCGAAATCAGTTCAAGGGTTTTGATGTGATCCAGATAGACAAACAGACAGACAGACAGACAATAATTTTTAAAACAAATTTTTGGTGCTCTAACACGTTATTGAAGTGTTATTTATTGATTATAAATTTCAATATTAATCCTCTCCCTCTTTCTCTCTTCCTCTTCCACTCCCAGTCCCTCTCCAGCTTCCTGTCCATCTCCCTCTCCCGCACCCGATCCCTCGCCCGCTTCCTGTCCCAGCTTCCTCTCCCTCTCCAGTTCTCTGTCCCTCTCCCTCTCCCGCTTGGTCCATCTCCCGCTTCCTGTTTCTCTCCCTCTCCCGCTCCCGTTCCCTCTCTCGCTCGCGGTCCCTCTCCCTATAGCGCTCTCGGTCCCTCTCCCGCTTCCTGTCCCTCTCCCTCTAACGCTCCCGGTCCCTCTCCCACTTCCTGTCCCTCTACCGCTCCCTGTCCCTCTCCCTCTCCCGCCCCCGGTCTCTCCCCAGCTTCCTGTCCCTCTCCCCTCCCATCCGTAAAGTCCCCTATGCAAAATTTTTCTTTCTCACTATAAGCTTACATATTAATTTTCATAATGACGAAGTTCCTGAAAAACTTGCAACCCCTTTATTTACCTCTTAGGGGATGAACTTCCAAAAAAACCTGTTACAATTATTTTTTTTCTTAATTATAAGCTTACAATATAATATCAAGTTTTACATTACTTCAGTGTTCAAAAATTACGAAGTTTCTTAAATATTTACATCCCCTTAGTTTTGCCCCATAGGGGACGAATTTCGAGAAAACCATGACAGTTATTTTTTATAGTTATAAGCTTATATACAAATTTTCACCCTTCTTACTTCAAAACTGACGAAGTTGCCATACTAAATTGCAAACTCTTATTTAACTTTTAAGGGGTTGATTTTCCAAAAAAAACTAATGATGATGATGATAACTTTTAAATTTTGTTTCTAATCATGAGCTTTTGGCAAAGGGAGATCTCCCGCCAGGCGAGATGTGTTGTCTGGGAGGCGGCCGAGCCCCAACTGACGTTGTCGGAGCATTTGTATATATGCCAGCGATCTTTGAAAACTTCGATAGCGTGATTCAGGGCGGCGTGACGTCACCGTGTGACGGTATGTGCGCTGTCGCCACAAGCTAATATGTAAATTTTCATGTTATAACTTCAAAAATGACGAAGTTGCATACTATGTTAAATCCCCTAAATTAACCCTTTAAGGGATGATTTTCCAAAAAAAAGTGTTAAAGTTAACTTTTGATTATTAATATAAACTTACATACAAATTTTCATATTGATACCTCGAAAACTGGCGAAACTGATTTGTATGTAGTTGACTACCAACCACTATTTTTAGGGGATGAATTTCGAGAAAACCGTGATACAATTATTTTTTGTGTCTAACTATAAGCTTAAATACAAATTTTCACCCTTCTTACTTCAAAACTGACGAAGTTTCCATACTAACTTGCGCCGCCTTAATTAACCCTTTAGGGGATGACTTTCCAAAAAAACGTATATTTAAAAATTTAGCTTCTATTTTTGAGCTAATATGTAAATTTTCATGTTTTTAACTTCAAAAATGACGAAGTTGCGTACTGACTGTTGTCCTCTAAATTAACCCTTTAAGGGATGATTTTTCAAAAAAATGTGTTAAAAGTTAACTTTTGTTTATTAATATAAACTTACATACAAATTTTCATATTTTATACCTCGAAAACTGGCGAAAATGATTTGTATGTAGTTGACTACCAACCCCTATTTTTAGGGGATGAATTTCGAGAAAAAACGTGATACAGTTATTTTTTGTGTCTAACTATAGGCTTAAACACAAATTTTCACCCTTCTTACTTCAAAACTGACGAAGTTCCCATACTAACTTGCGTCGCCTTAATTAACCCTTTAGGGGATGATTTTCCAAAAAAACGTAATACTTTAAAATTTAGTTTCTAATTTTGAGCCTATATGTAAATTTTCATGTTTTTAACTTCAGAAATGACGAAGTTCAGTACTGACTATTGTCCTCTAAATTAACCCTTTAAGGGATGATTTTCCCAAAAAATGTGCTAAACTTAATTTTTGTTTATTACTATAAACTTACATAAAAAAATTCATACTTATAACTCTAAAACTGATGAAGTCGGTTTGTATGAAAATGACTTCGAACCCCTATTTTTGCTAGTTAGGGGATGAATTTCCAAAAATCCGTTCTTAGCTGACGTCTCCTTAGCATAATCTATCTCCCTGACAAATTTCATCATAATCGGTTCGGTAGGTTCTGAGATTTTTTGTTTAATCAGCGGTGTGTCTCTTTTCAATTTTATATATCGCACCCCTAGATGAAGACTCCGGTAAATCAAAAAACTTAATTTTTCAGAAACACCGAAAAACTGATTTTAGAATAGTTAGGAAAGATATCAAAAATCTAATAATATATACATAAAGGTACCATTTTATAATGCTTTTTGAATTATTTTATTTGTATATTGGCTGTTAAAATCCTAAGAAAATCGAGATTTTTTAGTTACTCTACTTTTGCAGCAGGAGTAAGCTACTTTTTTATGCACTAAGTAGAGTTACTTTACTTTATCTGAAATAAAAATGAGATAGGTACATTACTTTTCACCTCAGCAATAAGATAAAACTTTTTTTTGAGGGTTTTGCTATGCACAACCTTGTAAGCTTAGGAACACTAGCTTTAGTTTTTATTTTTATGTAAGTGCATTATGCACTAGAATGGTTAAATAGTAGAAATAAAACAATTGTTTATGCAAAAAGTTGTTATAATTTTATTACAGCAAAAATTCGTTTGTACTTAGTGTTATAAAAATATTATGGCCTATAAAACAAACTGAGATCGTACACGACTTATTATAAATAAATATTAATTATTCGTTTTTAAGTAATCACATAAATCCAATCCAATCCAAGGACTGGCTATGGGAAAAAAAGTATTTTATTTCTAGGAGCCCAAATTTACAATAAATTGCCAAGAGATATTAAAGATATCAAATCGTTTTCCATATTTAAAAAAATATTAAAAAGCCACATATTAAAGGATCTTTCCTAAATATATTTGCGTACTCATTACTACTTATTTATGTTTTTTAATAACACTAAACACACTACACACACACACACACACACACTACTTTAATATAATTCATATACTATACTTATATACATATATAAATAAATATACAAATAAAAATACTAATACTAAATACAATCAGTTATACTATAATATACTAATATAATATACTACTACGATTGAAACAATTATATAAATACTTACTAATAAAGTACTCGTAATATAAAGTAATAAATAACTTTAACAATAAAACATCTTGCTGAACACTATGGCATGGCCTTTAACAAACATTAAACTGCATTACTAACATTGTAAGCACACAGTCTAACGTCATTTTAATACACATTATTTTTTACATCTACCCTAACTTATGTTAATAATTACCACTGCGTTATCTCGGCTTAATCTACTTGTTTTTGATCAATGTTGTTTCTCTGTAAGTGATTTTCTGTTAAATCTTAAGAGAAATAAATTCTTTAACCGTAATGTACTTTAAAAAAGTATCTCTTTTATACTTTAAAAAATTTTTATTTCCTTAACTGTCATTACAAAATCCTAAAATGTACAGCTACTGAACTAATATTACTTAGAATGTTACTGGTCATCTAGAATTAACGAAGATTCTAAAATGCTGGGTGGTGAAGCTCCTTCAGCTGGCAACTCAGGCTCCTTTACTATATTGAGCATATCCACCAGATGATGACAGAGTTCTTAGTGGTCAGGGTTCTCTTTTTATGCGTTTATCAATTCTAACATGAGTTTTTCACGGCCTTTTATTGTCCTAAAAATAAACAATGTTCATATTCAATAATAAATCAAGTAAAGTCAACCAACTCAAAAAATCCAAAAATATCACGTATTGTTTTTCATAACTTTATAACGAATAATAAAATCAATTAAAAATGTCATTAACAACCTATTTCTCTATTAAAAGTACATATATCACTAAACAGACAAAAATAAACGAAGGTAGAATTAAAATTCAACAAAACTACGTTAAATCGAAATTTAGGTTTACTTTCATGTAAATCTGAGTAAATCAAAATATCAAAAAAAATATTGCAATATAATCTCATCTAAACCCCTAAAAATCAAAATAAACTATTATTATCATCATTGAAATTTCAGCAAAACCTAATCATCTCAAAATAAACATGAAACTTACCTAATCAAATTTCACGTAAACTCCTGCAACTCAAAATATCCCACTATGCAATCGTACTCCACCTGCGTCGACCGGGAGACAACTAAAAATGGTGGAGTAGTGTTCGCGCCGTTAGGGGTAAGTTCATTCAAGTAAAGCAGCACTTCGTGCCATTTTTCGACAACGGTTTAAGGTATCGTTACGTGAGTTATATCTTCGTGTAGGTATTCGAGTCAGCAATTCGAAAACACCACTAACTCAAAACGCATACTTTTTGATTTAGTGGGGTTTTCATCTAGGGGTGCGATATATAGATATCGGCAACCGACTAGTGGCCGGTTTCTGAAGTCTCCAGTTAAACGATCAACAGCTATTGAATCAATAAAGTTAAACTTAAGTTATATATTCGATAACAGTCACTGGGTTTCTGAGCACGCGAGGAGCCTTTCAATAACTATGAATCCAATAACGAGTATCTAAAACTGCCACTAGATGGCTCTCTTCAAAAGATAATAAAAAGATAAGTTTCAAATAGATATTATCATTTTATTTTGTCGTTTTGACTAATTGTATTTATTTTGTGGTAGTAAATATGTAAAAAATATTGAAATTTGGTATTTATTTGCGTCTGTTCATCATAGTCAAATATCAACAATAAAATTTAAAAACGTCAATTTAACGTTTATTTTGGTTACCATTGGTTACCATTGGTTACTATGGTAACATAGTATTTGAGAATAACACCTCTGTCATTCATTGTCAATCTAGAAAAAATTGTTGATTTCTTGCAAATGATTGTATTTGTATTTTCAATAATCTGAGGTCCTTGAGGCTATCGATATACCTACGGCACACACAAATGACCTCAAAATAGTTGTAACTTGTAATTTGTCATATTCTGTCCACGAAATGTTAAAATGAAACGTCAAATAAAGTTATGGAACCGGTAAACGGCCATATATGCTTAGTTAAGTTAATCTTAGATAAAACGGAATTTATCTATTATCGCCGTGCTCAGAAACGCTTTTTCGGAAGTTATCGACCCGTTAGCGTTTTTGAATAGATAAACTCTCGAAAAAAGGATCTCAGAAACCGGGCATAGATGTGGCACGTGATGGTAATAATAAAAGTGACTCTCACTAACCTTGGACATATGCAACACGTGGGTCACCATCGATATATTTCCAACAAAAAAAGCACTAAAAGAGCCAATTTGTTTTTTATTATTTTTTTTTTTAAATATAAAGCAGAACTAGATATAGTACTTAAGGGCATGGGCATAACAATCACTGCTCGACCAACGTAATGTTCGAAGATATTATATATTTCAATATTTTCGTCCAATCAATATTCCCAATATGTATATTGTATTCGAGATAAGCGAACTGTAAACCACAAAATTTTTATTAATTTTGAAATATTGTTCAACCATAAAAGCGAGTGGTTTTCATCTCTCCATTTTTACTAACCGTGAACTATAGACTGTCAAATCTTTTTTCTTTTTGTCGACAACACTACCACGCAAATGGGAATAGGCATAAATATTGCCTTATTTTTGGTAATTAAATACCATCGGGATTAAGATTGGTGGCACAGAAACTGACATCCAAATGGACCAAACGCACTTGGACTATATCTACTCGTTTATGTCACGCGTCGAAATACATAGGTATACCGAAATTCAGATCAATCGGAGGTATGGGCTAAAAGGAAGTTTATCCGATTTGCCTAAGATCTTCGTATGTGTCGCTGGTATAAATTGTGTTTTTACTCAAAGTCAAAGTCAAAGTCAAAATATTTTATTCATATAGGTATCACTGATACACTTATGCACGTCATTTTTTGGCTTTTCGGAAGGTGCTTTGTCGTGGAGGAGAAGAAAAGCCTAAAGAAACTCCTCAGCACATCTTTTAAAAAAATATTACAAAAAAAGATAATAATACAAAAGTATTTACTATTCTGAGCGGAACTGGTTGCAGAGCTGGTCATTTCCATGCGTCTTTGTCATTTAAATACTCGTCTACACTATAATATCCCTTGCCTAACAATTGTGTCTTTACACGTTTTTTGAAAGTTTCTATTGGCAAGTCACGTATTAATTTTGGGATTTTATTATAGAAATGTATACCAAGCCCTATGAAAGATCGCTGCACTTTACTTAGGCGGAACGAAGGCGTAACTAATTGATGCATTCTTTTCGTATGGCGATTATTAATATCAAAATTTTGTTTATACGCGTTTATATTCTTCCGTATAAAAACTACATTGTTGAAGATATACTGGGAAGCTACTGTAAGTATACCTATTTCCTTGAACTTTTCACCTTGAACTGATACTATAATCTGATGTGTTGGTGATGTGATGGTTGGCCCCTATAATTATGACCTGTTATTTTTTTTATGATTACGCATCGTGATTGTCCCCGTTTTTGTGCTTAGGTCAACTGTTATAATGAGCGGGTTAACCGAAAAAAATTAAATGCGTGGGTCCTTTTTCTAAAAATACGGTAAAAAGAACTTTATGAACATTTAAAACATTTAAAACGAAAGATAACGAAACACATCAATATAAGGCTAACAATTTAGTAATCCATGTTTTACTCAAATATCTCTGATTAAAAAAATTAAATACTTTTAGTCAAAGGAGAATGCCCATAGCCAGTACTCTTAAATAAAAAATTGTGTCACAATGATTTTTGGACAAAAAATTAAATTAAAATATTTCAAGTATTTTAGCCTATTTCTTAAAAAATCCTTATTGGGAATAATTTTCTGAAATTAATAAGTAATTTTACTTCCGTTTTACAAATGAAAACCATTGGGACATTTATGTTTGGATAAGGGCCAATCAGGAATCTTTTAAGATCCTTCGGGCCAATAGGTATTTAGTGTTCTGTGATTATAATACATTACAAACTACATGGTGTTTGGGGATCGACATTACATACGCAATCGATTTTAATACACCTGCATAGAGTCTATATTACTGTGAGTTTACTATAACCTAAATACAAATTAATTTTGTTTAAAATCTCTTATTTCCTACTATTAACATTGACTAAAGTTAGTATGTGTAATTTATTAAGATAACATAATCAAATATAGGTATTTTTATCAAGACACAAAAATGTTAAAGTCAGTATATTTCTCCATACTGAATGGGCATTCTCCTTTTATTTTCACATTGTAAAAATTTTTGTAACCCTGATCATCAATCATGTTACCTACATGAAAACTTATGAAAAAGGGTTAAAAGAAAGCAGAAACTATTTGTTAGCCAACGAGTTCTGTAACATAAAACGTCTTCAGGGCAGGATTGTATGTAACTTGTTATTGGCGTCGATTTCACTTGTCAATTACGTTATAAACTTCCGCCTACTGCCTCTTTACCCGTTTGATTTAAGCTCGAAGGCAACAAAATTGTATCTTCTTATTTTATTGCAACATAAAATGTGCGTCACCCTTTGTCTTATGTAACATGTGATGGTTTTTTGTTTATTATTCATTCTATCAGGTTCTAGAACAATGATTTATTTTAGCGTTATCACTAAGAAGTACTGTCATCCAATCAAAATTCAAATTCAAACTTTCCATCACGACATTACAAGGTGAACTTGGATGATTTTGTTGCACTAACTAGCTAGTCAAAGAAATAAAGAGAATAATAGGGATGTTGAGTAGTTTTAGAATTTAATTTAATTTTATAGATAATGTTAATTATTCATGAATTTTTTTTTATTAAAATAATAAAATTCCATTTAAAAACAAAAATTGATAAACAGAAATCAATATAACGTCAGGTGACGACACTAACCGATATTCAATACTAGCCGTGAAGAATGAAGTTAAATTCTCTTTTAAAATACGAACAATGACGTCATATTTTGAAAATGTCGTTTGAAGTCACGTGTAATATCATAACTTAAAATGTTAAAAATAGTACTCACTCTGAGTACTATTTTTAACATTTTTAGTTATGATATTAAATTTATTGTGATTGATTTCGGTAAAAGAATAATATTTCAGGCCTTTAAATGTTACCACTAATACTTTAAGCATAAATTTATATTAATTTACAATTAGTGTCAACACCCCTATTCCAGTGGGCTCTTATTTAGGCAGAGTAACTTTTACCTATGTTTTAACTTACCTAGCCCATCTCGTTCTGGTTTCGAGCTATATGTGGAATTATTATCTTGTAAGCCCCTTCAGCAAATATTCAGCGCTCGCGTTTAGGTAAATACCGCGTGAACGTAATGAGTTACTTTTCATAAATATTTTATCGAAAAAACCAATATCACCAGATATTGTTACAAATATTTCAGTGAAGTTGTTTTGTGTTTAAACGATACTTGGGAGTAACTTAATAGTGATGTAAGATTTCAATTCATATGCATAAAAGTTACTAGTTTTCCCATTAAGATTTTTGATATATTTTATATAATCATTCATACTGTATACGTTTATCAAACAACAATTACTAACGAAACTATTTCTGTTAAGCATCACGGATCGGATCAAATCCGATTTAGCCGACATTCGCATGTCAATTAAATTATCTTAAATCAATTATTACATATTCTATAATTATATTGTACAATTGTTGCAAAGGAATGTTATAAATAACTCACTTACTAAATTGGTTTTCCACTTCTGAACTCATTTAATTGACAATGTGTACCTTACCCAGTGACTGAAACAATTAATCGAATCAAGGTTGTACTGGCAGAAACTTTGTGAATGAGCCGAGCCAGACTGTCAATTCGAGACTCCAATAATTTGATTTAATTATAAGTCACTTCAACATTATTGTATTAGCGGAATGTATAATATTTAATTTAAGAAGGCGAAAGATATGGCATATTTAATTTTGATATACACCTAAACTACCTACCTAGTCAGCCTAGGCCACGCGCAATGTAGGTTTCCGAAGTAGTAAGTTTATCGACGATTACTTACGCTAACATAGCCGTGATAGTACTGATAGTTTTCCTTGTAAATTAATTATATAGTAAACTAACTGTAACAGTAAACCATTTCAACGATATCCCACACTATAGGGTACGAGATGAATAATTAATAATAATATAATCAGTGCTGATAAAGACGTGGCAAGCGAGTTTAAAAATCACTTCCGTAATATTCCTATAACATTAATCAGTTCACTAGCTTCTTCACCGACGGAAGCACTTTCTATATTAAAAAATCATATTAATGAATGTAATATTTTATTTCGATTTCAACAAATAACCGCTAGAGACTTAATTAAGGCCTTTCAGTCTCTGAAGGTCAAGAATACGGGTGATTTGTGAGGCATCTCGGTAAAAATAATACAGCATATTATAGGTATTATAGCTCCATATTTGGTCGTAGTTTTTAATAAATGTTTAGATCTAGGTATCTTTCCAGATCTTATGAAATGCAGCAAAATCATTCCACTTTTTAAAACAGGTGAAAAAACTGATCTTAATAACTACAGACCAGTTTCTGTTTTACCAACCCTTAGTAAGATTTTCGAAAAGATAATATTGAATCAATGCTAACCCATTTCAACAATAATAAATTATTACATCCTGAGCAATACGGTTTCACTAAAGGCCGTAGTACAACCGATGCAGGGGCTAGGTTATTAAAGCATATATTTGAAGCATGGGAGGCGTTACATAATGCCATAGGAGTATTTTGTGACTTATCTAAGGCATTTGATTGTGTTGAGCACGAAACATTGCTGTTTAAACTTGGGCACTATGGTATAAAAAACAAGGCCCTTAGCTTGATCGCGTCTTATTTGAGTAATAGAATACAAAAAGTTAGCATAAACGATATTAAGTCATCGGGGTCACCGGCTGTGATGGGTGTACCGCAGGGCTCGATCTTGGGTCCGTTTCTTTTTCTGGTATACATTAACGATTTACGACATTATGTAAAGAACCAAGCGAATATTGTACTATTTGCTGATGATACATCACTAATATTTAAGTGTGAAAGGAATAAAGTAAATTTCGACGACGTAAATAGTGCTCTTTCGCATGTGTCGCGTTGGTTCACTATCAATAATTTACTATTAAATGCAAAAAAAAACGAAATGTATAGAGTTTGTGCTACCTAATGTTAAAAAAGTCAGCAAATCTCTTAAACTAAATAACGAAACATTGCATATGGAGGAATCGACGGTCTTTTTAGGGGTGACCTTAGATAGTAAACTTCAATGGGGCCCACATGTAACAAATCTCGCGACAAAACTCGGTAGGGCTGCTTTTGCTGTTAGGAAAATAAGGCAGTATACAGACGTCGAAACTGCTAGGATAATCTATTTTGCTTATTTCCACAGTGTTATGTCTTATGCCATCTTGCCGTGGGGCAAAGCAGCCAATATAAAACAAATTTTCATACTCCAGAAACGGGCAGTTAGGGCTATTTATAAACTTAGGTCTCGGGAATCTTTGCGTGAAAAGTTCAAGGAAATAGGTATACTTCTAGTAGCTTCCCAGTATATCTTTAACAATGTAGTTTTTATACGGAAGAAATTTTGATATTAATAATCGCCATACGAAAATAATGCAATTAGTTACGCCTTCGTTCCGCCTAAGTAAAGTGCAGCGATCTTTCATAGGGCTTGGTATACATTTCTATAATAAAATCCCAAAATTAATACGTGTCTTGCCAATAGAAACTTTCAAAAAACGTGTAAAGACACAATTGTTAGGCAAGGGATATTATAGTGTAGACGAGTATTTAAATGACAAAGACGCTTGGAAATGACCAGCTCTGCAACCAGTTCCGCTCAGAATAGTAAATACTTTTGTATTATTATCTTTTTTTTTGTAATCTTTTTTTAAAAGATATGCTGAGGAGTTTCTTTAGGCTTTTCTTCTCCTCCACGACAAAGCACCTTCCGAAAAGCCAAAAAAAATGACGTGTATAAGTGTATCAGTGATACCCACAGTGATACCTATATGAATAAAATATTTTGACTTTGACTTTGACGTATAGGGGAGGTACCCTGAAAAAATTGTTTTTCAATATTTTATTCTACGATTCTGGAATTTCATAATAATAAATATGTATATCCATGCCATCCATCCATCCATTACAGCTTTGTAGCACTAAGCGTCTCGGCGCTTTGCTTCGGACAGACGGACGGACAGACCAATGAACGGACGGACATGAAGAAACTATAAGGGTTCAGATTTTACTTCGGGACCCTAAAAATTACTCACAAATAGAGAGATATCGCAAACACTAAAAACAACTATTGAATTCTAACAAAACTTCATAGCAACGTTTATCTCTCATCCCACGGGGACAGATCGTTTTCCCGGAATACGAAGTGTCTTTAGATATTGACCCATTGAAAGTCATAAAATATATGCTAAATTTTAACTTCATCTGCTACATGATTTCTGTTTGTTAAAAATAAAAGAATTTAAATATCAAATGAATACAAATAAATATTTCTTAATTGAATAGTGTAGACTATTGGTGTAGACGACATAATTTAAGTGTCAAAATTTTGACACTATATACCTAAGGGAAAATATGATGACCTGCCATATTGTAGCAATTCCTCTAGGTCATCAATTGTAATCAGCTAGATTATGATTACAATTGATGACCTAGCTTAATATCTATATTAAGCTAAATAGGTTAATATCTATATAGCAATATAGCTTAAAATCTTCCTCATTAATGTGGCTATCTCAAACAAAAAGATTTTTTCATCAGGCTAGCAGTTCCCGTTTTACCACAAATAAATAATGAAACAAAAAAATTGGTTGTCTGTAAAGTCGGTTTACGGACAATGGTTTTACGTGATAACGTCTATTTCGTAGAAGAATAATTTATGATATAAATATTGTAATCACGTATTTGCATAATTACGTAAGAACGTAATGGAAACCCTACGCACGGAGCCGCGGTGCTACTCGCCAGTTGTGTCAGCTTGAACATGGCTTGACGCGCCACCGCGACCCGCGTATCTAGCTAGATTATAATATTAAATTTCATACTAACTATACGATTTTAAACATATTTGAGTTGAAAATTTGGTTTAAATCGTTTTAAATATCAGGAGCTGCGCGACATCTGTGATTTTCTTGACTACAACTAAAGTCCGAGTCGATGTACTGTGTAAAGTTCTTTCAAGTAGTTCATACCTATAAACAGAGATGACGCTATTGTAGATTTTCGTTTTCATATAATAATAATACGTACGAGCTACGAGAAATCATTTCTTTTCAAAAGATTGTAAAATAAAATAAAAATTACAATTTTACATATTAAATTACAGATATATATTTCGTTTTATTATTATTCAGCGTATCTCTTTCTCGATACTTTGCGCGCGTTGTGGCTCGTGACCTTCCAAGCGGACCGATTACGCTTGAGTGGGAGAGAGACGGCCGGTCTAGCGTGCCTCTCTCTCTAATGCTGCGCGCGCTTCCGTGACGTTACTCGGTTTTCGTGAATGCCTCTCAGGCTCATCGTCTTTATAAACGTTATCACGTTAAAAACTCTTCAGCTTAATATAATAATATTAGTATGATTACTCACATGAAATTTGATTGTTTCGTTTCTTAATTACAGGTTATTTACATTAACTTGATTTACTTACAAAATCAAGTTATCATTTATAAAAGTAAAAAAAAATATTAAAAATGTGTAATATTCCTTAGAAAGTTAATTATTCAAGTGGACGAAGCTACGTTAAAATTGTGTATAAATACCATCTAATCCCGGGCACTGCGGTCACGACGCGACAGCTTGTATTAAAACGTTTAGAATGAAAGATGCCTCATCTTACCTCGTAACAGTTTCTTTCGAATCTATTAAAGGCAAAACTTATCGTATCCGAACCGCCACTGTCGTCGTTTACTATCACTTAACTCATTTTTATATCCACCATTTTGGCTTGCGTGGTGCCCCAGATTCTTCATGAATACAGAGGAGAAACCCCATGCTATGATGCGACGCCCTACTTTGGTAAGATCCGTATGTTTATCTGTATGATACTGGACTTCGTAAAGACATATGCCCGTATCAAATGATTTTTAGTAGATACTAATACTTGCATGTATATAATGAAAATATAATATATATTGTATGCATTTAATAAAAAAATTGTCCGATGGTTGGATGGGTGACCGCTAGTGACAAAAAATTCTTGAGCATTTCCGTGCTTCGAAGGACATGTAAAGCTGTCGGTCCCGGTTGTTATCTTAAGATAACAGTCGTTAAGCCATGTCAGGAGGCCCTCTGGCGGTTTAAAAACTTCCGACACTCAGGTTGGCCACTAACCCCTCCAACCAATCCGCACTGGAGCAGCGTGGTGGAGTATGCTCTGGGCCTCCTCAAGACGAGAGACCCGTACCCAGTAGTGCGCTAGTATAATTATAATGAAAATATTTAGTGTAGATTCATACTTGGCATAATAGATATACCTAATAAAAAAGGTCAATTATTTTATATGCACTTTTAATAATCTTAAATAGTAGTGATATTTTACGATTAAACTCTGTAGTTGCACAACACACACAATTCGCTATATAAATGTGATGTGAACGAGAGACAATTATAATATCTATGGGTAATTTTATAAATATTGTGTATCAAAATAATAAGAGGACCAACCCCGATCAGTCCTTTAGAAATTTAATAGAGAAACAACCCATTTGTATATAATGTAGACTAAATTACCCAGGATTGTCTAAACTTTAGGACGGATAAATAAAGTTTTGGGATTGATCATTATAAACTCCGTACTTAATGTATTAGATTGACAATGGGTCGGCCATTCTCAATTTGACTCCTTTATTAGGATCACAGGGAGTTCGCTTTGTGCATGAGTTCTAACTCATGTAACATGTAACTCTGTAGATTCCCTTTAGCTTCAGAAACCAAACCCATTAAATACTTTTCATTGAGGATAATAACAGTTTGTATGACTCAATGTAGTAAAAGCGGTACCCCGGCTTTTTAATTTAGTAATTGGTTAGATAATATACAGTGTGTCCAGCGACCAACTAGCGATAATTTAAGGGCATGAAATACAAATTTTTACGATAAAAATACAAAATACTGGACGCAAGAAGTATGGAAACTCAACTAACTAACTAACAACTAAGTATGGAACTTTTTCACCATCACCCAGGGTCAACTGGCAGAGAATGCCATTAGGCATTAAGTTCGCCCTTGTAACCTCTAGTTTAAGGTGTTGCAAAAGAATAAATAAATAAATAAATAAATAAACTCGCATAAGGCTCATATTCAAACAGCAATAAGTCTCCAGTCTTGCAACTTAATCAATGCATGTACTAAAAAAAGGTGTGTCAATGTGCTAGTTTTTGAAGAATGTTAGGAAAATTTAAAAAACTCGTGAAAATTTTGAGTACATTGAGTAACATAATTTTTTAATGACCTTTGTAACTTGAAACTTCATCCAATCTTTTTTGTAAGGAATAGATGGTATTATTACCTTTCAAATAATATTTTTTCACATCTATGGGACCTTTAAGGCCAGAGAAAACGAAGTGTTTCGGCAGAGTCATCTAACATAATAAAAAAAATTAAAATGGCGGCCATTTCAAAAGGAAGTCTCATACCATGAGAAACTCTCATATCGAGAGCATGTTTAGATTGTGTAGTATTGTAGATGTTCATATGCAAGTAGAGTCACCCTACTTTATATTAGGTGGCTCGACTACATGACAGTAATTACCAATAAAAGTCTGATTCTATCATAGACAATATCAACTGCAAACAAAATCATAAAATTTTCCTTTCGTTGCATAGTAAAGTAAATAATAGAAAATAAGTCAAATGAAAAAAATTTTTTTTTTTAAACGCTTTTATTTCAATAATGTTTAGTTTATAAAAAAATTTCAAGTCTCTACGTAAAATGTCTAAAGTCTGAAAATCGTTTTTTTTAATTTAACAACAAATAAACAATGAAAATTAGTTTAAAATATGATTTTCGTGTATTGTCATCGGAAATACACATGTCTGCCAAATTTCATCAATTTTCATTAAAGGGAAGTCATTCAAATTAACGTTACAAGATTTGATGCTCCGAAAAATCGTTTTTTTTTTTTATTTAACAACAAATAAACAATGAAAATTAGTTTAAAATATGATTTTCGTGTATTGCCATCGGAAATACACATGTCTGCCAAATTTCATCAATTTTCATTAAAGGGAAGTCATTCAAATTAACGTTACAAGATTTGATGCTCCGAAGTGAAGCTAAATAAAAGCGTTTAATAAATTATGATTCTAACAAAAAAAAACAAGTAATCTCCCAATTCCACAACCATATCGTATCTACGTCCTAGTTTGGTATTCACATTACTACAAATATTTTCTCTCTGTGTTTTTTCCGTTACTATCGTAGTAAGCTCCTGTAAGTGACAGATTAAATGGTTTTCCGTTTCGTTGACGTGTTTTTGTTATTCGTTCCCGTGAAACAAGTTTATGTTTATACTGACAGCTATAGTTTGCTATACCATAATATCTACTATTATCTTCTGTGGCTGTACTAAGGATAGTCACTAAGGGAACATACCAAAACCACGTAACCCATTTTTTCCAACTTTTTACCCCCCTCTCCCCCTTCGTGACCATCCGTAGTATATGAGAAGACCACCCCCCCACCCCTCTAGTTTTCACGTGGTAATTGATAAATACGGTTTTCAATACTTTTTTGCAAAAACAGAGTTAAAAAATAATAATTTTGCTTATATTTGACGACTTTGTGGCGCAATGGTTGCTAAAATATTGACTACGTGACAAAAACCTAAACTGTGACTTTTGAAGTTTTGACGTTTTGAAGACCCCCCTCCCCCCCTAAATGAGGCACGTGGTTTTGGTATGTTCCCCAACCGGAATCCAGTTTTGGGGCAGTGAGATCGCGAGAGCAGCAATAAGCCGCGTGAAGCGGTTGAACCATGTCTTAATTGTCAATAAACGTGTCCCGGGCCTCCGGGGGCCGCTCCTGCCGAATAA
Source organism: Thymelicus lineola (assembly GCA_963932265.1). NCBI lineage: Eukaryota > Metazoa > Arthropoda > Insecta > Lepidoptera > Hesperiidae > Thymelicus > Thymelicus lineola. Next base: position 11,350,586 of record OZ010683.1, on the reverse strand, counting down.
TTAACGTACTTCCGCGATTTTCGACTTTGTAAATTGCCTCATGCCCGCGTCCTGGTTTGCTGATGTATAATAAATTGTGTGCACAGAAAATTTATCTCGGTTTATTAAAAATGAGATTGACCCTTAGTCTAATGTTGAATTCTCCAGTAGAGTCGTAGAGCTTTAAAAGATTCTCAAAAGCTGTGACCGTAGAGATGTTTACTGACTCAGTAAAGTTTTAATTTTTTTTTTACTTTAATGCAATTATGTACCTACTCTTATGTCTTCTGTGACTCTAGAGAGTAATGTGTTCTTCAAAGGGTTTGGATATAATGTTTTATGCAATATATTTTTATTTCTTACATAATTTACATATATGTATTGTAGTTAATTTGAATAATATAAATTACTTTGGTACAAAAAGTACTCAATAGAATTGCACATAGCCACAGAATACATAATAGAATACAGAATACGTAAATCAGGTTAGAGCTTCACTGATGGAAGAGAACATTTTATTCTTTTACACTGACTTGTTTTTCTGATTCTAAGAACAGGAAAAAGCTTATCAGTAACACCTCAGAATTTCCGTAATTTTCCTAAGGGGTTTGAATGTGAAAGCCGTTTGATAGACATGAACTGTTTTGCGTTTTTGCTGACATGAAACAAGTCTTCATAGCGTGGTTTTCACAATTCTCTGCAAAGACAGTTTGTTTGTTGAAGAGTATAGTACTCTGACTCTCAAGGACCTTGATTATGTACGAAGTTTTCACGCACCGTTGAGGTTTATGTCGTGTAATTAGTACTCTACTCACGTGACGTTTTAACATTAGTACAAATTCAAATTTGTACAAGACTTAGCAGGGAGCATTGCGGACTGTATGTGATTGTGAGCATGCGATGTGGCGGATAATTTATGAACTCACGCTTTCAAGCTTTCATTAAAATGTAAATAAGCTACCATGTAATTTGCTTAACGTAAATATATCAGAGAAATTCGTAGCGGGCGCTGGTAGGAACATACAAAGATTTTTATGATCAACATTAGCGGTGGAACGGTCGTCACAAAAAGTTATTATCCCATAAACTAAATCTGCCGTAGTAAAACCGAAGTGTTACAATTTTCGACCACATTAAGATAAATGTTCCCATTTATATCTGCCTAATATTAAGAAGCTCTCATAGCCCGGTGGCTTGTGTCGATCCTAAGTGATCGCCAAAGTTAAGCAACAGCGGGCGCGGTCGGTAGTTGGATGGGTGACCGCTAGTGGCAAAAAATTTTTGAGCGTTTCTGTGCTTCGGAGGGCACGTAAAGCCGTTGGTCCCGGTTGTTATCATAAGATAACAGTCGTTAAGTCATATCGAAGGTCCTCGGGTGGTTTGAAGTTTTCCGACACTTGGGTTGGCCATTAACCCCTCCACCAATCCGCACTGGACCAGCGTGGTGGAGTATGCTCTAGACCTCCTCAAGAGGAGAGACCCGTGCCCAGTAGTGGGCCATTAAGTAGTTGGGCCATGTGGTTGAAGCCAATATTAATAATGAAGAAAACGAAGCTTCTATTTAATTCTATGTTATATTCTATCATAGTTTATAGATTTATATGCAACGGTGCAGATATCAGATCTGTTAGTTATAGCTTAGACTTTAGGTATTAACGAGGGTCGTGCGGGCACCAGCAGGAGGCGTAAACAAATTTATAAAGGGTAGGTAATTCTCGGGCGAGTCACGTAATTCGATAATGGTTAGCTTATCTTACTAGAAATAGTTGCAAGTGGATAAACGCAGAAAGTTCATTAATGTACGTTACTACCACGTGCTGTTGTGTACAGACTTTACTATTTCTATATCTATAGCTGGTCTTTATTACGGACAACCTTGTCCTTGATGATTTTCTTCCTATTATCGCTCATATTATTAATCTCTCTCTGTTGACTGTGGAATTTCCTAGCCTCTGGCGGACAGCTTTTGTAATTCCTCTCCCAAAAACTGCTAACCCTGGTCAGCTTGACAACTTTCGACCTATTTCTATGCTAAATAAATATGATAATTATTATGATATGATAATGTTATAATGATGATGATCTTAAACAATTCAAAGGCCTAATAATATTATCAATAATTAAATATACGTTTACAACAATACTGAATTATCCCAGCTCGAGAACATGGCAGTATAATTGGCCCGCATAGTGTTATGACTTACAGCAACTGATAAGGCCTCCATTGAGGCTCTTATTCTCTGTACTGTCTGGAGTTCACATAATGCACATGAGTACTGATATGTAATATATATTAATGATAGGTACTAATATGTTATGTTAACGTGTAGATTGCAAGAGAGAATTAATTATTATGCTTACGCTGTAATATCACACTAAATAAATTCATTTCAATATTCAAGTGCAAACGTCATATCTCAGACGGATAAAATTATTAAACTGGGATAAATATTGGGACAAAACGTACTGGTATGTTGTGTAAAACCAGTTTTTAGAAGTAGAATATCATTTCAATGCACTATTAGGTATTACTTAGCATTTAGAGAGATCTTTTATAATATTTTATATGTACTGATATATATGACATCATTATAGGTATGTATTATATTCCACATCAATAAAAAAATCAGATGGAACCTGTCTCTAATATTACTGTGTTAGCTGGAAAAAACTGGTTAGTTGCTTTATTTATAATAGTACTAGACCTCCAAGAAAGTAACGCGAGTTGAATAACTAACCAAAGAAAGAAAAATAGTTAGTTGAAAATTATATTTCTTGGAAACACTGCATAGCGCTGCATCCACTTCTACTTTCTGTGTTAACTGTCAATTCACAGAGCTTACCTAGAGTATCATAGACATTCGTGTATTTTCCACAAAAGCTTAATTACTGAAATGGTTCAAGTCTTGTTGAACACAAAACGACAGAATCAAATTGAATAGATTTTTTTATCCGTTTTTGCGTCATTCATATTTCGTAACTTGAACGTCACTTTGGACACTTGCTACGACTTTCTGCAAATTATTTTACACACTTGTTGACCCTCGACTCTGTATTTAAAAAGCATAAATTTTTACTCTGATAGAAATTTCATCTCATTTCGCTATCATCCGAAAAGCAAGGTTAAAAAAATTTGCTCTGCATTGATTTTCTGTCCATTACGTATCACTCTCTTCTTAATGGATTTGACTGGGTGATATCTTAGCTCGATATTATTTTTAATAGAATTGAAACATTATTACGTCCATGTAAGGAATAAACTAAAATTACCGTTGAATCTTTTTTAGTATACTTTGTCTACGGTTAGGGATTATTTTTATGCTATGAAGCCCTGAGTTTGAGGTGGTTCTAACCACGTTCGCAGACACTTCACCGAAATTTGAAACACTCCTTTGATACTAAAATATTCTTAGAAACTATAACCTATGCTATAACCGCCTCGTCACTGGCGAATAGGTCCAAGACATTCAAATAAGACGCGACCGGCTATAGCCTCTACTGCTTAAGGCCTCTATAAATGTATAATAATTTCTTAAACGTTTCCATGCTTCGAAGGGCACATAAAATCAACGGTCTCGGTTGTTATCTTAATATAACAATCGTTAAACCATGTCGGAGGCCCTTGGGCAGCATATAAACTTCTGACACTTGGGTTGACCACCAATCCCTCCACCAATCCGCACTGAAGCAGCGTGGTGGAGTATGATCTAGGTCTCCTCAAGGGAAGAAACCCGTGCTCAGTAGTGGGCAATTAATGGGTTCAAGCCATGATGAAGATAATAATTATGCGTTTATTATTTATTAGTACCCGGATGACCGAGCTTAGCTCGGTTTAGTATTGCTTAACAACGCCATCTGCTTTAGCTTTAGTGTAGCTACTCACCAATAGATGTCAGGAAGAGTCTATTGTAGCCGTTTTTCATTGCCTGAAAACACGGATAAAACGACATTTTTTAAAAATGAATCCTAGCTAGATCGATTTATTGCCCCCGAAACCCCCTGCATACTAAATTTCATGAAAATCGTTGGAGCTGTTTCCGAGATTCAGAAAATATATATATTGTATACAAGAAGTGCTCGTTTAAAGGTATTAGATAGATTTGTGCATCAACTACTTCAGGAGTGAAATTGCAATGAAATTTTGTAATGTCTGAGAGGTCTGAAACGCTCCTTGGCTTTTTGGTCAAGAGAGAGAGAGAGAGAGAGAGAGAGAAAATAGCGAACTGATAAAAATGTATATTTGACGACATAATATTTTCTCTTCATAGATGTAAATTAAAGCTTACTAAGATTAGAAGCGAAAGGATAACGACACTTAAAGACTAAAAACGCGAAATCTTGCACAATTAAGTTGAGACTTTAAATTCGTCAAGACTACACGCCACTTAGGTAATATGAGACGGCCATAACTCGCGTAAATGAAGGACGGGCGGATCTGAACGGGCGGGAAACGTAATGGAAGTGACAAGGGTTTCTCAAAATGATGGAAGGAATTCTGAGGGTTGGTGGAGAAGCGCGTTTTACGAGTCCCCGTCGTGAATATCACCCCTCGTCTTGCGATATCTGAAACGGAACCGTAATGCGGTACGGATTGCTTTCCAACTTAAATACAGACTTATTATCAAGTCTGTATTTTAGTTGGTTTTGGTATTACCTTAGATTTTACGTTTTTCTTTTCTTTACTTGTTACTAGATTCCACCAGCGGCTTCGCCCGTGGAGGAGAGGTTTAACAAATATATAAACGTCCAAATCGTCCGACGGGAACGTAAAACTGGTATAACGTTTACCTAATTTTTTAAGCCAGGATATGGTCTGTCTGTGTGCCAGGTTTCACCTTAATCCGAATAACGGTTGTTGCATGATGATGCAACCCCAAACAGACAAATATCTTTACAAAATTTCGCATTTATAATATTCTAGTAGAAGTAGAAATAGGATTATTTCATGGCCATCAATTTGTTATCTGTTTGTTTCTCATCTATTTACGTAAAAAATAATTATGCCGTCATATGCCCGGACTATGATTTCCTAACTCTCCTAAAATAATAAAGGGATTCCCAATAATGGATTTCTATTTTGGGATGTCTTTATTAAATTAAAATATAAGTAAAAGTTAATTATTATTTTGCTTTAAATATTAATCCGTATCGGTTGTTCACTAAGCAATAAGAATAGTCAGCGAGCCCATTGTTCCATTCTCGTGCCCAGCTCATTTCAAGATAGACAATACCTATTGTTTGACACTCAAATTGTCTAAAATCTGTTTAGATGTGTTTCATTGGCGGACAGAGTTTAGTAATTCTGAATAAAACAGTTGGGAGCCTCAGCTGCACAATATAAGACTTTACATTTACAACAAATAAAGTGTAAGTAAATGTGTTATAAAGGTTTACACTTTGGCCAGTGTTAAAGAAGTTTAACTTTTTTTCAGTAAACCTACTATAATTATGATTCTGGTTGTTGATTATAAGTCACCAAGACTCAAACAAATATCCTGTAATACATACTTATATGCTCTGTGCGTCATAAGTTCTAGTGTTGAATTATGTCACTGTAAAATTGTAAATACAGTTAGATTATAATCTATCTCGCGAGATTGTAAACTGTCGAAAGATTTTGAACCGTAACATAATGCTTACAATTTAACGCATTATTTTTGAGTAGATTATAATTTATGGAAGTGAAACCATCAAATTGTGAAATGGCATACGACAGGATGAATTTACCATAGAGTTACAAAATTATTACAGCGGGCATAACAAAAATTACAATGGACAAATCAAAGAATACAAAGTATGATAAAATAGTTAGACGAGTACAACACAATTAAAGCGACTAACAAACTAAGATTACCATCATGCAACAAAATACTATGTAATGAAAATTGGTAACCAGAAAGTTTTAATAATGACTTTTTATGTAACGTTCATTTAACATAATTTTTATTGAATATAATTTTCAAATAATCTAATCTTAAAAAGTTACACATCCTTAAAGGGTCTACAGCATGCGGCAAACAGTAAAATGCATTCCGCATGCAGCAAGAGCAGACTTGGTTTCTGTCACGGCTCCAGCGCTTCGGGGCTCTGGCGGTCCCACGCGATTTTATCGTCGTAGATGCTATTAACGCTCACCACAGCGGCGAGCGTTAAAATCACCTGCTCCTCAGCTCGCGGGCCGCCTCGCCCCTCCGCGCCTACGCGGATTCACATTGCACTCTAGGGGCAGGGCAGAAAAGACGACGTGGAATCGGTTTTGCAGCGATTTGTTTCTGTCACTAACATTAACGTTAACATTCGGCCAAACGACCGAATACTTGATGTCACAATTCTTGAAGTGCATTTATTTTATTTGACTGACACCTGTGTTTCATTCCTAACTCTATGGACACAGAATGGCCTGATGCAAGACTGACCAATCAGAGACAGCCTTCGGAGAGTTGACAATTTAATGCGCGACAAATTGTGATTTAACAGATTCACTTCGAATATACCGAAAAATAATACGTTAAATTGTAAGCAATATGTTACGACTTACGGTTCACAATTTTCGACAGTTTCAAATTCGCGAGATATATTATTTTATAATCTAACGGTATTAACAATTTTACAGTGATAAATACATTTTCATTAACCGACTTCAAAAAACTGGCCAAGTGCGTGTCAGGTCACACGCAATTTAGGGTTCCGAAGTTTATCGACTATTACTCATTAACTATCATACTTAAGCTAAGATCGCCGTGATGGTTTGCTTTGTAAATTTATTATATTATAACCTATTTTTGTGAATTTTTTCATCTGTCCATCTCCAACAGTTTAGCTGGCAGGGGGAGGGGACACTTAACTCTAAGCTAAATTGGCACTTTAAAGCCAAATATTTCCCAAACGGGCTCTTGAATTGAAAACTGAATGAGTCTGCTAAAACGGTTTTAGCAGACCCATAATATTTTCATAATATGACCCACACTATGGAGTACCTACGCGAGGAAAAAAAATCATCCCCATGTTACCTGTATGGGAGGTAACCTGAAAAAAAAAATGTTTTATTCTACGATTTTGGTATTTGGTTAAATACTAAAGAATTATGTATATTCATATCAAATTACAGCTTTCTAGCACTGAGGATCTAGTCGCTATGTTTCAGATTGACGGACAGACGGACAGATGAACAGTCATGACGACACTATAAGGGTTCCGATTTTTCTTCGGAACCCTAAAAAGGAGGAGGTTTTCAATTCGAATGAATTTTTTTCATGTTACCTCATAACTTTTTACTGAGTGTACCTATTTTAATGATTCTTTTTAAACGACTTCAAAAAAGGAGGAGGTTCTTAATTCGACCGTATTTTTAATGTTTGATACCTCAGTACTTTCGACTGGGTGAACCGATTTTGATGATTCTTTTTTTAAGGGAAAGCTGGTGCTTGTCATGTGGTCCAATTTAAATTTGAGCTAGACCTGACAAGTTGTTTTTGAGTTATCCCTAATAATGCGTTTTTAATTGACTTCGACTACCTACACGTTGATGATGTTCTCATTTTATTTGGAGTTTGTTATTTTTCTTAAAAGTTATTTGCTTACGAGTACATGAAGTAGTGTAGACGATTCTGATAACATCTTAGCCATCGGCACCAGGACCATAAACCTTAAGTCGTTGTGATGTGGTTTGATTATGCCGCAGAAGAAATAATATGTAGTACATAATATACCTATAATTGTAGTTATGTTAAGTTGACAGTTATGTGCTGACGATCCACAGTAGTATTACTTAATACGCTACTAAAGGTAAAAGGTAATAGAATAATGCAATATTGTCTTATTGATAATATTTTATGTGTAAGCCGCGCCATTAAAGAAACGAATCTAAAATAGCGGAAATTATCATTCCCCTCACTCGCACGTTATTCCTGTCTTTAGCGTGCGAGTGAGGGAAGATAATATAGACGTTTATCAAGAAGTAGACGTGCTTGCTTACTGTATAGTCAATTTAGGTAAGGCAATCAACAAATGTATTTAATATATTATATCCTTTATTGAAACTACAAACGCAGTAAAGACATTAAGCAGCGATATCAAAAGTGTCAATCGCCCGCCGAGATGGACGCGGTACTATGAACTAGGACGTAAAACCAATTTTATAGCAACTCTCAAACCGGGCTCGTAAACTCGAAATGACACGTAAACACAAGACGTGCAAATGAAAACCCTATTGATTTCCATCTAATAAAATAGCAGTTTGCTTTAAGCAATGAAATAATAAATTTCATTTTAATAAATTTACGTGCAAAAGAACTCACTACTCATTTCGTATGGAGAAAAGTACTAAATTTAATATTTTTATTTCCTGATAAAAATGCCTTTATTTGATTATGTTATAATAATGAATTACGCATACCAACTTTAGTCAATGTTAATTTAAGGAGTTACGAGATATTCAACAAAAATAGTTTGTATTTACAATAGGTTATAGCAGACTCACAGTAAAATGGAATCTATGCAGGCTTATTTAAGTCGTAAACGTAATGTCGATCAAATGTTTCAAATTAATTTGACAGACTCCAAACGCTATCTAGTTTGTAATGTAATAATTTTCAAACTTATTTGACAGTCTCCTAACGCCCTCTAGTTTGATAAATCATAATCATAATCGAATCAACAACGCCCTATTAACCCTTTAAGGATCTTAAATAATCCCTGATTGTTTCTAATCCAAACATAAATGACGGAATATTATTGTGCTGTAAAGGTGAACGCACATTTATCCGCACGGCACGTGCCGGACGCGCCGTATACTGATAGCCTGACAACAATTTTTGCAGTTTTTCCCAACCTCTAGTATAAAACGGTGCGAAGTCATCCGTTTACTCCCACTCGTTTTGTTGAGTAGTCCTGCTGACAGTACTGGTGGGAAAAAATCCCACTAGTTTTCAATCATCAAGTATTGGCCATAATATTATGTGTATTATTTCATAGTTTTCATATACTTCATATTTTTTTTATTTGACTTTGTATCATATTTCAGTAACGTAGTTATCGCAGTTTGAGGAACACCATTGGGAATCTCGATTGTCCGAAAACAATGATGTATAGGCATAAACACGAAGGCGAGATCTCCCCACAGGATTCGTTTACTATGAAACGTTTCTCCTAATGCGTTGTCAAAAGCATCGTGGCATGGCAACACTGAGTACCAGCACACGCCCTTCGTATGACATCATCGGCATTTCAGATACCTTCCGCATTTTCAGAAATGTGGTGCGGATGGTGCGGATGACATATGTCGACGTTATATGTAATCCGCATCGGGCTCTCATATGATTTCATAAAAATGCGATGCGTCCAACGCGGCCGATAAATGTGCGTTCACCATAAAACTGAAGTAAAGATACTTATTTATTTAAGAAAACTCAAAGATGATTTTTTTGGAAATAGGCTAAAATACTTGAAATATTTTAGTTATTTTTTTATACAAAAATCATTGTGATACAATGCTTTTTGAAAGTACTCACTTCGGGCACAGCTATGGGTACAGAGTACATAACAGTACCTATTGGTATGGTATTCTTCTTTAACACTTACCGAACGTGTAGTGGAATCCGTTTGGTCCAGCTTTGTAAGAAGTTTTCGTAACCAGCCTCTCCTTCTCTTAAGTTTTTGTAAGAGTGTTGTAGGTAAATAATTTAGTCGAATAAAATAGCATTTTCAAAGCCAATTAAATAAACCACGACCAAACTACATCATAACGATAAATATCGTGGCTGTCGAAAATTTGTACGAAAACGCATAATTTGATTTCATGTGTATCACATTCCCCGGTTCATGTCATAAAATATTTTTTATCATTATTGAACTGAGTTTTACACCGATTCACGATAAACAGATTTAACTAAAGATGCGACTGTAAAGAATGATAATTTTATTCCACTGATCCGTAATCCTTCATAACAAACAAGTTATCAAATCTTGTTATGGGTTTAAAAATGCCTTTATTTCACACCGCCGCGCCGCTACGAGTGCCATTTCTTTAGCACTGTAAACACAAGTAATTCAACGTCAACGGAATGTGGATTCATTATAGGGAAAAGCACACAAATAGCTGTTTTCAGACACAAAGTTTTGCTTACGGATTCAGTCGAAAATGTTCTCATTCTGAAAGTAGGCAGCAAATCGGACGTCAACTTTTCTGTTTTTACAAAGATACTGCAGGGAGTACATAAAAACTTATGCAGGCAACTTTACTCATCCGTCTGTGAGCTTTTATGAATATGAAAGACATTTTCATGCAAAGGAATGCATAATTATAGGAAACACAGTCACTTCGACTCTTTCTCTCATTTCCAGTTTTAGCTGACAAGTTTTTCGATGAATTACTCACAACGTTGCGACTGGAACTAATAGCGAAGTGCATTTCGCTACAATCTGAACGCGACCGGTCATTTGCCATAATGGATCGCACCAATTTTCCCTACATTTAAATAACGTACAGAATATGAAGGATGAATTTATGAGTAGCGATTCCAAGTGCAGTGGTGTTAAAATATCCTTCTCATTTGGTTCAGATTCAATTGATCATATATGTCGTATATTTAAATAATATTTGAATATGTGAATTGTATATTTCAGAGGACATCACAGACATACAACGTACCGAAATTATTCATAAATTTAATACAATAACTCCGTATATTTAAATTATATTAATTTCGATTATTATGTTAAATATAGATTTCCGTTGTAACTGGAAAAAAGTGTCAACTGATGACTTCATAAAACATTCGACCATTTTTACTGTTATCCATGAAAATAGGATGTACTTCATCCACCTATCCATCAGCCCTTGGAGGTCCACTGCTGGACATAAGCCTCCCTTAACTTGCGTCACTCTGACCGGTCCTGAGAATATGTACTAAAATATTGTATCTATTATAAATAACAAAGACAAAACAGTTCATCTTGAACTTTTATTCTCTTCGTTTAAACTATTGTTATTTCCTGTGTATCTACGAGTATGTGTGTATATACGAGTATCCCCTCTACAGATAGGATTCAAAAGCAATCGGTCCGAAAAGAAGACTTAAAAAATGCATTTTCCTCGGAGGATTTCTGTGTAATGACCACTCACAGCAGTTTGGCCCACCGATTTTGAAAGCGATCTTTTTGATTGCAGGTAGTGTAGCCATTTTGTCGAAATGTAACACTAAACCGTTTGGGCTGTAAGTGTTCCGTTGGCCCACAACACAGGGTTCCTTTAACCTTAGTTACAATTGGAATAAATTAAATTTGAATTGCCAAATTAATATTATTGGTTGATCATTGTGATTTGTCATTGGTCAACGTAAACAGAGGATGATAGTGAGGATAGTAAGTATTTTTTAAACAGTTGTACAAAAATTTTTAATACTTGCACTTTATATGGATGGCTAAAATCTGATAAACATGAAAAACCGGACGATTGTATAATCTGCCGTAGTATATTGTTAAGAAAATCATTCACGAGTACACTGAAGGGCTTACTTCGAGTGAGGAAGCATGCGACGTTGGAACCGCTCGTGCATCGGCATAAGCCAAGCACATCGCACCACTTACGTCATAACACTCGACACGACGGCTACGTGACCGCGCAGATAGCTGCACTAATCCCATCTGTCGTGTTACCTAACAAATAAATATCTTTAACGTTGCACTAATCTTATAATACTCGTACATTATTTCAACTTTAACTGTTGACACATAGACCATCGTAAGTATTGCCACGTCATTCGATGCAACGTAAAAATTCCGAAGGGAATTGTGAAATTGAAATAGCACTTTTGATTTACTATATTGTAAACAATCAATATTATTAATATAAATACAATATTATAAAATTATTATAACTGAAAAGAAATGATATTATTGACAGAAATGAAATGATATTATTATGTAGTAATTTGTTCATTGTAATTAGAATAATACACACAATATACTAGAGTTAATGTGTTGAAGTGTGAAGATGTCGAGTGTGGATACGAAGCATTGTGTGACAGTGATGAACCAGCGGGCATGTATCGGCATAAGCCAAGCACATCGCACCACTCACGTCTCGACACTCGACACGACGGCTACGTGACCGCGCAGACAGCTGCACTAATCCTATATTCGAGATGAGTTACTGCTATACTAGTTCAAAGCCTCAAACAATTTCAATAAGCTATTCATATTATAAAATATTATAATTTACGAGCAAATCCGCCCTCGCTTTGTTTCGGAAAAATTGACCTAGCCCTAATGTTTAATTCGTCAAAAAATAAGTTTTAAATCCAAGCTTTTCCACACTAAAAAAGTAATATGTAACATGTGTAACTTTTTGTGATAAAACCATATGAGCTGACATTTGTTTATTTTTCCATACAAACTTTCATCACATGTTGTCGAGGAACCTTGTGGTAGTGAATTTAAAATATACTATGCCTATACTAAAGTAATTTTCAACTTAAAAGTTGAAGACTTCCCAATATCCTAGTCAAAGTCCTGTTAATATCCGTTCAGTGATTTCAAACACTATCCGTCCGCCAAACACTGTTCCACCTTTGCCCACTTCCTCGTCATTTAATATCTAGGCATTTAATATATAAGGACTGAAGGCAGAAGTAAAAACATAATCGCAAATATCAAGAACAACGTAGGAAATATTCCACAATAAATGTTTTGTTTTTGTCATTTTTTTTCTACACAAACATACAAACAAACACAACACAAACATCACAAACAACACAAACATACATTCAATATACTTATGTATATTGAGTACTCACTCTGGTACTGCACAATGATAGTGCAATTGCCTAATCAATTGAAATAATGATTATCGAAAATACAGCAAGTGGTCAACGTAACTTCACTTACTGCTATTACAGCATGCCGGTGACGCGAAGTCACAAGATTTTACTCACCCAAAACTCGAGTATATACAATGTATTATGTATGTATGTACAAGTATATATGCGTATACATGTACACAGGCCGTTATACTCATACTGCGCGTCGCTAATCTGGCGCAAGCGCAATAGTTTTTTCCCCATAAGTTTTTTTACCACCAAAAATCGCTCAACGCGGCTATAGAAAGTTTCATTTCAAAATAGTATATTTCGTTACAAGTGCGGAAAGCCTGTCATTGCAAAGAGTTCTGACAAATGTCTACCCGAGCCGAGGCGCAGCCGAAGGCGAGTGTTGACAGTCGGAACAAGTTGCAATGACGGTTCCGACTGAACAACTATTTTTAATACAGTTGCGAAAAAATGATGCAATTTAATAGAATAATAAAAACACAATCTTTTTGGAAAATGGCGCTAACCGTAAAAGAATATAATAAGCAGATATTATTTTTTGTTTTCTTCACCCATTCTGGGTAGGCAAAGGCAATTATGCCCATACAGCCAAGTCTTCAGTAGATTTTTTTTATTGTTATGAAATGAAAATGAAATTTAATAAGATGAAATAAAATGAAACCTAATATAACTCATTGAATCAAATCAATAAATCTGATATTGAAACAAATTAGTAGCTTCTTTTTAGAAATATTTGCATGAATCATAAAAACTTCTATGATTTTTTTTTGTAAAAACTTCGTGGTTAGTTTTTTCTTTTTAATACACATTATTTTGACAGTTGGGAAAGAAAAAGCACGAGTGTGTAATAGCCCACTTCCCGAACGCTATACGTCCCTGCAATACGCCACTTTTTGAGCAACTGTATTAAAAAATCACTTTACGAAGTGTCAGTAATAGATCGATAGGTATTATGTTTATTATGTATATCCTTGCAACAGAACAAGAGTCAAAACATGAAGAATAAGAAGAAAACCGCGAGACGTTAATAAATACATCCACAATCTGCGCAGCATATCTTCTAGCTTATTTTAAAATTATATGCATAGTGGCATATTCCCAGTCACGTACAAGGCGCAACTACTAGGGCATCTACGATTTCAACTATCCCGACTCCCCCGCGTTCGCTTATCGACTCGATGATAGAATGTCTTGCGCGTGAAAAATAATAGAGTAATAACAAGTTTATATGGCTCTATAAAATAAACAGCGTTATCTAGAAAGCGTCTATGAAGACAATCTTTTGTTGATGTGCACTACTTGTCATTGTTGTCATTGTCTCCATTGGATGAGATATAAATAGATCATTGCATTGGACGTCTAGATTGGTGACTAAACATGCAGGTAAAAAATGGTAGTGAAGTAATAACATGAATTCAGATGAAATGATCAATACGAGGTTTTACAATATTGCCCTCGGAAATATAACAAGAAGTGCTACGACGACGTTAACTCTATTATTTGAACAGATTTGGGTTTGCGTTATGATAAAATATAAAATTGACAAGTGCGAGTTAAACTCGCTTGGAGAGGGTTCCGTACGTTGATTATGTATTTACCGTTATTTTTCTATTTTATTTATTTTTGCCGTTTTTTTAATACCATAGAGTTCATATAGGTTTTGAAGTTATACTTCTTTTGGCGCGATGGTGAAAAATGATGAGAGTGAATTTCTACGATGCGCGCGCACACCGACACCTAAATTCTGCATCGTGAAGTTAGCTCAATTCTGTATTTTTTCTGTATGCAAAAAAGTTTTCACAGTATTTACCTCATTACAAACGATTTTATAATCGATTGAATTGATTCATAATAATCGATTGATGGAATATAATAATATATTTTATGTATTATTTGTTAATAATAATTAAAATATTAATTTATTTCTTACATGTTTTCGTATTCCATACATATTAAAACTATGTAATATATTTAGAATTACCATTCAATCGTTACGCTAATTTTATTAAATTACATTTCGAATATTTTGACATCGATTAATCGATTGACAACAAAGATGATGTAATCCCTAATAATGTCATTTTGGTAACCATAGTATTTATAAATAACACCACTGTACTGTCATATTTGTCATCGATCTTTCATGTTTCTACGCGTGGTTTTTTGTATTTTTCTATTAAATATTTTCAGCGTACCTATTTGGAGTCCTATTTACTATTGAAACTCATCGACACGCACACAGTTATTTTAATTTACTGTAGTATTCGATTTCGTACTTGTGTTTTGGTGAATGTGTTTTCGCAGTTTCGCTACAATTTCTGGCAAACCAATACTATATGAATATGGACTACTTAATCGCCTGTTTTGTGACTGACAAAGGTTCAGAATAAGTCCTGAACACTGGATAACGTACCCTATACATCTTTAGAAGATCAGTAGTTTGCTGTGGCCATACTTACAATGAGTATGTTATGGTATCTTGATTGGGCAAGGTACCAACGAAATATAGCGCCTCTTGCACAACTAGACGAAATATTAATATAAATGATAACTAATAAAATCTCTTGAAATATGCCATAGCTTTTATTAAACAACCTTTTTATGACATTCGTTTTGGGTAAAAACCATTTAAGTAGTAGATAGTATAATAGACACCCGCCAACTTAGTTTTAACCATTAAACTCGTAGATTCTATTGGCAAGTCACGTATTAATTTTGGGATTTTATTATAGAAATGTACACCAGGCCCTATGAAAGATCGTTGCACTTTACTTTGGCGGAACGAAGGCGTAATTAATTGATACATTCTTTTTGTTTGGCGATTATTAATATCAAAATTTTGTTTATACGCGTTTATATTCTTCCTTATAAAAACTACATTATTAATTTACTAAGTTGGTTAACCTTAGCTGTGTGTTGTAATGTTTAGTTTGTACGATTCCCTAACATGAAATATTACATGTTTCTTCTGATGTATATAAATATTATTTACTAGGTTGATCCAAAAGTAACGATAGTAAAAATGATACACGTTCAAATAAAATAATGTATTATTTTACAGTCTCCTAACTAATCAGTTCACATTCTCGGTAGTTATATTAAAATTACAACAAATTGAATTGCTTTAAATTGGGTTGGCATACGAATGATCCAAACGAACGCCTAATGATAAATAATCACTATCGGACGAACATGAATCATCAAAACTGCTCTCAGATTCCGTATCACACTCGTCTTTCAATTCTATAATAAATTTATCAATTTCCGCGTCTAAGCTTCCATCCATTTTACAAAACTTATCCTCAATATGTCGCACATGTTTTATACGCAGTCGGGTTTTTTGTATTTTTTAATTTTTTTGTGTGTAATAGACCTATAATTGATTCAGTTGGAAAAAATATTAGAACACGATTTCGTGAGCCATGATCACGTTTTATGCTATAATATGTACCTACGTTTGCCCAAAATTCTTCTGTATTTTCATTGAGCGACTCAGTTTCTTTTGTTTTTTGTATTTATAACACTATTTTCTATTTTAATTTTCAATATTATATTACATTGGTAGAAAATGCAAAAAATCGGGAGAAACGGTCGCTAAAACGGGATATCGGGAGACGATAATCAAAATCAGTAGATCTCCCGATAAATCGGGAACTTTTACAATACTCGTCACTTGACAGCAAGTAATGCTAATCTAATGGGAAGGTAATGACAGCTTGTCAGAGGTAAAATAACTGTGAACGGACTGTAGTAGTAAATAGTAATCGATACTTGTCTTTGGGACTAGGAGCACATTCTTTTTCTCTCCTTAATCTGTATTAAAGTTTAATGCCTGTCGGAAAATAAATTATTCTTCAACTGAACTGAATAAAATCTTTCATTCCCTCCCCCCCACAAAAACTGGTTTTACAGCATGGTATCGTAATAGTTCTCGTAATAGAACATAGATAGTGTTTTTACAATTGTAAAAACAGAAAAAAAAAGATTTACAATTGATTTGTTTTTGCAATTGTAAAAACACCACCTATGTTCTATTACGAGAACTATTACGATACGTAGCAAAGTAATATTAGAATATACTACAAAATTAATTACAGATGGCGCTTAACACATATAGTTTGGCTATAGAGATTCGTAAATTAAATTATTTCAAAATATTATGTCATTTTTATTTTTACTATTGCTGTTTTTGAATATTGTATTTTGAACAATGTTTTTTAATATTGTTTTTTGATTTTTTTTCATGTCAAAGAAGTATAACTTCTCACGCGCGTACAAAAGTACACGCACCCTTTTTTTTTTCTGTAATATTTAAGTAAAGAACTATTCTCTGTATTTTTTTCAAAATTCTAGCTATAGTAGTTTTGGAGATAAGGGAGAGAAATGGTTTAAACTTTTGACCATCCATTGTAGAACTATAAAAAACATATATTTGAGATCCTTACAACAAGTCCTTTCATTTGACATATCACACGATACGGTTTGTAAAGCAGATTTTGTTTAATTTTGATTTTGTAAATATATTTTTTTCTAAATTCAGTTGTATGCTTTATACTTTCGTGTTTTGATTACAAAAAAGAACATGAGTCGTCCAGACGCACAAGTGATCCTATAAGGGTTCCCTTTTTTCGCTTTTTCGTGCAGAACCCTAATGAGCTGGAATCAATAAATTATAATAAAATGTCACACTTCTACTAAAACTATCGTCTCACCTCCATTCATACCATGTCACTGTATAAGTAGTGACTCAAGGAACGGTCATTATATCCCTCGAAAATGTACCTATATTATGAAAGTGAAAAAGAAAAGGTAATTGCTTATATCAAAATAATTATTATAACATTTTTTGTTAAGAAATATTTCTTTATTCAGTGATTGGTTTTGCTTAACAACCGTTTACATCATCGAATGAATGAATAACTTACGTCATTGACTTTATTTGTGGAAGAAATATATCCAAGATAAGTAACATTTTCGTGGCCGTACTTTAAATGCTTTTGCTACTCATGCTATTTCTCTTATCAAACTTCGTCCATATATCAGAAAAACTACACTTGCCAATTTCACTACGGATTGAGTGGATTTCTTTTCGAAAAAACACCGCAAATTTCCTGTGGCAATAGATGAAGTTTCGTCAGAATATTCAGAAAATTGGTATATTTTGTTAACCTATCAATCAAATATATGTTCGATGTTTATTTTCTTCATAGAAACATGGTGTGTTTTTCCCCAAAACAGTTTTACTTGATTAAATTTTTGATGCCATCTCACAATCTCGATTTTAATTTGAAAGCAAAACTATAGATATGTAGTGTAGTACTATTCCTACTACTGTGACGTATGATAAATAAATTGTTTAAACATTTTCTGTATAAACTGTATAATATGTTACATTCTTCTTCGCAATAAAAATTGGTATCTACGCTTTTTCTGGCCCAATGTTAAATCCAGCAAGAGTTAAATCCATATTATGTTTGAAAACAATCTTTCAAAAAATCGAGACGCAAAAATTATTACGAGTGAACGTAAACGCAACGTGCGAAGAACTTTGCTCTAACAGAAATTCAGTTCACTACGCTAACCAAATATGAGGCCGTAACTTTCATATTATATATTTGACAACATTGTGGAGCATTTTGTCTCAGCATAATGTTTGAAATATGAGATGCGTAAATTCGAATAAAAGTCACCATTACGTGCGACCGGACGTTCGAACCGCCGCGATGTGCTGAATTTACCCGACCTGCGAAGCGAAGGGTATCGGGTTCGATTTCCGGTCATTTATATGATATTTGATTTTTGGGTACATTTTATGTTTGAGATAAATGTTTATTTTCACGTTGCAGGTGGTAATGATGCAAAACAAAAAAGACGCAAGGTAAAAAGTATTTTTTTACGTGGCATATTTTATGTTTCTTTTATATATATATATCTATCACAGAATCATACGTGTTATCCAAAAGTTGTAAGAGTCAAGAAGACTGCATGCATTTGCTGTTCTTATATCAATAAAAATGTCGACACATATTTTTGTTTTGTGTCTACATTCCCCAATTCCTTAGGGAACTCATAAAGCCTCGCTGCCAGCTTACCCCTTCCCACATTCGACTCGCAATTCATGCTTAGGATTCAGGTGTGGAATTTCCCCTACTTTCATGTTCCATGCCAAATATTAAATTCCCTCGTCGCGATTAATATTCATACACCTACCCACTTTTTTCCCGCGCTCTAATATTTCCTATCTTCAAGAGTAATTTGAAAATATAATATATTGTTCAAAGTACTTTATGTTATTTAGAAAATTTATTTTGGATAAAGTTATTGCAATGCTACGTCCGTGTTGCAACGTTACAGGGGGGGGGGTAAAATGATTGTTGTTTTATAATTTATTTCATAGATAATTATTATAAGGATGTCAACTATAGTCCCTTTTAAGATTCCAAGATATCTAGCATTACATAGTTATAATTATATTGTGTATATGGACGAGATAGACACTGAACGAATCGTTTAACTGGCTCAGTAGGATCAAGGGACAGACGCAAATTAATTTAGTTGAAGTAAAATGCAAATACTAAGGCCAATCGTTATTAAAAAAAATCAGCAAATATTTAATCGCGTCCTGATAGAGACAGAGTGTTGAAACAAATTATGTAAATAAACTTTTGAGTCCGGCGCGCTCTGCTACGATTTGATTGGTGTTATATCTAATTTGAATTCAGGGGTCATAATCCAATGACATTATAGTTATAAATGCATTAAATTCATGTTTATGATAATAGTGGTTCTTGATTAATTTTAATTAATTAAAAAAATATAGGGACCAAGCCCACATATTTTTAAAATTCTAAAAATAATTATAATCTCTTAATTATTCATGAAACTATTGATTAAAGTTAAATAAATAAATAGCAATGGGATCAGAACTTTAAATTATTCAATGAATATTGCAATGTTACCAAGCAAGCACGGGTGTATTATAATAATATAACTCAATTCAGACGATTAAGACGCTTTAACAGACAATACACAGTCCTTTATTCTGACTTGGACCTCACGTTTTATTATAATCCGTGAGGTCCATTACAATGATATACTGAGAGGAAACCGCTTGTATAATATTGTTCCACACTATAGTCGCGGAAGTTATAACTTGGTGCAATGGATGTTGGGGACCAATTTCTATTGGATTCTTCCCTCAGGATTCTCATCTTGGGGTTAACCCATGAACTACCTACTGTGAAAATCGAACCCAGGAACTTGGCACGGCGATCCGGTATGGTAGTCATTGTGCAACACGGGTCGTCGCCACTTTCAGTGGTATAAAATGCAAATCTCACATTATTTTGTCGTTCCCTCAAAATAGGAAAATCGTTTAAAAATTTTCAAAATTAACAAAATAAGAACAACTATTAAAACATGGATTGAAATTAAGTATACTTATCGAAATCCTTAACAGTATACTCCTAAGCAGATAAAACCATGTCATTGTATCTGTCAGGACAAAAAAAAACACTTTACTAATAGGGACATTGTTGGTCCAACATCAGCCGCTTTTGATCTTAAATCTAAACTATTGCTCTTCAAAGCTTAACGATGTTTGCCTCGTTAACTAAGTTTCGACGGTTAGTAGAAGTAAGTGACGGCCTACAAAGTTTATGTTATCCAAGAAAAATAAATTAGACGCTTAAACGCTCCTATCGAACAGGTATCAAATTCGCTCTACCTAACTCATTTTAACAGAGCTTACTATTCATAAATACATAAATAATGTCGAATTAATTAAGTAATGGACATGTATAATTTTAATCTTTTATGTTGTAATTTTAATCTATAGCGTAAGGAATATGGCCAAATGATTTAATTTGGCTTGCGATGGATGGAAAATGATTTTATTTCATTATTAAAATATCTTACAACTATTGGCTAAAGAAAATCTATCTAATAGAAACGGGAAATATCTACGAGTATAAAGAGTTAAACTTTTATGCCCCGTTTACATGCGCGCGCGAGCCACGAGACTTTCC
Organism: Thymelicus lineola; assembly: GCA_963932265.1. NCBI lineage: Eukaryota > Metazoa > Arthropoda > Insecta > Lepidoptera > Hesperiidae > Thymelicus > Thymelicus lineola. The sequence goes on along the minus strand of OZ010683.1, from coordinate 11,329,753 downwards.
GCGAGACCCACGCGAGCCCGAGTGTGTAAACAGGTAGCTCGCGCGCGCGTGTCGGGGCTCGCAGGGCTCGCGTCGGGAGCGGTTTTTTGGGCGCGTGCCAAAGGGTCTCGCGCGAGCGCTCGCGTGGTGTTCACATACGCGCGAGCTTCATTCAACGAAAGCAACTAGCCCCATACGTACGTGTTCTATTGGATTCGTATTTTTCGAAATCGTATTAACTTTTACGCAAAATTATATGAAATAATAAAATATGGTACTGAATGATAATAATAATGAACCTTAAACCACTAATAATAAGACTTCGTATATTGAAACTAATATTATAAAGAAGAAAATTTTGATGTTTTGTTCCTTTGTTTGTAATGAATAAACTAAAAAACTACTGGAAAGATTTCAAAATTAGGATGCTCTTTTATTTTAAAAATAAGAATCTGTACGCAAACCGAACAGACACTGAAAAAAAGAACAGAAATTAAAACTCTTTATTCTAATTTCTGACCCATTTTAGTTAAAAAAAAATATTTAGTTGCTTATTGCACTAAAAAAAAGCCTAATGTACAGAAATCTACCCGTAGCATAATCTACATTGAGTATTTTGCCTATAAATCATGGTAGAAAGGTTTCATTGACTGGATGACGATGTATTACGTCAACGTGTTCCATCCTTGAACGTTCGAACGCATCTGAACGCCGCGCGCGTGTAAACACAAGATAGCGCTCGCGCGCGTAGGGGGCGTGGCTTACGGACGAGCCACGGGATGGTCCGCGAGCCGCGCGTGTAAATGAGCGGTTAGAGTTCTATTGTTAAAATTTTATTTATATTTTAGCAACAGTAGTAGTATTTAGTGTTTTTGTATTTCAGGTAGTTTTCAAGAAAATCTAAAGTATAAAAGCTAGCAAGTGAAACTTAATAGATTCTATGGGTTTGCTGGGTACATAATGTAAATTCTGCAAATTGTAGCTCTTTAGCATTATCTAGGCCGAAGTTTTTGAAGGCTTAGACATACGACGAAATACTTTGAGAAAAAGTAGGCAGTGCCGTTCATCGTATAACGTGACGAAGAAATAGTCGACGATTTATGCTATTGTATGTGATAAAGTTTCAGTAAGCTAAAGAATGCATAATTATAATTATCTAATTTAGTAATGATTCTATTTCGTTTAGTTTAGTAAATTTACTAGTATCATGGAAGAGATAATATATACTAGTGTTGCTAAAATTCTTATACTTTTAAGGGGTTCTTATAGCACATTTTATTTACGTCTATTATTTGCTACGCCTTGTTCGGGGTAAAACCATTAGGATGATAGATTGTTCAGAGAAGTTACATTTCAGTACCTGAGAGCGATAAATCAACCATCATTTTTAAATACTACAGTGAATATTGGAGAGGTTTATTTTCAGTAATATAAGCGACATTATATTTTAATGTTATTTAACTAGAGTTATAACATGGAAAATTAACCACCCTTTTTAAAACATAGGACAAATCAACATCGAACCATCAAGTTGTAACATGGATCACCACACATGAATTTCCGTAATATCAAGATATAATCACCGTCTCGTTGTTACCAAAAATATATAATACTTTTCGATTTTGTAAATAAAAAATCAAATATTACTTTTTATAGTTGTCTGTAAATATATGTAATACCCAGTTAATTGGGGTCACAATATTTTGAAACCAAACTTTCTATCGTAAAAATTTTTGCTTCAAAAAGTTGTTATTTCGTCCATGTTATCTTATTTTCAAGCATGTTTCATAATACGAAATACTTTTGGTGCATTTGTAGTACAAATTGTACCTACGACGGTGGCCACTTATGCTGGCCATACACGATCAAGTTTACTTGTCAAGCTTACAGCGGATTTGATACAGCATCCAGTACGTGTATGGCTATCTGGCTATACAGCTTATCTCATGCACACTGGATGCCACATCAAGGCAAACCAGCTTTACTGTCAGGTGGATCGTCAGCTCATTTGTTGGCAAGTTACATAAAATTAAAAGTATAATTTTATTCTATAGGTTTTGGTGTCTTAAGCTACAACACATGATCAATATTACTATTATATATTACCATTATATTATTAATACATGATTAAGTTTACTTGTCAAGTTTGCAGTTTGACTTGATGATGCGGTATCTAGTTTGCATGAGATAAGCAGGTATATGTGGGTAGTCGCCACATACACAAGCAAATTTAGTGTTCTCTGAGTTTTTTCTTTAATTTAATTAGATAATTGCATATAAATATTATTTTTGATGTGGTAACGGCATATAGAACCTACTAGCTCTCACTACAAAATTAAGTTTTCAAATACAGTCACCTTACAAGTAACTTACCACAAAATATTCTCCAACCCTGCGTCATGGATCTACAACTCGCAAACAATTTGGAAGATCTGGAGAAGCTGATAATGACTCGTATGGCTTCTTATGAAAATAAGCTGGAGAAAGTCGCAGCTGCTTCAAATTCAAGCCCAGTGCACTCGGATATCACTACGTTGTCACGTGAGTTCACAGATTTTAAAACTTTTGTTATTGAGGCACTATTAAAAATCAAGGGTCAAATTGAGCTCCTGTCCCTTGGGTTTGACAAGCACGAGACTATGATGCGGAGGAAGGTTTTATTATTTCATGGGTTGCCTGAGAATTCGCAAGAAAAACCTCTTGAAACTATTTTCAATGTCATATCTTCCAAAATGAAAGTGTCGGATATTACTATGGACAACCTTAATGCTTGTCACCGCCTTGGTTCTAGTCATGGCAAGAGTCGTCCTATGTTAGTCCGGTTCTTTGATATGGAACACAGGCAAGCCGTGTGGGAGAAGAAAACTGCATTGAAAGGCACAGGCATCACTGTAACAGAGTTTTTAACACAAACTAGACAACGGATTTTCATAGCTGCCCGCAAGCATTTCGGAGTAAGACACACCTGGACCAGCGAGGGGCGGATTGCGATACTTCTCCCTGATAAGTCTCGACAAAAAGTACAATCCATGCTGGAGTTACAGAAACTCATTACCAAGTATCCATCGCCTACTGGTGGGCCGCCTGAGGAAGCAACGGCAGCATTTGCCTCTCCTAAGATCACATCGAAGGATGCCATTCCAGCTAAGAAAACCCGACGCAACCGCTAATTCATTGTCTACATACGTTTAGTGAAGTAAATTGCTACCGCCATTACGACATTTACGGCAGACAACTGTGTATCGCTTGAGATAAATCATCAAATGACTGCGCTCGGATTTCTACGGACTTACGGAGCATGTCATCGGTCCTCGAGTATCCTCGGAAGATTTCGGATTTAGCGGAGGTGAATGTGATTGGCTCAACCATGTTCGTGGTTTATCGGGCCTGTTCGTGGTCAAACGGGGGAGTTCGTGTGTGATCGGTGGCGCTCGTGCTGGTTCGAGTCTGCGAGATCTGCGACTCATCAATCACAACTCACAGTCATCATTCGAATAAAACGTAGTGATTATGTATACTGTGCATTCGACTCAATCATGCGCTGGCAGCAGGCACACGCACTGCGCATCGCATTGGCCATTGCGCCGCCGGCTGCCGCGCCGTGCGCATGTGCGCATGATAGCTTAGTGAAACACGGTGATGAGCTCGTTTACATTATACTCAGTTTTATTATTTTTGTTTTTAGTAGACAAACTTAGCAGTTAGCACATCTTTTTTTTTCAAGGAAATATTACTTAATTTAAAATTATTGGTTTACAGTAATTAATATTGCTATTATATGTTTAGTCATCTTTTAATTATTTATCAGCAATGAAAATAATAATAATACAAGGACAATGTCTGTTTGTTAACTAGCGTCGTAATATTGAGTACACAAGTTGTTAGGTCGTATTATTTAAGTTCTGTTACATTTAAATTTTGTTTAATTTTTATTTATTTTGTTTTTTTTTTGGTGTTTTCGGTGCCGCACAGTTGATAGCATAGTTTTATATTCGCAGTACGCTGTGTTATTTGTTTTGATCATAGGTTCATTTGTTGTTAAAAATATAAATAGATATCCAGTCCATACCTTCACTAGCGTAGTGTTAGTAGTTTAATATCATATTGTGTATTGCCGCTAGTATATTTTAGTAGTGTTCTTCTAATATATAGTTTTTAAATAGCGTTATATACCTTCCTTATTTAACTCTGTTACTTTTATTTATTTAGTTTAGTTAGATATGTTTTAAGTCAAATTTCTCCCAATACACCTGGAATGTTAGTAGTGAGTGCTTGAGGTTCTAGCAAAAGTAGTTAAGTTTTAAATTTAAATTGATACTATAATTAACATACACATTGGTATTAGATATATTCATATATATATTATTTATTATTTATTTATATTTTATATAACAATATGGAAGATCTAGATGATATTAATAGTAGTTTCTTTTCTTGCTCCTCGTCACAAAGTAGTTTTCTCAGTGCTGAAAGTGACCCCGATCATTGCTTACCTCTGCATGAACAGATCTCCTCTCTCTACTCCAGTCTGACAAACAACCTTAATATTGCTCACATTAATGCGCAAAGTATACCTGCACATTATTCTGACCTTCTGGCATCTTTTAGTAATGGCTATCTTGATGCGATACTAATATCAGAATCTTTTTTAAAGCCTTCACTTCTCTCCTCCCAGTTTGCGTTGCCAGGATACATACTTATCCGTAATGATAGAATAGGTAAAGGCGGTGGAGGTGTATCAATTTATCTCCGTGCTGATTTGCCTTATAAAATACTCAGAGCCTCTTCCCCTCAGTATACTGAATCGGCAGAATATCTGTTTTTAGAGGTTTCTGTACACAGTAACAAAATTTTATTAGGTGTACTGTACAGTCCCAACGTCAGTATAGATTATTTTGATTCTTTGGACAACTTGTTAACAGACTTTTGTCCAATCTTTGATCACTTTATTCTCATGGGTGATTTTAATACATGCTTGATAAAAAATGATTACCGCACCTCTAAGTTATTATCCATGTTAGCCTCCTATAATCTTTCTGTCTTACCTCTTTCCCCTACTCATCATTTTCCAAATTATACCCCTTCTCTTCTAGACCTCATGATCGTATCGGCTCCCGGCAACGTTGTCACACATGGGCAACTTACCTCCTCTTTCTCTTACCATGATATGGTCTACTTATCTTATCGAATTCGTTGTCCTAAACGTATACCGCGTTATCTCTTGCTTCGTAATTACAAGGGTATTAATTTGGAAGCATTGCGGCGAGATACCAGTGCCATAGATTGGTCACCGGTTTTGAATAGTAGCAACATTGATGTCAAAGTGAGTGTCTTCAATGATCGAATAAGTAGTTTATACAATAAACATGCTCCCATAAAACGAGTTAAGGTTAAATATTTGCCTGCGCCTTGGCTTACACCAGATATCAAGGCGCTCATGGGACGCAGGGATAAGGCCAAGCGAAAATATAAACGTTGTCCTTCTGAAAGGAACTTAGAACTCTATAAACAGTTACGCAACCGGTGTAATCGTATGTGTAGAGATGCAAAGAGACGCCACTTCCATGATTCTCTAGTCAATCGTAACTCCGCCGAGGTCTGGAGATTTCTAAGGTCAGTTGGAATAGGTAAAACTGACACAGTGGTTGGTAATGGCATTGATTTAAATAGTTTAAACAATCACTTTTCTTCGTCTCCGAATTGTTTAAATCGCATGACCAAACACAACACACTACAAGTGCTACAAAATCTAGCGAGACCATCTTGTTGTCCATTTGACCTGGCGGTAGTTACGACAGAAGACGTAAAAAAATCCATAATGTCTATCTCTTCGACTGCGGTTGGAAACGACAATTTGTGCTCGAAAATGATCTTATTAATTCTCCCTGCTATCCTTACTATTCTTACACATATTGTAAATTTTTCACTATCAACCTGTACATTTCCTTCAGCTTGGAAACGTGCACACATTATCCCGCTACCGAAAATTCCAAAGCCTAGTCTAGTAACTGATTTCCGTCCTATCTCTATATTACCCTTTCTGTCTAAAGTTCTCGAGCACATTGTCCATAAGCAACTTTCTTTATATCTTCTTAACAATTCACTCCTTAGCTCGCATCAGTCTGGTTTCCGACCCGGTCATAGCACAGTAACTGCACTGTTGAACGTCACAGAGGATATCCGATTCGCAATTGAAAATAAATGTCTAACTGTATTAGTGCTGTTAGATTTCAGCAGTGCATTTACTTCCGTAGATTTCGATATCCTTATTGGGATTCTTAAGTCCATTAACGTCTCACCTTCTGCCATTCATTGGTTTGATTCCTATCTTCGAGGTCGCTCGCAACGGATCAGCCACGATGACTCTTTTTCTGAATGGTGTGATCTCTCTACGGGCGTGCCTCAGGGTGGCGTTCTCTCTCCTTTACTCTTCTCTGTTTTCATTAACTCCGTTACTAAAGTCATTAAATCCAGCTTCCATCTCTATGCAGACGATTTACAGGTATACCGTCATTTCTCTTTGACCGAAGCTAGAGCTGCCATTAATATAATTAATGATGATTTAAACCAAATTAGCGATTGGGCGAAATCTTTTGGAATCTTACTGAACCCTAATAAATCGCAAGCCATAATCATCGGAAGTAAATACATTCGGAGCCGATTAGACATTCAAAGCCTACCAGCACTATATGTGGACAATGTACCGATTGCTTATTCTGATACGGCTAAAAACCTTGGCGTTATCTTTGACTCAAATCTCTCCTGGAGCACTCATGTCAATGAAGTAAGTCGCAAGATTCATTTCACACTGCATTCGCTAAAATGTCTCCAACATTTTTTACCCTTTACAACTAAAATCTCCTTGTCACAGACGTTAATTCATCCTATTTTAGATTACGCCGATGCATGCTATTTAGATGCCAATGAGGAGCTCTTAAATAAACTTGAGCGCTTGCAAAATCTTTGTATTAGATTTATCTTTGGTTTACGAAAATATGATCGTGTCTCCCACTTTCGCAAGCATCTCAAGTGGCTCCCAATCCGCTTTCGCTGGAATACTAGGGTTCTTTGTCTCCTTTACAAAATCCTACATGATCCAAAATTACCCACTTACCTGCGGAATCGCTTTACCTTCGCACGTCCCTCTTTTGTACCTTGCAGAACTCACCGCAAATCTCTCCTCCAGTTTCCACAACATAAAACCGCTTCCTATTCCCATTCCTTCTCAGTTCATGCAGTAAGACTTTGGAACTCACTACCGTTCCATATTCGAGAGAGTAAGACAATAGCTACATTCAAGTCTAAAGTAAAAAACTATTACCTTTCGCTTTCCTAAGTTGTTATATAGGTATGTATTAATACTCTTTCTTTTTCTTCCTATATTGTACATATTATAAATCTATTATCGTCATATTCTTAACTATGTCTAACCTTAGTACAATAATTATATATGTATATTATGGTATATCATTATATATGTAAGTATAAGTATAAGATAAATATGTAATATGTATATATATATATATATTATAGATATATATTTTATGTATTATTATATGTATGTATAGTATGTGTATTTGAATATATGTAAGTATATGTAGGATACTTTATTCCATTTTTATGTGCACGCTAAATTTGCCTCTCGTATAAAATTTCAACTACCAGGTCTGCTGGAAGAAATTTCATTTTGAAATAAGCAGTGCCTATGTACCATAGATTTATATGACGTGTTAATTTAAGTTTATTCGTGTACATAAAATTTTTAAATAAAAATAAATAAATAAAATAAGCCAGATAGCCATACATCATCAAGTTTACTGAATGCGGCATCAAGTCCGCTGCAAACTTGACAAGTATACTTGATCGTGTTTGGCCAGCTTTAAATTGAAAGCAGGTTACTTCGTGAATTTAAGGTATGAATGTTACTCTATGATATCTTCTCATTCAAGTCTGCGAGGCTTGAAACCCAACCTTTAATTACTTCGCTCCGAATTCTAAAGTTCAGTTTAAGATTGTTTACAGGAAAGTGGGTACTTTGTAGATATACTTTACTTTAGAGGTCTGTACGATGCTTCCTTCGTTTTCACTTCAAATAAAAACTTTATTAAAGACGTCTAACCATTTTCTTATAAAGTAGGTTCTATTGTCAATCACGCATGTGGGTAAACAAGTAATCTAATTTGTTTTTATTGTCGCGTTGAATATATTTCCCACGCCTCGTTACGTACCTATCTGTATATCTAGTCTGTGTTTATTTTTATAGTCGTATCCACCCATATACATACATAAGTAGACATAATAATATACGAAGTAATCCATTATACCTACGAGAACATGATAATGTTTTTATTATTCTAGAACCTCTGTCATTGTTTCAGCTTATTCTGAGCTATAACTATGTATTCGTATACACATTATTAGTCTTAATTCTAAGCAAATAATGAAAATTGTCTATTAAATTTTCTTGCAATGTTGAGTTACTACTGGACTAACGATGATATTATATGTATAAAAAGAGGTAGATATGCCAAAACGGCGCTGAAATTACGTCAGTCGAATTTAGTCAAGTATAGCGATTTTAATTCAGACAGTTGATAGCTGCCTCTGAGTGAGGCCGTCTAGTTGTCTTTTTCACTATTATGGTTTTAGTAGTGCCATCCCTTTTACATAATTTACCAATGTAATAAGGATTGGTGTAGTGAAACAAAAGATAAACGTGTGTGTGTGTTGTAGCTCGATCGGAACAGATTTTTTGGTTGATTTATAAGGGCATAACCTATCTATAGTTTAATATCATTGTGGACTATTTATATTTTCAGATTCCATCTGTTCAGGTTGTTCAGGTCCCCTAATATGATACCGAGATCATCCATCCAGCGTTTCCGCCAGGATCAATATACCTATCGTCGGCAAATCGAAAGTGGGTTAGATGTTCACCAGGTTGGTATTGAGGCAGGTTATATTCTTCGGTCTTCTGTATCACCTGTCTGAGTGTATGTATGTGGTCCATGCACAGACATGGTCTATCTATAACTGTGGGTGTCCTCATGCTTTTAAACTGTGCGCGTTATAAATTGTCACGACCTTATTCATGCCAATTTTATAACCAACTATTAAGGTAAATAAAACAACTTTTTTGAATATTTTTTTGTGTCCGAATATTTTCATGAAAAAATTCCCAGATGTGTATTGGATTGTCCTAAATATAGAAATGCAATAAAAAAAATTTTCTTGTAACGGCACTTGCGACTTTATTCGGTTGGGGTGGCGTAGGTAATGTTTAAAAAGATTTCACTGAAAGTATTCACAATGGCTTGCATGTATGGTTTCATTGATGGAAAACATCCGACGAATATTACGATGACAATGACGTCTCTCTAAAAAATTAATGCAAAAATATTCAAATATACTGAATTTTCTAAGTTTCTTGCTCTAAGCTTCTGCGAGATTGCTATGGGAGATTCGAGATTGCTATGATTAATATTGGTAAATCCGTTGAATCCACTTCACATGTTAATGTCACATGTTAGTTATCGTTTTAATTTGAATCTCATTTTACAATTGTTTTCATTTTCAGAAATCTCTTTAGTAACAAATTGTATGTTTAAGGATGTCGTAAAATTTTAAGTTCTTAACTAAACAAGACAAAATCGGTTCGACGACAAAAATAAAGTTGATCTCAAAATCATGTATTTGTCAGCACTTTGATCTGTTGCGGTAATTCAGAAGGAAGGAAAAACTCAAAAAGTTACAGATAAAATGTGTCACACGCTATTTGAGATTGACGCGCGGCCCGGGTACCGCGTAAGCAAAATAAAACTAAATCAAGTTACAAAATAAAACTTACCAACTAAAACATTTGCAAAACCATAAATAAATAAACAGACGCTTACACACTCATACCCCGTAGTAGGTTCTTGTGTCGCAGGTGGCATGGACAACACAAATTAGACATCACTAGTCACCCATGACCCAAGTACAAATATCTATCTGTCACATAAATATCTGCCCCGGCCGGGATCGAACCCGGGACCCCTCGCTTCGCGGGCAGTGTCACTACCAACTAGGCTACAGGATCTTGAAAAAATATATATTATAATAAAAATATATATAATTAAGTTATTTTTTTATTTATAAAAGAAGAAATGTTTGAAATCCTTTGTTTTATTTGGCATCCTGATCCACTCCACAAAGAATAATCCATACCCATACTGTGTTGTAATATTTTATTTTTTAAACAGGATTTCTAATTCATTTGATTTTTAGTGAAACCTCTTTTAATTGTGTTTTTATTATAATTTACATATTCATGTATTTTCATTCATTTTACAAAATACAATAATTAAATTTAACCAAAATTTTGCCAAATTACGCGCCATTTTATCAGGAATTATATCAAATTTTTTTTTTCTCATAGTATCAAATCCGTTTACAATTAATTAGGATATATTTCGTTAAACTAAAATAATATAATTTATTTTAGTTCCAAGCTTCTTCCATATCTTTGATATCATTATTACTTGATTGATAAAAATTAACATCGGGTCGCGTCGTTGACTCGCTTGGTTGCAACATAAATCTTTGTCGTGAATGTCGCTCTACTTTAGTACATCACTACTTTTTGGTTAAAAATTTCAGCCATTTTATGAACGACACTTTGTTATCGCGGTAAGATACCGCGAGGAACCTCTTGAGAACATTTATCACATGCTTCAGGAACAGGCAAAATGTGTAGGTATACACAATTATGAAGCAGCACAGGACAGTCCAAGCTTCCTAACTTAACAAAAGAGGAACAATGGCATAGGCCTCACATGTAAACATCATTGGGCTCTGTTCCACTAGAACTTATAACATCTTGCTACAATCCTCCTTATTTAATGAACTATGATTTTTTTTATTCTTCAGTAGCAGCATTTAAGGTGCAAATAAGAACCTTTTTTGCTTGGCATAAGTCGCTGATGCCATGGTTAATGTTGAATATAATACGCGATGAAGACTACTTCCATCGCTGTTTCTTTAATGTATGCTGTGGAATGAGCTTCCTTCTTAGGTATTCCCGGAGCGTTATGAAATGGGGTTCTTCAAAAATGGTGTAAAAAGTGTTCTCCTTCAGGGCCGGCGATGCATTGGCGATTCCTCTGGTATTGCTTATGTCCACAGGCGACAGTGACCACTTACCATCAGCTGGCCCGTCTGCTCTTTCGTCAGACCCTCAGGATATAAGAAAGTATTTTATATTAATTACTATATTATCTACATATAAATATCTAATTACAAAATGTTAATGAATATTTAAACCCTAAAGTCCTAAAATTTACTATACTGTCTGCTTCTGTTGGATCATAAATCAAATGAGGAAATCCTTGGCAAGGTATTCATTTGGAATCCTACCAAGTCTCAATATCCTTTGGCGAAAATCATAATTAAGGTGTTACACGTGACAAAATATGGACCGCTTACTTATAATATCGCACAAAATTGAAATCAAATAGCGTAAACGTCGTAAACCTCGTGTTTATGTATTAACTCGAACTCAGTAGGCACAAACCATATCCATATATTATCTACCGTGGGAAAAAGAGTTAGTTACGATACAAAAATGTTCTGTAATGTTTAATATTACACATTGTTTTTGTTATCATTAATATTATAATATGCTACTTATACGTGTAAGGTTTGATTTAATATTGATAATGACACAAACATTCTGCATTATAGAATAATACTAAACGTTATAGAACGGTTTTGTATTATACCCTGCATAATTACCTAACTCTTTTGTTGAACGTACATTAAACAGTAAATAATCTGCGGAAAATGATTTAAGATGTTCCGTTACCTAAAAAAATTAGAATACTATGTCAACCTCATTTCTGGTTGAACAAATCCTAAACCGTTCTCACTTATACTTTTGAAACTTCTTGGCAAATCCCAACCAATTTCACAAAATCTATACTTACAAGAGGATTTACCTTTGAGGTGAAACTAGGATTTGTTATATTCAGTTTTACGACCGCAAGAAAAATATAATATGAAACTCAAACTTATGTAACAAAGAATATGTATATTATTACTAATACGTCATGGGAAAACATTGTATGTTTATAGTTTCTCTATATCCATTACCTATTTATTATTTTATTTTAACCCCGAAAATAGGTCTGTCGTCTGCGTGCCCTGTTTACGATTACTTTATTTTTTTCTAGTGTTAAATATAAATGTTGTAATTTGAATAAATTATGGTGTGTTCTGAACACAACGCGTGGAATGCAAACTGCCCACGAGTACGCGACGATGCATCTAACACTTTTGGATGTCTATGTTTCAACATTTACCATGTCTCTAAGGTAAAACCTAAAATTTACAGAGTGTATGACGGTAAAAGTTCGAAATGAACAATAATCACAGACCATTTCAGACCTTTACCATTAAAAGTTGGTAAATCTTAGGTCTTACTGGTAAATCTTAAGATTTACCATAACCGTAACAGCAATAAAAAATTGTCATTTTTGACATGTCTTTATATATTTGTAGATTTATCAGTTAATTTCGACTGATGGAAAAATTCGAAATAAGAATCATTATTAGGTAATAGCATTAATAAATTATGATCTATCCCTGTCGCGTTCATAAACTTGTCCATGTGTAAGGGAGACAAAATATTAGATTTCTGTGATTTCTTTTGTAATTTTTTAGTGAATGACGTCACTGAATTTTTTTATTTATGGCAATATACAAGCGCAATTTTTGTTTGTGTTGTACGTGCTAGGTTGTTATAATCGACGTATACTACCCAATCCAACCGATGTGCCCCAAACTTGTCTCATTTAAAAGGCAATAATGCCAAAATGGTTTGAGACCACTAAAACAATGGAAATTCGGTCCATTCTTAATTCGATTTTCGACTTTTCCCATACAAAAACTTTCCCGACTTGAAATTTATTTCTCCATTTTAGCGTAGTAGCACACGTCGGATATACACTCGTTATAAATAGATAATAATTAATATATTGCTAAAAGCTAAACGTCAATTACAATAAGAAAATTAAATTTATCCTATTTTTCTGTGATTCTTCATTAATTCAGAGATTTATTAATTAATTTTATATTGACTATTCTTTTTTATTTACTCATAAACTCATAACTCATAATATCACTGTGAGACTAGTGAACTCAATAAATTTTGATTACTAAATATCGACTTTTGATAAATATGGGAATTATATATACTATCAGAAAAAAAAATTCAAATAGAATGACAAATTACGGAGTTCAACATAAAAAATACAATTCAACCGAATTGAGAACCTCCTACTTTTCTTTGAAGTCAGTTAACAAAATTCAACAAAACGATGTTGAAAATTACGCATTTATATTTATATTATATATAGCAATGATATTTTATTTCTGCGTAATAGGAATGTTGATGAATAAAAGTGAAGTCAGTTTTAATTTCACGTTAATTTCATTGAATAATAAACACTGTACGAGTAACAAAGGAAATGTAAATTCAATAGGATGATGTGAAACGACAAAATAAACGACTGAAACATCTTCGTGTTAATTTTTCATTCTTATAATTTAAGGGTCATGTAAGGTCAAGGATGGCCAAATTCGAAACTATGAGGAATAGCGAAAAATGGTCAAAGGAGTCTCGGGACCGATTTTCATAAAAACTAAAACTGCATCGTTAGATTTTTCAAAAATCAATATCCTGGCCAGGAATCGAACACGTTCATTTTGAAAAAAAATGCACCCTGTATTTATTGCCTGAATCCGGCATCAGCTGGCGCGGTCGGTAGTTAGATGGGAGACTGTTAGTGGCAAAAATTTTATGTTCGCTTCGGTGGTTCGGAGCTTCCTAGCTTTCAATTTCTATCCTTTCCCTTCGCATGCACAAGTTTATTAAAGGGTTAAAAAAACAAAACGCTCGAGTTTGAGATACATAGCGCGAAAATGTGGATCAGTGTAAGATCACTGGATAAATCAGGTTGGATAAACTCATTAATTGTGCAGTAATTCATAAGAGTTGAGCACTTCGGTGTTCTAGTATGCTCCCAGTAACGAGCTTCGCATAATGATTTATCTGCGGTATACCAATACGTGATGAAGTTTTAATTACGAGTACCGCAGATAGATGAGACACGTTTCATATATGAATGATACAAACATTAAATGTTTCAAACACTTGGTAGCTTTGCCGTAAAGCAAACAGTGGTGATGAGTATAGAGTGGCTTATTCATACGGCGTTAGTACCCAGATCTCATACTCATAGCCACAACAATATGCTGGAGTCCAGCGCCTCTCTTAAAGAAAGGGATGAAGGCCATAAGTTTATCTTAACCTATGTGTGGATGCCAACTATATAGCCAACTAGAACGACAACTAGAACGACAACTAGATGCCAACTATATAAAGACTATAGTTACTTTTAAGTTCTACATAGACATTAATTAAAATAAACAGGAATACCGGAATCGACATCACATCAAAATTAGGGGCTTGATTTAAAAAAAAGAAAATGTGTGCAATTCACACGTAGTAGAAGTGAAACTTTCCAAAATTTTGGTTTCAAGATAATGATAATTATGAAAAAGCACGGTGAAAAAGCAATAAATCGAATCTTAAAGCAATAAATCGAAGCGCCATCTATGAATACAACTTAGCACTTTTTAAAAATCTATCTAGCAATAAAACGAATGTTCTATCTTACTCCTCACGCCATCTATGAATACAACTTAGCATTTTTACTGTCTGTATAATCGGCTGGTCGATCTACAGAATGAAAGAATGAAATTCTTATTTTTTGTTGATAAATTCTTTGAAAATATTTAAAAGAGCATTTGAAAGTATTTAAAAACAGTATAAAAATAAAACTAAAAAAAATAAAACTAAAAAAAAAGAAATATTGTGAGACGCGAACCTGCGCATCATCATGGCATCAGCATTGTGTGTCTACGTCCTGACCATTGAGCTACGGACAACTTAAATTGAAATACGAAATTAGCGGTTATATTATCTTACCTGTCGTTGCATCCGGTTTCAAATCACTAACGATTCTAAAGAAGTTTCACTTCAATAATTAAAATTAATCCATCCTTCAAAAATAACAAAATCTCACTTAATTTTGATTCAGACGTGAATACTAGACGGGCGAAAAGACAAATAAACCTGGCTAAAAAATTTTAAACTGCCTATACACATGACTGTCATTATACACCCCCCCATAGGGGCTCAGTTACTCTCAAACCAAAACTATAACACAATGCGTGCATTACGCTTTGGTGGTGGAAATAGGCAAGAGTAGTGCCTAACAGGGCGTGAGCGGGAATGTGTTAAGTGCTTTATGTTGCTTTTCTACGTGACTGATTTTAATCATCCAGCATCGGATTATACAGTTTTTTTTTAGTTAAGTTTTATTGGAGTAATGTTTTTTATTTTATATATAACGCATTTTTGTTACTTTAATAATGATCTTCATAACTGTATGCTAAGTGGTAATAATTAAGTCACTGATACATAATTAAGTAATGCATTCTTGCTTATTATAAAGTTATTAAAAATCTGAATGTTATATAATATAATTTCACCGATATACCTAGAAATAAGTGAAAACGTGTTACTCACAGAACAACCTCTAACCTTAAGTAATAAGTATACAGACTGGAATAGTTTTAAAACGGAATTAGATAACCTAATAGACTTAAAAGTACCTTTAAAAACTCCAGAACAGCTAAATATAGAGACTGAAAAATTTATTCAGCTTCTTCAGCTAACAGCCTGGAAAAATACACCAGATGTAAACAGAAAAGCAAAAGGCAAGACATACCCATTAAGAATTGTGCAACTGATAGCTGAAAAAAGAAAACAAAGAGCTAAATGGCACCAAACGAGATGTCCAGAAGATAAAAGGAAATTAAATAACCTAACAAAGAAAGTGACACGCCTTATTAGTGACTACAATGAAGAACGTACCGATACCTATCTTCAACACTTAACTTATGACCGCAGTACTAACTACTCCTTATGGAAAACTACTAAAAATTCAAAAAAGCCTATTACTCATATCCCACCATTAAAAGATGGCAATGGGAAATGGGCAGTTAGCAATGAACAGAAAGCCAATACATTTGCAGATTATTTAGGGACTATATTCCAGCCAAATCAGATTGAAAATAGTGAAACTTTACAGTTAGATGTCGGAATAATCGACAATGAGTGTAAAATAACATTAGTAACACCAAAGGAAGTTCAACGAGAAATTAAAAAGCATATAAATCCACGAAAGTCTCCTGGATTTGATCTCATAACAGGAGAAATCTTATGTAATCTTCCAAGAAAAGGAGTAGTTAAATTAACAACTTTAATTAATGCTTCCTTGAGGTTAAGATTTGTGCCCGATTTATGGAAAGTAGCTGAAATAATAATGATACCAAAGCCAGGAAAACCGATCCATGAACCAGCGTCGTACCGGCCAATATCATTACTACCTGTGATTTCAAAACTGTTCGAAAAACTATTACTGAAAAGGTTAAAACCAATCATTGATAGCAAAAATCTCATTCCTGAACATCAATTTGGATTCCGAGAAAAACACTCAACTGTTGAACAAGTACATCGAATCACAAATATTATAGAAAAATCCCTAGAAGAAAAGAAAGTATGTTCAGCTATATTTCTTGATGTGGCACAAGCCTTTGATAAGGTATGGCATGAAGGTCTGATATATAAGATAAAAAATATGCTGCCGACACAATTCGCAGAAATATTAGAATCTTACGTCTCAAACAGAGTATTTAGAATAAGGTATGAAGACACATATTCCCAACTGAAGGAAATTAAAGCAGGAGTACCACAAGGAAGTGTACTAGGTCCGGTCCTATATCTTTTGTACACAAGTGATATTCCGCAAATGGAAAACAACAGCATAGCAACCTTTGCTGATGACACGGCCTTAATGGCTGTAGGCAATACGCACAGTGAAGCGATTGAAAAAGTTCAAGACGCTGTTACACAGGTATCTAGCTGGACTAAAAAATGGAGGATTAAACTTAACGAATCCAAATCCATCCATATAGACTTTACCAACAAGAAAAAACAATATTTTCCCGTTTACATAGAAGAAAAGCAAATACCGTATGAAAATACAGCAAAGTACCTTGGCATGACGCTCGACACAAAGTTACGCTGGAAAGCACATGTTAAGAAAAAAAAAGAAGAATTAGAAATAAGATACAGGAATATGTATTGGCTGCTTGGAAAACATTCAAAGCTATCAATACGTAACAAGCTTATTTTGTACAAACAGGTCCTAATGCCAATATGGACCTATGGTGCACAGCTGTGGGGCTGCACTAAAAAAAGCAATTTACAGATAATCCAAAGATTCCAAAACAAAGTATTAAGGGAAGCAGTAAATGCTCCCTGGTACATAAGGAATGATGACCTCCACCGGGACCTTAATATGGAGTGCGTTGTTAACGTTATTAAAAAATATGCAGAAGCTCATCATCATAGACTTCATCATCATGTGAATGTTGAGGCTATCCAGCTTCTCGACCACACCGATCTAGTGAGAAGACTTAAAAGAACAAAACCATTTGAGTTAGTGTAGTGTAAGTGTTATAGTGAACTAGACAGTGTAATGTAGTGTTAGTGCTATCGGTAAAGACACATGAATAAAGTGACTTCCCCTTAAATAGAGACAATAAGAAAAGTGTTACTGGACATATTCTTATATAAATGTAGTTTATTAGTTTAAGTTAAATGAAAATTACTTATTAGTCTTGTAGGCTAGATTGTAATATAAGCGGGGACAAATATGTGTCCTACAAAAGGGAAAAAAAAAAAAAAAAAAAAAATATAATATAATAATATTCAGTTTTATTATAATGATTATACATATAATGCGTAAGAAGAGGCTATTGTCATGTTTAGGCTTTATTCAAGAAATACAGCATTTAGGATAGACGAATTGATGGAGTGGGTAAATATTAGTGATAATTAAAAAGAATTTCTTCTTGACAAAGCCCTCGTAAATTAATAACATTAAAAAGATTATGAAAACTTATGGCGATTATTTCTTGAAATAAACAAAAGTTTAGGCCAGCATCATTTATTGTTAGAAGTTAAGAAATCATCAAAATATTGCAAACCACTTTGATATACGAGTACAGTATAAAACCTTTGTATCCCAACACTGGGAGTGCTTGAGACAAGAAAAACAAAGGGATTTAACACTTTGGTAATGATTTCTTTTTGACAACGAAATCTGACGCAAAGATAAAAATGAAATTTCAGTAGACGTTCACACTTTGAAAGAGAGAAGTGAAAAGCATATTTTTATAATAACATAAAGATACATGATTTTAAACTTAACTCACCGTGGCTGTAGACTAAATAAATTTTACTATCATAACTCACGATATAAAAAGTTTTTACACGTAAGTAAAGATTAAAAGCAAGGTTTGGAAAATTTTCTTTTGATTTAATTTATTCCCCTATTAGAATTAGGGACGGCTGGGGATCGCAGGCATCGTAAAAAGTAAAGTGTCCCTTTTTACGATCTCGTAAAATGACCATTTGCAAGAAAAAATAACGTCGTTGCCCATGACACGTCATTATCATTGAAATATGTGTGATCGAAAAGTCTCTATTGAATAGCAATAGCATACTGAACCTGTAAATTCTGAATTTATTAAACTCCCTCATACCAACATAAATAACATATGTCGGCCTGTGCAAATTAGGTACTTACCCAGATACCAGACTATACATTTGCGAAATATTTCAATGTGCTGAATCAGAATCTGACCGCAGAATTGCTCTATCACGTCAGGATTTTGAGATATCTTTCAGGTTATGAAAGAGCATAAAACACCGTTTTTGCTCGTTTTTGAGATTACGCAGCCTGTTAGATCCTTTTTCCTTCAAAATTATTCAAATTCATTGCATGAACATAACCACCTTTTTGGTAGATTATTTCATGATCATAAAAGGAAGATTGACTTCCCTCAAGGTACCCTTATAATAGCACTCGATACTGCTATTGCGTGTCAATAGAGATTTCGCCGAACATTGATTTTATGAGAACTCTTTTGTCGAACGCCACGTGGCGGACAAATAAAACTGCTGTGGCCACTTTGCTGTCGCCGCAAATTGGATTGACTTTGTGAGACAGAAATATACGACCGCTTCCTGCAATGCATTTTATACGATGACTGGAGACTATATTCGAAGGTCCTTTTTCTCTATTATATGGGTTAGTATATTTCCGACTTTATTCCTATAAACCTAATGCCCTAACGTGATTCTCAATACATATTTTTTAAATACTTGGTCTTTATTTATATTAATAATACTCATAACAATTTGACTACAAGAAACATTCCTTCCATTTAAATTTACATCATCATCATTTTCATCATCATCTATGTAGGTATATCTGAACTTATATATTTATTATAGCTATATATGTATTTATATATGTATTTTGTGTACTTTTTTTATGTACGTATTAATATGTATGTATATGTGTGGTGAAGCAGTACCGCTTTCCTTATTTAAAATTTAAAATTACTTTCTGGCAAAGATACATCTCGAATACTGGTCCGCTCATTAGAGTGCTTCTACGCCGCTAGATGGCGTTAGGAGTCCTAATTGGAATATAATTTGAAAGCCGCGCGCGGCGCTGCGATCGCGCCGATTGAGACGACAGTCTGAATGTGACGTCCGCCATAACCTTTTGCGACACACGAGTACGTGCTGCGAAATTAATTGATGTCTTGGTAATTAACAAGTTTCCTCAAAATATTGTGAAGATTCGTGACTATAGGGTGCACCCTTCAATCTAATATAAAATAAAGTACGGGATTTGGTGTAGTGAAACAAGTAGCGACGGATTCCCTTCATCACGCCGGCCGGCTTCATCGTCATCTCATCAATAGAATATCGTGGACTGCGTGGGCGTTCCAGGACGAAGCAGGGTGAGTGGGATCCAGTTGTTATCTTTGCCCATAACCGTAACTTTGTACGCAAGTACACCGGCTATAGCTATTTACACGCTATATGCCTCAGCACAAAATTTGGTCCATTATCGAGCAGGATTGTTCCAGTATTAAACGATGTTCAGTGCATAAATTTAGTATTCGAACGTAGTTTATTCCATAAAAGTACATATTCTTAGTACAACATAATTGCTAAATAACTTCGTACATAATTATTAGTAAGTACGTAGCTTGTATAGCATATTGCATAATAAACGTAGGTACATAATTTTAGTAAGGTGCGTTGGGGTAAGATCGTATATGGGGGAAGACCGTTTTTGTTAAATATATTCCGAATTAGTAGTTATTTTTATAATCTGGCAACAAAGCCTGAGACGCCTTTTCGTATTGCCCCACGTCCAAGTTCGTGTTGGTCGTTCCGACGCATCAGGTGTGAGTTATGCACGAGAAACAGAAAGTGTCGACTTTTAGGATAATTTACGAAATCCGGATTTACCCCAAACAACATTTTGCTGGCTTTTTTGGTGAGTATTAACTATTTTTTCAAATAATAAATTTTTGAGTTATCAGGATACGTGGTGTCTTTTAATATATCTGTTTAAAATAGGCTAAAAGTGATTATAGGCTGAGTTCCGGACTTTCCCCAAGCAGATATTAATAGGTGAAGTTCGGACTAAAAATAATCGGATCTGAAAATTCTGAAATTGAAGTGAAAATGCATGAGGTTGTAAAACTTTATTTTAATCCGAACTTTAACACCCGATGTTTCATGGTGTTGCAATCTATCGCTATGTAGCTGATCTTGTTGATAAACAAAATTTCTCATGAAGTTAGTGCTTTGTTTTATTTTATTACGTGAATTCATTTGTATTTTATTACCTTTAATTATGTTTTCTTAAAATATTATTGTTAATAGATTTTTAAGATGCCTTTTACGGGCCGAACATAAAATGTAATGTGTATAATTATCTATCTTTAACTAAGCATTTTCTTTGTAGGGTCATAATGCCGCGTCAGTACGAGAGAAAGTCACTGCGGGCAACATCATATTCGCAGGAGGATTTAATATCGGCAGTAGAACGAATAAAAAGCGGAGAATAGCATAAATAAGAAGTTTAATAAATCTTTGATTAGCTGAACAATTGTAAGGTTTTATTTATTGATCTAACACATAAAAGTGTAACCTATCCAATCTTAAATATGCTAATAGATAAATAATTTTGACTGAAAGAAAAGCTTATCAGGATCAGGAACACGGAAGTTTGAGAGCCATGAAAATTTGAGATTTGGTCTAGTGGGGTAAGGTCGGACGTCCAAAACAAAAAAAAAATACTTTTGTTATAATACTACTTTTTTTTACAATATATAAAAATTTCCAAAGAAAATCTTGTAGGACATATAAGAACAGATATTTTCGTTCTATGAAATCTGTGTTTTAAGGCACAATGGCGATTTTAGAAGGTAGTCCGATCTTTACCCATGAACGTCCGATTTTTCCCAAGGTTTTAAAATTTTATTCATATTTTAAACACCCGATAAATAGTAGGTGCTTCATTTATAACAACATTAAACACATTCTGTCTTATAGGTTATTTATTAACAATGAATTTTCACTATAATTCATTGTGCTAACTATTGTAACTTTCGCACAAAATAAAGTTTGCCAACATCTTCCAAATACAACTAAAAACCGTCCGAACATACCCCAACGCACCTTACATTCTACATTTATTCGGAAGCGTATTACGTAAGTAGGTACATACTATTTAGTACATAAAATACTCGGTACGTATTCCAAAATTTCTAAATAAGTACGTAATATTGGTGCTTATTTTCTTGTAAGAACGGTGCGTTGAGATATTAATTGAACAATCTCGAACATTCGCCGCTCATAACACTTTCATACCTACCTACGTTGTCGTACTGATCGAAGCGTAGTTAGTAAGTATATACCTACAGCCGTACTCGTATAATATTGTGTCAATTATAATTTACGTATATTATATTATTAATATATAATATTATATAGATATATTCATTGTCTATACTTAACTTCATTCAACCGCTACTTGTTATTTTGGCAAAATAATGTCGAAACAGAAGAAAAGCGAATTGGATATGGAGTCAAAATTAAAAATACTCATTTGTAAAAAGGAGATGTTATTTTCTCAGCTTAATAGCGTTTATGATATATCAAGGAATATCTCTTGCTTTGATTCTCGTTCAAATGAACAGTTTATGGCGGAATCGGAACTTATTGATGAGTCTCGCGAGAAATTTGAGCTCTTGATTGATGAAATTAATGAATTAAATTTGTCAATTAAGTCAGATGACAAACCGAATTATAACGATCTAATCAGCTTTGATGAGTTATATCTCAGGATCAAGCGAGTTAGAAATAAAATCTTGAGTTCAGAATCCTCGTCCGTTCCCGCTACTAGTAATAATAATTCTCAAATATTACAACATAATATAAAGTTGCCGCCGATTGAACTGCCTAGTTTTGACGGTAAAACCGAGAACTGGCCTATTTTTTATGAATCGTTCAAATCGAACATTCATGATAACTTATTATTGTCGGACTCGCAACGTGTGCAATATTTGGTAGGTAAACTTACACATAATGCACAAAAGTTCTTAGCCGGTGTCGTACCTACGGGTGACACTTATAAGGTGATTTGGGATAGCCTTGTGAATAAATATCAAGATAAACGCGCATTAGGTACGCATTATTTAAATAATATTTTAAACTTAAAAAATTGTCAAAATACTTCTAGTAGTCTCGACTCTTTCATTGAAAAGTATTCGGCATCTATTCTAGCCTTAAAACAATTAAATATACCGGATTTAACCGATTTTATTTTATTGCATTGTGCGCTTCAAAAGATCGACATTCAAGTTATTCAAGCGTTTGAATTGTCCGTTAATGATAAAGAATTTCCTTCATATCAGGATTTAATTTCATTTATACAAAATCAAGTTAAAATGCTTGAAAGATCGCACGCGATTGATTCGAGTTCCTTGTCTTATCAGCGCGCGAGACAAAATAATAATAATAAGTCGAAGCCTTCAGCTGTGCGCGCTCATGCGTTTGTTTCAAGTAATGAAAATAGTTATTATGCTTCTTCTAATAACAATAGTTCGCGATCTTGTATTCTATGTAATAAGATGGATCACACACTTTCCGAATGTTTACAGTTTAAAAATATGAAATCACCGAAGATGAGATTTGAATTTATTAAATCGAAACAGGGTTGTGTAAATTGCCTTAGTGTTTCACATTCCGTTTCTGCTTGTTCGGTGTCTCCTAATTGTAAAATTTGTAAGAATAAATTGCACCATTCATTATTACATTTTGACAAAAATAATAATAACAATAATCATAACTTTAAAAATAATAAAAACAATTCGACTAGGACGCATATTCAAACGTCACAGTCGTCTATAAGTGTTCGTTCGTTCCTGCCGCGACCGGTGACGTCCGTCGCGTTGGAGTCGCCTGTGTCGCCGTCGCCTGCGTCGCCGTCGCCTGCGTCGCCGTCGCCTGCGTCGCCGTCGCTTGTGAGTTCGCAGCAACCGGTCTCGCGCCGCGCTATAGTACCTACCGAGGCTGATAACAATACGGCACGCGTCGACTCGGATTGCGCGCGCTTTTCGAACGTACCAATAAGTAATGAGGCGAACGGAACGTCTTGTTTACATGCTCCTTCACTTTCTTTGAGCACTAATTCTAAATCGAATTCTAATACAATACTCTTAGCGACTGCTCAGGTCTATGCGAGGGGGTATAGTAGTAACGATATGACTTTAGTCCGTTGTCTTATTGATAATGGTTCACAGAATCATTTAATAACTTTAGATTGTTGTAAAAAACTTAATTTACACGTTGTCGCGTTGAATAATTCTGTAATTCGAGGAGTAGGTATGTCCTCGCGGCCGATTTACGGATATGTAGATTTCGAAATCGTGTCAAGGGTTAGCCCTCATAATAAATATAGCTTACATGCATTAGTCGTTGACTGCATAACTGATCAATTGCCTTCGCATTTTATTGAAAATTGTGACATGGCTTATTTGCATAATATTAGCATGGCGGATTTAACTTGGAATATTCCTGGTAATATAGATATAGTGCTCGGTGCACAATTGTTTCCTTATATTTATTTAGGTCAAAAAATTGACTCAGGGTCTCAAGCCCCGCCTGCTTTGTTAACTTCCTTCGGATATGTGTTAATGGGTGATTGCCCTTACACAAGTCGTGTTTCTTGCGACTTCGAACCATCGTTCTCTGCTGTCGCCTTGAAGGACTTAAATGACGATTTACAGAAGTTCTGGGAGTTGGAGGAGTTACCATCCAAGGGTTTTTTGAGTCCTGAAGAGACTGAGTGTGAGAACGCTTATGTCGCTTCTGTGTCGAGAGACGATGAGGGCCGCTACACGGTTGCTTTACCATTTTCTGTAAGTCCAGAAAACTTAGGCAATTCTAGAAATACAGCACACCGTCGTTTTTTGTGCCTCGAAAGGAAGTTCAAACAAGTGCCTGGGCTACGTGAGAATTATAATACTGTTATTAATGAGTATTTACAAAAGGGTTATTTATCTAAAGTTCCAGATTCGGATTTAAATGATGACGGATATTATATTCCTCATCATGCCGTTGTTCGTAAGGACAAGCCCAAGCCTCGCATTGTGTTAGATGCTAGTGCTAGGACTCACACAGGGTTGTCACTTAATGACATCCTGCATTCCGGTCCTAATTTACAGGCCGATTTATTCCTTTTATTGTTAAATTTCAGACTATTTCCTGTAGCGATGACAGCGGACGTACAACAAATGTATTTGCAAGTTGGTGTTCCTGCAGCTGATCGCAAATATTTGCGCATATTATTTCGATTTCATGACAATGAAAATGTGTCAACGTTTCAATTCAACCGAGTTCCCTTCGGTTTGAAATGTAGCCCCTTTTTAGCTATGAGGACATTGCGTCAGCTAGCTATTGACATGGCCCCTTCCTTTCCTGAAACTGCTAATATAGCAGAGTCTAAATTTTATATGGACGATCTTGTGCATTCAGTGCCTGACGAGGCAACAGCTGTTCTTTTAGCTAAGGATCTTATTTCTCTTTTCAAAGCTGGGTGCATGGATCTAATTAAGTGGACGAGTAATTCATCAAAATTGTTACATAATCTACCGGATTCTCACCGGAATCCAATCAATTTCGATGAAAATAATTCATCTTCTACTTCTAAAGTTCTGGGTTTATCATGGGATCCAACTGAGGATCACTTCTTTATCACTACTGTGGCTGTCCATGAGAAATGCACAAAAAGAAATATTCTTTCCGTTGTAGCTCGTTTATTTGATGTGCTGGGCTTAGTTGCTCCAGTCATATTATATGCTAAGATTTTGATCAAAGAGTTATGGCTCGCAAAGATTGGGTGGGATGAGGCTCCGCCAGTGGACATAGTCCGGCGTTTTTCGGTTCTCACACAAGAATTTCCTTTATTATCAAATCTTAGAATTCCTCGACATATTGGTGTAACTCGTTTCAGTAAAATAATGCTCGTGGGTTTCTGTGATGCAAGCTTAAATGGTTACGGTTGTGTCATATATTTGCATGCTACTGATGCAGCAGGTAACATATCTGTCAGGTTGTTGTGCTCAAAGTCTAAGGTGGCACCGACAAAAATTACAACGCTGGCGCGATTGGAACTGTGTGCTGCTGTTTTGCTGGCAAAATTATTAAAAACTGTAATCGACTCGTACCGAGACCGAGTTAAAAAA
The DNA here is from genome assembly GCA_963932265.1 of Thymelicus lineola. Classification (NCBI taxonomy): domain Eukaryota; kingdom Metazoa; phylum Arthropoda; class Insecta; order Lepidoptera; family Hesperiidae; genus Thymelicus; species Thymelicus lineola. Next base: position 11,303,980 of record OZ010683.1, on the reverse strand, counting down.
GCTGATGTATATGCGTTTTCAGATTCCACCATAGCCCTTTCATGGATTTGTTCCTCTCCACATCGTTGGTCTATTTTTGTAGCAAACAGAGTTGCCCAATGTCAAGAAAATGTAGCTCCGCATAATTTTTATCACATATCGGGTTCAGATAATCCAAGTGATTGTGTCTCTCGTGGCATGCTGCCGTCACAATTAATTTCTCATAACCTTTGGTGGAATGGCCCACCGTGGCTTCACTTACCCCCTAGTGAATGGCCACTTCGTAAATTTGTACCTTCTGATGTAAGTAATTTACCAGAACATAAAGCGAATGTAATGATCGCGACTGTAAAAGTTGAGTCGTCGGTGTTATATGATTTGTCGCAACGTGTATCCTCTTGGAGTAAACTGTTGAGAATTGTAGTATACGTTCTACGTTTCATTAAGAAAATTAAAAAGAATTCTAGTAACGTACAAAATTTAGTAACAGCTGAGATGGCTATAATTAAAGCAATACAAAATTATTATTTTTCTGATGATTTAAATTTAATTAAAAATAATAAGTTACCTTCTAAAAAATTACAAGATCTGTCTGATGAATGTAGTAACCTCGTAAAGCGTAAACTTTTGCTCGATAATATAGTTGCCTCCTATTGGAAAAAATGGCGTACTGAATACTTGCATACGTTGCAAGTTCGGCAGAAGTGGCAGAAGAAGGATTGTCACATTGAAGTTGGCACTGTCGTATTAATTGGACAGGACAATGCTTCTCCTCTGTCTTGGCCTGTAGGAATTATTACCGCTACATTCCCTGGACACGACGGGATCGTTCGCGTGGCTACCGTCAAGACTAGACATGGTTTATTCAAGCGTCCGGTTATCAAACTGTATCCGTTGCCAAATCAATAATGTTAAAATGTAATTCCATTATAATCTAGCATATTATATTTCATTTATATTATTGATATTATCATATATGTATTTATGTAATTTGAAAATAAAATGAATCGTAACTTTGAAGATTACATTCTTGTAGGATTCCAATATATATGAAAGAATTGGAACTTATTTAAGTATATTTTATTGTCATAATGTTCAGTATATTATAAGATTACTGTAACTAAGTTTATAGGTTGCTCTTAACATCGTTTAATGAGGAATTTTTTGGTTGAAAGCTTACAAGCTTTCAAGGCGGGGTGCATGGTGAAGCAGTACCGCTTTCCTTATTTAAAATTTAAAATTACTTTCTGGCAAAGATACATCTCGAATACTGGTCCGCTCATTAGAGTGCTTCTACGCCGCTAGATGGCGTTAGGAGTCCTAATTGGAATATAATTTGAAAGCCGCGCGCGGCGCTGCGATCGCGCCGATTGAGACGACAGTCTGAATGTGACGTCCGCCATAACCTTTTGCGACACACGAGTACGTGCTGCGAAATTAATTGATGTCTTGGTAATTAACAAGTTTCCTCAAAATATTGTGAAGATTCGTGACTATAGGGTGCACCCTTCAATCTAATATAAAATAAAGTACGGGATTTGGTGTAGTGAAACAAGTAGCGACGGATTCCCTTCATCACGCCGGCCGGCTTCATCGTCATCTCATCAATAGAATATCGTGGACTGCGTGGGCGTTCCAGGACGAAGCAGGGTGAGTGGGATCCAGTTGTTATCTTTGCCCATAACCGTAACTTTGTACGCAAGCACACCGGCTATAGCTATTTACACGCTATATGCCACACCAATGTGTATCAACTTACCTTCCCAAACCGCCTTTCGTGCATTTCTATTTTGGCCAATGGTTAGCTGGTAGAGAATGCACTACCTAAGCATTAAGCTCGCCATTTGTACCGTGATATTTTATTGTGGTCAATAAAGGTTAAATAAATAAATAAATAAATAAACAGCTGTACACACTGAGAAATGTGAGATGCATCAAATAAATAGCACTGTAGTTTTTCATATAAATACGCAATACCGAATTTTTGACAAAAATATTATATGAAGAATAAATTAATAAAATAATAGAGTAGAAACAGGAACTCGTAATGTGTGTTTGAATCACAGTTCTCCAGTGTAAAGTAAACTTTAATAATAAACTTTAGGCATATGAAATAGGTTAATAGACAGGGAAAGGTGAAGAAAATAACAGAAATATTTATCTTAACTATATCCAGTGAAACGAGTGCGTCAAATCTTCAAGATATAAATATTTGTTTCTATAACTCAGAACTTCAGCACTAGTTACGCAATAGTTGCAATCACCTAGTAGGGTTCAATTTATACATTCCCAAAGCTTATGCAAGCATCGAAATGCTAAGCTACATACATACGATATTGCTCGGCTGTGCATTGCTGTTTAATAGTGTTGGGAGAAACAAGATTATCTTTATCCTATACCATATTTATTTAGGTACTTTAAAGTATAAAGCTGTTTCTATGCAGAAGCTCGAGGGATTTAGCGAGTTCAATATTTTACAGCTAAAGGAAAGTTCTTCTGTCTAGGAAAAAACTTTGTCACATTTAGTAAGTTACTTGGTAACTTAGATACTTTATTACGAAAGTTCTATAAGTGAATTAATTAGTAAGGTATTGGTAAAGTTGCTGGCTGTTCAGTAGTGTTCCATAGTGCTCTTTTTCGAAAGCTTCCGCAATCAATCTAGCAAACTATAATAATAAGGATCACTGCAACATCACGTCTCACGAACGTCCCACTTTTCTCAGAGACTGAAAACGACTTTCAAATTATATTCACAATTGATTTCAGAAAGTCGGTTATTAATATTCTTAATTATCGTTATTATTACTCGTAAGTATAAAGAGTCAGTCAAAAAGTCCTATCACCAAGTTTGCGTACTATCTCGATACTACAAAGTTTAGCGAAATGTGGAGATGTAAGACGTTTCATACAAAAGGAATTATACCAAAAATAATAATAGATCTATGGCTATGTAATTGGAGATTATGTAACCAGCATTTTTAGATTTAATTATTTGTGGATTGGTGCGCAATTCGAAATTAAAATAAATTTAATTTGAAATCCGTGCTCTTTTAATTTCAAATTCAGTCATATGTTTTAGACAGTGTTTTATTTTTAAATCTGGAAGGTAGTTTAAATCTGGAAATTTTAAGTTGAAGAACGAGCCTCGCGTCTGCCGGTTACCATTGTTGACAACGACGAATTGAAGGCGATAGTGGAAGCGGATCCAACTCAACCTACGGCTGAGCTTTGCTGCGGGCTTGGAGTTAGTGTCAAAACAACTTAGAAGCACTTGCGTCAAATCGGAAAGATAAAAACTGACTTCATCGCGTCCCTTCCAGCAGACTTCTGCAGTAAACAAACTGCCATCAAAATGGAAAAAATGTATAGATAATTTGGGCCACTACTTTAATTAGCTAAAATAAAAAAAACACCATTTTTTTATTTTCATAAAAATCTCCAATTTCATAGTTAAATGCCTAATATAATGATTTATTAAATAGAAGTTCTTTTTATTTTCTTCTAACACAACAATGTAAAGTTAAAATATGCTTATATGTAAGGATCACATTTATTAAAGTTTATATTTCTACCACAGAAGAAATAATAATATTTTATTATACATATAATATAACAGTAGTTCTAACCAATAAAAGTTGTATTATTTTGGCTCAAATAGAATCGCTGTTTAAGATCTAAAGCCTTTTAAGCCATGAAAGAGATAGTACTACATAGTTCTATTTCCCTCTCGGAGGATATTATGAGAACACCGTATAGGTAGGTACTATAAGGAAATTTATGGGTGACAGTGATAATTCCTGAAGTAATTGGGGAAGTATTGCAAATGCTGGCATGTGTTTCTGCTTTACACAAAGTAACGTTGATACAATAGTTAAGGAAAAGGATTGTTATCCTAAGCTGCAGGAAAATGGTTTTTTCGAGTGCCACAACATTGAAATGTAATAGCTACATTTACTGTATAACAGTGCACTGTGGGATCATTCGGTTCAAGCGAACAACATTAAGTTTCGGGAGCCGAAGTAACTTTGCCGTAAATGTAAAAACATTCATGTTATAGTAGAACTTGCATTGTATTCAATATCTGTACAGCGCTATATAGTTCCAAATTTCAAATATCTTTAATGGATCCGAAGATCTAGAGAAGGCGGAATTCCCAACTTCTTATTAAAATATTTCCTATATTTTTTTTAAATAAACCATTCTTTGGATACTTGATGTATCTTTAATTATAATAAAACGAGCTATATTTAATTTTGATGCCTATCTGTAGTATCCCGGAGGAGCATCATATCACAATGTATCTAGAAAAAAAAACTAATCTTACATAATGTACCAAATGTCTTTTCGGACTTTGGACAAAACCATAAATTTAACTTTAAAATAATAGTAATTTATTACATGTCTGTGATATAAATAGTATGTAATAAAAAATGGTTGTCTGTAAAGTCGGTTTACGGACGGTAGATTAACGTGACAACGTCATGACAAAACATTGATGAAGTAGAGCCCGAATATAATATTATCTCTGGAAATTAACTTATAATTAGAAACTTTTATCTTTATACTACAACGCCATCTAAAACTCCTGAACTAAACTATTTTTTCAGCAAGTTGCTTTCTGACTTAATTGTGTATATAGTTTTTATTCATAGATGGCGCTTTCTCCATTGTTCGCTCGCTCGCGTAACGCGACAAATGAGTCATGATTTATCGTGCGTGCAGCCGGCGTTCCGTTTCAATAGACGTTATCACGTCAAAATGTATGCTGTTGGTTTTGGAACGTCTTGCCGAATTTTCCTTCTGGACGTCTCAGCAGGCCGGCGGCATGAAGGGGTTCATTTAGCTGTGAAGTCAGAACCTATGTATTTAACATCGCCATCGAATCCAGTCAAGATGATTACGATTCAAAGTATCATTATCACATGAACGTCAAAGCGTACGTTTTATTATTTGTAGATTCAAATTCAAACTATGTATTATTCATAAGTATGCATTGACTGACTAACTCAGGTATACATACTCAAAATTATCTAAGAACGCATTAATGATAGCTGCCATTTATTAATATGAACCAACCTTGTACGTACGTCTTTGAGCAAAATGGATTAATTATAATTATTATTATTTAATTGACATGAATAGTTGGTTACTTACGAACAAAGGATTTTGCCAAAATTTGTTAAAAAATCCCCTTTTGGAATTGAATCGTATTCGTATTGACGTTATTTATAAATCATATTAAACGTTATAATCTAGTAAAAATCCCATCACATCATAATTTATGCAAAATTGAATAAAAAAATAAGGCGTCGAATCAATGTTATATGAAGATGACAAAATCTACACTGACGTTAAGTGATGTGACGGCATGAAACCACTTATAAAAACATAATAATCGATACATTACTATAATCGTTTAACAATTAAACAATTTAATTTTCTTCTCTTCTATAAGAACATGACCAAAAGTGTTTATTACGATAATCTCTAACCGCAGCCATTTGAACTGATTAAAATACGGTTAGAATATTCATTATTCAACCGAAACCCAAAGGAGAACCCCAATTTTCGGCCTCGAACCATATGTAATCTGTGCTAGAACATCGGACTAGACAAGAGTAAACTATATACTAAAAAAATCGTCTTATTTATAATAAACATATTTAAATCTTAGCTTCAGCTGCTGTTGCCAAATGAACTAAATAATGCAAAAAAGTTTTCACAGTATTTACCTCATTACATACGATTGTATAATCGATTGAATCGATTGATATTGATCGATTGATGGAACATAATAATATATTTTATGTATTGTTTATTGATTATAATTATAATATTAATTTATTTTTTACATATTTTCGTATTCCATATAAATCAAAACTATGTAATATATTATAATTACCATTTAATCGTTACGCTAATTTTATTAAATTACATTTCGAATATTTTGACATCGATTAATCGATTGACAACAAAGATGATGTATTATGTCTATTAATGTCATTTTGGTAACCATAGTATTTATAAATAACACCACTGTATTGTCATATTTCTCATCGATCTTTCATCTTTCTACGCGTGTTTTGTATATTTTTACTATCAAATATTTTCAGCGTATTTGGAGTCCTATTTACTATTGAAACTCATCGAAACGCACACAGTGATTTTAATTTTCTATTGTATTCGCTTTCGTACTTGTGTTTTGGTGAATGTGTTTCGCAGTTTCGCTACAATTTCTTGGAAACCTATATGGAATATGGACTCCTTAATCGCCTGTTTTGTGACT
>OZ010683.1:11172106-11297515 GCA_963932265.1 Thymelicus lineola | reverse complement strand
CAGGTATATTGTTAAGCAGTTTTTAAATTATCCTTTAGTTAAGGGAGCCCTTTTTGTGGGCAAGCCTACAAACGTAATGACCTTTATAATATAGCTGATTAATGCATGTGAATAAGGGGTAAGAGGAAAACATGTTTATTATCTTATTGAAATCATTTTTATAAAATTAAACATGCGTATTGTGAATGTGCACCAAATATTTTATTTATGCTATTTACTAAGTACGAACTAATGTCAAGACTTTAAGAGGCGATATTTACGATTCAAATCTTCGTTGAAAACGTAAACCTAATAATAATTAATAACATAATAATAATTGAATAAACGTTTGATTAAGCGAAAAATAGAACAATATTTAATTAAATGCCTACCATTTAATGTATAAATGAATCCAATATAAGGTTATAAATAATATTTATGTTCGTCGCTCTTTGCAAGAATTTCAACATTTTAATTTATTTATTTATAATTTATTTATTTATTTATAATACATATACACATAATTTACAGGACTAACCCAAAGCATTATGTGCACAATTTGAAACTAAACCAAATGGGTACATACATGATTGACAGAACTACATAGTGTACATACTACAAATTAAAACTAAGAAACACTGAACAGAGCAATGTAAACTTATTGAAAGTGTTATAAAATATGTCGGCTTCTGGAATCTGAGCTAGGAAACGATTGAGTAGGATGGGGGCGGCCCTATGCGGTGCAGCGGCCGTGCGTCGCACGCGCACCACACGCTCTGCCAGTAGCCGACCCGGCCTCCTGCCACCGTACAAGCCACGCATCCGTGACGGAACCTCTAACTCACAAGAGGCGAGAGCCGATGGGTTATCAATTTTCCCATTGAGTAAGAGATAATAGTGCACCATCAGACTAAGCTTTCGTCTCAGCTCAAGACTATCGAGACCGACCATCCCGGAAACGAATAGGGAAGGGTACAAAAATGGGTAGTACCCATATTTACGTTTGTACAGAAACCGCGCGAATTTTCGTTGTATTTTTTCCATCATGAGAGAATATTTCTTCTCATGAGGATTAAATACGGTTGCGTTGTATTCAAGTCTGCTACGCACATACGTCTTGTAAAGTAAAAGTGCCACCTTCCAATCAGTAAATTGCGTAGCAGTTCTCATAATTAATCCGAGAGTTTTGTACGTATTAGCACACAACTGTTTCACATGCTCGCGGAAGTCAAGTTGCGAGTCTAGTAATAGACCAAGATCTCGTATTGAAGAGGCACGTTGAAGAATATTATCATGGAGTTGATAATCATAGTATAGTGGCGAGCGAGACCTAGAAAACGATATGCACTTACATTTGTCGATATTTAGTGAAAGCCGATTGTCTATACTCCATTGCAGTATACTATTAATGTCTCTTTGAAGGACATCACAGTCTTGGTCATCTTTGATAGGGCGGTAAACTTTCACATCGTCCGCAAACATGAGGCAATTAGAAGAGTTGAGGATGTTCGGCAAGTCGTTTATCATTATAAGAAATAGACTTGGACCAAGCGTGCTACCCTGACTTAGACCTGAACGCGTGAAATAAAGGTGTGACTTATAGTACGAAAGCTGTACATACTGCCTTCGGTTCATGAGGTATGACGCAAAAAAACTCAGCAAGTTAGGAGCGAATCCGAAATGCATGAGCTTTGCTAGTAATATATCATTATCCACACGATCAAATGCTTTTTTAAAGTCAAAATATGCAGCGTCTACCTGTCCGCCAGAGTCCATAGTGTTTGTGACATCAGCCACAAAATTAAACAAGTTCGTTGCTGTCGAACGACCCTGTCTGAAGCCATGTTGGCTGTCATGTAACTGTGGTCTTACTTGTTCCATTATGCGGCTATTAATAATGCGTTCAAATAACTTGCCGAACGCCGACAAAACTGCTATTGGTCTGAAGTTAGCAATGTCGGTGTTGCCACCAGTCTTTGGGATAGGTGTTACCCTAGTAATCTTCCAAGTGTCTGGGTATGTTGAAGTTCCTAATGATAAATTAAAGATATGTAATAGCGGATACTGGAAGATTTCTATGCAATCCTTTATTAAGAAAGGAGGTTTACCGTCTGGTCCAGCCGAGGACTGGGTTTTCAGCTGCTTAGCCGCTTTACATATTTCTTTTAATGTGATTGATGTTAATGTAACTATAAAGTTATTCTTATAATGCTGCTCATCTATGGGAATTTGATTCAGTTGGTTGATATTAAGGTGTGGCGCTTCAGATAAAAACACAGAACTGGAAAAATCGGCAAAAGCGTTAACCGCCTCTTGCCCTGTCACTTGCTTGGTGCCATTACGGTAAATACCCGTATTTTGCAAACTACGACGTTGACTTTTTACATAGCTCCAAAATAAACTAGGATTTTGACATATATTGGATTCTGTGGATTTAATGTAATTTAAGTACGAGTTATCTATCATCAATTTGACCTTAGCCCTATAATATTTGAATAATTCTAAATTAAATTCTTTACACTCAATTTTATATCGTCTAAAATGATAATATTTAATTTGTATGTTACGTATTAATTCTGGAGTATACCAGGTTGGATAACTGTACCGACCTGCTTCCCCATTACGCTTTTTAACAGGAACACAACCGATACAGCAGTTATCGATAGTGGCATATAGCGCTCTAGTTGCTGCATTTACATCATTACTCTGAAGAACGCTTGCCCAATCAGCTTTTAGTAATGCGGAATAAAGGAGGCAGAAATATGCTTTTTTAAAGTTCCACTCAGGTTTTTTGTGAAGGCTAGAATGGTCGGTCGACGACTTAGCCGAACTCGAGGAATAAGCGCCCAATGGCAATCGAATTTCTATTTGAAGTGGCGGGTGGTAAGGGTCAGGACGTACCAATGGCTCAACGTCTCCATTTACCCTTAAGCTGTCGCTACGTAAGCCACTCAGAACCAGATCTAATAATCCATTATAACTATTGTAGACGTTATTATGCTGAACAAAATTACAAAAATTTAAAAATAGTGAAAACTGTGATTTTACGTTAGCAGAGCACGAGTTCAGATTGAAATCCCCCACTAATAGCAAATCGAGCATCGAAAATTTACACGCTATATTTTCTAATACACTTAATACACTAATATACTGGTCGTCATTATAACTCGGAGGAATGTACACAACACAACATATAAACTTAGTGTTTTTATAGCTAACAATAGCGCATACAATTTCTTTATCACGAGTTAGACCGTCGACATCATAGATACGTTGTATCCCATAGTTATTCCGTACAGCCAGAAGAACGCCACCCCAACCAGCGTCATTACTACGATCGTTGCGAATGACCGTATAGCCGCTTGGGAATAATTCAGAGTCACATATAGAACTAGTTAGAAATGTTTCAGTTAATGCTATAATATCAGAGCAAGTACATAATACCGCTTTTTTAAATTCTACAGTTTTACTACGTAGACCACGTACGTTTTGATACGTTAAGTAAAAATATCGCAGTTTTTGTTGAGACGGTGGTTTACTATACAGTTCCAGTTGCTCGTTTTTCACGTCTTTGAAACCACTCGTTAAATTCAGTGTTAGGTGGCCAACTACTCGCCTTCATAAAGAACTCGAATGCACTTTCAGGTAGCGTTAAGACGAATGAAGAATAATTATTGTGTTTTAATTCGAGTTTTTTTACATCGTACTGCGTTTCGGCTGGTCTCCGTTTACACATGTAGGCTTGAACCTTTTCAGGTGTTGTGTCTGCACGCAGGGACCATACGTGGATACGTTTCATCCGTTCCACAGATGCTAATTCGCTATCAGATTCACCCGTGCCACGAATAACAGGGTATCGGTATTTACGCCGACGCTGCTTTGTGATCCACTGAGCGCTATGCAGGCCATCCACTTCCGTAGTATGTTCCTCGCACCGCAATGTATGCTCTGGCTCGGTTGACGTTAGAGTAGTACCGGCGTGCTCCGACGAATCACGTTGGACCGGACGCTGCGCAGGAGTTGGCTGCGCGGTCGCAGGCACGTCAGACGGGCTGTCAGCAGCCAACCGCGCGCGGCGCTGGCGGCGCGTCATAACTAGCGAGGTTTGAATTGGCGCGACGGGCTTTGACGCTGCCGTCAATTCCGCGCTGCTGTTGGTCACTGCTCCGGTGTATGTATTGGAATCCTTAGTTGTACCCTCCTTATGAGTTTGTTGTTGGGGACAATCTTGCTGGAGTTTATCAATTTTTGTTTCTAATGCTCGAACCATATCAATTAATGAATTAATTTTTAGTTCGAGTGGTAACACTATACTTTGTATGACTTTTAACACTTCACTGTTTACTGATTTCTCCATAGTTATGATGTTTACGATTTTCAACGGACGAAGTGACGTTCCGTAGTTAGCTTAGTTACGCGCGTATATCGCGCGTTAATACTTACCTTGCTGCAAAATTTTGTTAGTTTGTGTGTTTTGTTTTGTGAGTGTTTTGTGTTTCGGAGAGCACTAACAAAACTATCGGTCCCGATTATTTTTCATTGAAATGAGATCTTCCAATACTTGACACCAGCTGAACTGGAGCAGAGTGCTTGATATACGTAGCATACGTACTTGATATATGGCGCACGTTATGTATTTTGTTTACATGTACTTTGATAAATTCCTTTCCATGTCAATGAAATCCAACCAACCATATCAGATAAAGATAAATGACATTCACATAGGTGTTCATTGATGGGTAACAGAGACGCTTTTATCTGATTGATTTGACATGTAGATATTTAAATAAATAGAGAGTTAAAAGTAGAAATAAAATTACGTTATTTCTCTGTTATGTATTAACTGTAGTAAATCTGTAGTACATATGTATCAAAGCTCGAATATACGAGCTTCTTTCAATTACTAGTTTGAAGTTGATGAGTCTGTCCAATGTCCATGCTAATGACAATCGCAGCAATTGTGGAGTGTTATGTTGTGTTAGTAGCTAAAAAGTGGTTAGTCCAAAATCTACTGACCTACGAAATCTTACATGTTATTTTTATTTTATTATATTTTGAAAATTTTGGTATCGCTAGGCATATTATTAAATAGGTGTTGCCCGCAGCTTTGCAGGCGGAAATAATGATTGTCATATTTATCCCCTGTTTCACCCCCTTGGGAGTTGAATTCCTTTCCTTAGTGGATGCCTACATCATAAGAGGAATACGTGTGCGTTTTAGGTTTCTAGCCCTAAGGGTTTGGCCTCTGCGTTGATACATCGGTCAATCACTTTTGCCTTTTATATATACAGATTAGACTTTTAACCTACGATTGACGTCGCGATTAACATAAGGCATCGAACTATGCTTCATACGAATGTACATATATGAGCCATCAATGACAAAGTCAAATTGCTGTGAAATAACATAGCGCTTAGGTTTTTATAGTATGTTGTTGTTTATTTAGGCTTTATGCCAAGATTCGCTTTAAAATTGTAGGGCTCTATCTATCAAAATATTATAGGGTTCAAAATATTTTACTTCGGAACCCTAAAAAGGCTTGAGACGCTACACATAATATGATTCCAATGTATTGAGATCCTGTTATAAGCTGAGATAAGGTTGATTAATAAACAAATTAATCTCAAGTCTTATAATTAATCTCAAGATCGTGATTGTTGAGTTCAGACGATTCGGGACTTCAGATCGTAATTGTGTTGGCTCCAGGCTTACCTATCTTCTTTATTTACCATCAATTTATAAAATACTTGATATTTTTTACGTAAAAGAATGGGTTAAAGCAATACCTGCCAGAAGTAATGTATCAACCTATCGACTTATCGACCGATACATAATAGGTATCTCACGGCACAAATAATGAGTGATAAATCTAGTAATCGGCGGCTGAGGCAAGCACCAACGAGTGCGATTTCGCTTGTTGCTAGTGGCAAAATGTCACGAATGTTTTTTTTCTTCGGAAACCGCGATAAAGAATCAGTACTGGTTATTAGCTATACTAATATTACAAAGAGGAAACATTTGATTGTTTGCTGGCATTCAATAGGCCGAAACTACCAAACCGATTTGAAAAATTCTTTCACTGTTGGGAAGCTACACTATCCTCGGGTGACATAGGCTATATTATATTTTTTTTACTATTTTTTCCAAAGTGAAGCCAGGGCAGTTTCCTAGTATTTCATAAAATACTTAAAGTCACGTCGGAAAATAACATAATTTCTTTTGTTTTTTTAACACACCAGAACAACGTCTTAGATTGGGTAATCTAAGAATAAAATAAATCCTTAGTAATCCGTAACATAATTAATACCATAATTTATAGCTGAAGTCATCATAACCAACTAACTGACATCAAAATCAGATAACTGTCCATTGGATTCTGGGCCCATTGAGGTTTTAAACCAAATTGTAACTAGTCAGCGCTTAACCGGCCTATAATAGATTCAAGAGATTTTGATTTCCTTCGACGTAGCAAATTATGTTTACGTAAACGCAGATAAATAAGATGTATGTGTAAATTTAAACAAATATTGAAAACAAAACCTATTATTGTCATAAAATTTATTACAGACATTGTAATAAATAAATAGGAGGCTTATTTGTTACTGTAAATAAACGAGAATCATGTACACAAATAAAATAAATGGATAATTTAATGATAGTGCAGTCACATTGTCAACATAATTTGTATTAAATTATTAACAGTGTTTTAGGATAATAAAATACAATGGAGGTCCAAAATTAGTAATAAGTGCTGGTATGTGATGGCAAACACTAGCTAGCATAATTTGCGGCTTAATTTTTGGTGAAACTTGTTAGTAAAATACTTGTTGCATAACAGATTTAAAATGGTGTTGCTTTGTTAACTCATAGTTAACAAACTCGCTAACCTTGTTAAATATTAGAGGGATTTACTCATTCATCGCGTATAAATTAAAACTTTCCCTTAACTTACTTATGCATTTTTAATGCAGGTTCAAAGTAAGAACGCCGTAAAAAGAAAGTTATTCTTTTCGCAAATGTCTCCGGGACTTTGTTAAGGTGGGTCCCAGACAAAGTTATTTTCTAAATAGAGAAATATAATACGGTGAAATATTCTTTATCGCATTGTGACCTGTTCTGTTGTATTCCATACAATATAGTCGTATTTCAATAAAATAAAACTTGACAAGTGCGAGTCAATCGCGCGGGGAGAAGGTTCCGTACATTGATATTTAGCGTTATTTTTCTATTTTATTTACTTTTGTCTTTTTCTTTAAGACTATAGATTTCTTATAAATTTTCCTATAATATTTAAGTAAAGAACCTACTCTACTGTGTATTATTATTTAAAATTAAAGCGTCAGTAGTTTCGGAGATAAGGAGGGGAATGGTAAATTTTTGGCTTTAATTTTTGTTCTTTCTTGAATAATTTTAAAACTATCCATTGTAGAACTGTTAAAAAAATTGAGATCCTTACAATAAGCCCTTTCATTTGACATACCACATAATACGGTTTGCAAAACAGTTTTTGTTTAATTTTGATTTTGTTAATTTTTTTCAAAATTCAGTTGTTCTCTTTATACCTTTGTCTTTGGGTCATAAAAAAGTACTTGAGTACTAAATTTCAATTCATTTGGTCCAGTAGTTTCAGAGAAAATTGGCTGTGAACGGCGGTTGCCCAGAGACACGAGTGATTCTATATGGGTTGCGTTTTCCGTTTTTTCGTTCGGAACCCTAAAAAGAAAAGAACAGTCAAATTAGGATAAGACAAAGATACCACCCCTTTGTTGATATTTAAAAAAAACTAAAGACAAGTAACTGTTGTAGTAGTATTTAGCTCATAAGGATTATTATACAAGCTAGCGTTGTAATTTTAGTACCTAATCAGGTTTCTCAACAGCAGATAGTGAGACATGCAGCAGCAGATAGTGAGACAGTGGTTACATGACGCTCACCCGAGGCTAAGTGCTTAATATCGAATTATGATGCGCCGCTGGAAAGCTTTTGGATACTATAACATGTGCCGGAGAAATTCCATGTGACAATAAATTATGTATCCAATGAATCATATAGTGTTACATCCTTTGATAGTACGTGTGTGTTTAATCGCCTTTAGATCGAAGTTTGAAGGTTAAGAGAGCTTTAAAATGATCGGATAACTAATATTTCATTTCAGCATTATTAAAAATATAACTAATCTTAAAATAACTAGTTAAGTTTTGTTAGTAAATAAATAATATATATATATTTAGATATAAATGAATAACATTTAAACACAGTACATATACGTTACATACGCATCTAATCTATAATCTTATTTTTACGTAGAACCAGTAAAAAGATTATAAATACAGAAGAAACCGTAGGATTAAATCAGAATACAGAATACTTATAATAGTTAAAACAATCTATCAGGCAAGGGTTTTCTTGTATGTGTCGGTATATAACTTACCGTAACGTAGCGTGCTATATTATAGCTTATAGCCAGCGCGTAGCGCGAACTTACTGTAACATTCATTCGCATGAGTATACGCTATATACAGTTTGCACTGAAGCAACGGGATATAACTCAGTTGCTGGGACTGGTAAATAGGTTAACTTTTTTAAACCATGGTACGTGAAATAAAAATTTTTCGCAGTGTTTTGTTGGTTTAAACATGCTCAAATGTAAACATCAATAATACATAAAAATGTTTTAGAATTTTGTGGTGTAAGAAATTTTCGAAGCGTTTCGTTCACATTGATTAAATAATCCTGTGTAATTCGTATTTTGTGTTTAAACAAACTATATTAACCGATTACAATATGGGTCATTCTGAACATTACAAAAATTTCATTAGTTTCTGACAGGGTTCAGGATCTCTCCTGTGTAAACGCAAGATGGAATTTTATAAGGTTTCAAGGGACACTATTATACCGAAAATAGTGTCGTCTATTATGTAGGAAAAATTCTGCCCACGGTAAAGGCACTCAAATTATTGGGTTAATCTCGGCTTTAACCTCTTCAGGTGGCGTCTTATTAAGGGCGATTAATGTTATAATACCACGTCAATTTTCCTTAAAAAAGTGAATCCGAAAAAGCACAATATTTTGTATTGTATTATATGTTATTACCAATCTTTTATAAATTGTCTTACAGTGATCTATTTTAAAACATTCTTGTCAGAACCTAATTGTATTTAGTCATCAAAGTTTATTGTTAAGAATGTGTTAAAAATCAAATTATATAACCAATAATGTCAGTATAATATTCAGCCTGTTATATAAAATAATGAACTGTTATATTAATATTAGGATATGGAGTGTTCTGTTTCCAGATGAATACACCCGTAAACCAAATTAAGTCTCGCGAGGCTGTTAAGAAGAGTGCTTCTGTATTTTGTTAATATAATGAGGTAACAATGTATTCTTCTGCTGTACAAAGCTTTTAGTCGCAGAAAGCGAAATGGATTTAAGCACCTTATATACGACTCACTCGTAAGTGTAAAAGCTATACAACGGCTATTATGCTTGTAAAATAAAATGCCTAAGCGTAACATAACCATTTGTAGATTACCTCGTATATGACACTCGTATATCGTATATTTTCGAATTCTTCTCACTTTGGAAGTTTTTTCTTCACTATTTTGTAATGTTTATAATCAAAGAAAATAAACGTAACGGAAAGAAAAGAATATCTACATATATGTATCCCATATCCTAGAAACTATTTATATAAATAGGTATATTGTGGAGAAAGAACTCCATTGAGTCTACAAGCTAATTTTGTGGTGTACTACCACAAATAGAAGCAGCTGAAAAACTTCGTACGAATAAGTCCATAGCAACAGCATCCTCTTGTTGTAGGCAGGAGCGATAAAAAAACCGATAATCTGTTTTATTCTTACACATCATATCTTTCACCTCTAACGGAAAATATTGTGTGGGAACCTGTGTGTGTGAAAATTGATGATATAGGTATTCATGGTTTATGATGAAAATCAGTAAAGATTTGGAGATGCCTCGTTTGTGACCGACAAATAATTAATAAAACATAAATATGCTGAACCTATTCATTGATCTTTGAAAATATGTCAACCAGAAGAAAACAGAGAGGGAATTGAGAGCATCCCGATTTTTAAAAAAGCTGGAAGTTTCCTTGCTCCATTACGAGCTGCACTTGAACATCATTTATTTTGTAACTGTTGGAGTTGGTACCGGCGCGAGCGGATATCGGCATATAAATCAGCCGCTGTGCATCTGTATCGAAAATAGCACAATACAAGTCTAGATATCGCAGGATTAAAGAGAGGAGAATAAATTATTTTCATTGAAATCGTATTTCACTAAATATTTTTATATTTAACATTTAGATTTACTATCCCTCGAATGGTTGACGAATGAATAATTAATTATGATAAGTTATATAATGATTTGAGGTACGAAGCCCTAACAAATTATCAATGCGGAATTAACTTTACCTAAGGGAAAATTAGAAAATAAATTTAACTAATAAAAAACCCTAATTGTGTGGTGCAACGTGTAAAATTTATCATTAAAAAAGGAACAAGAAAACCTGTTTACAATTTTACTAAAAAAAATTAACCTCAACGTTCTCTTAGAATATCCGAAGTATCATTATTTAGTAATTTTGATAAAATGATTGCAAAATGTAGTCTTTTTGCATAAAATTTCAATAAAATGAAATGTTCGGTACTAACGATATAATTAAAAAAAATATATAATTCACAAATCAATTCCAAGTTGGCTAAGATGAAATCAATATACCAAACTTTGCGGAAAATCAATATAGACTCGATATTGAATCAAATGTTAGATCTGCAATATATCGCACCGCTTGCTCTAGTTCATTTCAATTCAAACAACAACATAGCTCTGATTAAATTAGATTAGTGTGCAGGAATCTGTTTATTTATAAGTTCACGAACAACTTTAAAGATGTTTCAAGATTTGTAGAGAGTAACAGCTAGGCTATATATTATAGCTACTTACACATTGGAAAACAAATATAATAAAATAATAGCAACTAACTGTTAGTTAAAAATAAGAAGATTCACAACACTGGAAACTTCTGCAAGAGATAGCTCTAGGTACTATAGCGATTAGACCGCCTTTTGTAGTACATAATATTATCTGTATGTTCTAATGTAATAACCTATTTGCTGTGTACAATTACGAGAGTTCTATCTATCTGTTAAAACTGTCATGACAATAAGGTCGTAACATGTTTTTTGTACTTGACAATAAAAATAAATAAAAGATTCAAATGTAGCATAAAGACAAGAATAACAAACAGTTAAGTAGTTGAAATGTCAGGTTCAAAGAAAAGATCAGTAAATACAGATTTCTCAAACGAGCTTCAACTTTGAAACGAACTTTTAGACTTGAGACACGTCAGATTTTCTGCGAACAATCTATTCTCATCTTTGTTTCCTTAAAAAAGCGAAGGTAAATACTTTATGCCTAAACATTTTATACTATCTTAGTATTTTTATACAATGCAATTTTATGAGTCCGTCCACGGCTTAGCATAGAAACCTTTAGTACTTAAAAGTTGTAATTTGAAATGGGTATTCATTTTTCTGATTTACCACTTTTTTTTAACCCATATAGTTATAATTTTCGTTTGAGCTATAACTTACCTAATTTCTGTTATCGCACTTTCACTAAATGAAATAAAAATAACGAAACATATTTTCTATTTAACTGGAGCTTAATGTTTTTGTGGCGAACACACGCTTTTTTTGGACGAAATCGTGACCCATTTTTTTAACGTAGTAATAAAGCCACCACTTCAGAAACTTTTATTGGATTCTATTCGGTCAGGATTTAGGAGCTGTTAGCCTCATGTAACCGTAATCTAACCGTTCGTTTAGTTGCTGATCCTATGTTTTAGAAATGGCTATATTGCATTTACTCGTAGGTAAGTCCTATTGTATAATCTTGTAATGCTTCAAAGTAACATATTTAAGAACTAGCTGTTGCCCGCAGCTTCGCATACGGAAATTATGTTTTACCTTATTTGTACCTGTTGCAGAAGAAAATTTAAAAAACGGTGAAGTTATTTGAAGCACTTATGTTTAATTATTTATATACGGAAACCCACGATACAATCACAAAAGATTCCTCCAGGAGCAGGTTTCGAAAAATAAGCAATAATCACATTAATTTGTATTTTTTTTCTTTTTCTTGTAAAACTTTTAAAAACTAAAAAATATATATTCCATCAATTTAAGCAAAGAACAATTTGTTGCAAATTTGAAGCAAATCGGTTGATGTATTAAAAATATTCCATACAAACTTTCATCCCATTTTCCAGAGAAACCTTTTCATTTTTCGTAATAAAAAGTTCCGTAAAATATGACACGGAATATTAGTAACAACTTCACCAATTTTCGAAATCCGTTCAAGTGTTTTCATGTGATACCCGGACAGACAGACAAACAAACAGTTTAGTTTAATTATAGTAATAGATACATAATACAGATAGAAGAAGATAAAATATAATGTTAAACGATAAAGTTGTGCAAATATAATATTACCTACTAATAACAATATAGCAAATATTTATTTACGAATAAGTTCTTGACATGTAAAAAATAGAAGAGATAAAAGAAGAACACTTATAATTGCGATAAGTAACATCATAGCAAATGTAATCTTCAAAACATTAGTGAAGACCGTAACTTGTCACGGCTCAAAGTTTCCAGGCTAACTACAAAAAGCACACATGTTGCGATCTTAGCAAGTGAAGTGCACACAAACACATAGTTCGCCGGCGAACACTAATGGTGGCATACAGGGGCGCCGACAAGACGTGGCAGCTAGCAGGCGTTCAGGAGACACTCCCAGCTTCAAACCATTGTACCGTTGTACCTCCCTCCGCTCTTACCTGCCACCACCTGCCTCTCATTGTGTCTGTTCCACTTTTTAATCTGGAGACGTCGAATAAAAGCACAATACGTCTCCTCAGATACGTCTGGCTGATACCCTTTTTTCTTTTAATCAAGAAATAGGCGAATCTCCGTCACAAAATGAGCGCCTATTGTTTTCTGTTAATATGCCTTTTAACCCTTTAACGCGGATCTAAAGTTGGACTGCTAATAGCGTTAATATTGTCAATACTTCTTATTTTCTTGTAGTTAATTTAAATATTGGAAACATTGACATAAGATGTTCAAGACATCCTGGCGCTGGAATTCAGCGACGCACAAATAAATCATGGCGATATTACAAAGTCGGTGTGGGGCGGTTCGTAATATATCAAGAGGCATAAAGGAGTGCTTACAGACGGCGGAGTGATGCTGGTCCTCTCAACGATACAAGAACACGTTGCTTGCCCTGCATGTCTTTGTCACGCATTGAGAATGAAAAATGTATAACGTTACAATATATACGGGGATGCATTTCTTGGTATTCTAATAAAAAAACCGGGCAAGTGCGTGTCAGGCCACACGCAATGTAGGGTTCTGGAATACTAAATTTATCGACTATTACTCATAAACTACTTATGCTAACATATTATAGCCGTGATAGATTTCCTTGTAAATTCTTTATATAACCTATTTTTGAAACAAAAAACTATGAAGTAGTTTTTGCTGATGCATGACAACAACTGATAATATTTCTACTGTCAGCTTTAATAAATAATTTATAATACAGAAATAACTTATGAATGCCAACGCTGAAAGTGTAAACGCTTAACTCACATCTAATTTTGTATAGTATAGTTAAAGAAACTTGCCGTAGGCACTTAGTTTGAGCTGGCTGGCAACAGTGATAGAATTAAGCAATACTTTGTTCCCTCATTACATCAACAAAACGTTTGACAATAAACACAGTCGGCGCCACGTAGACAAAGTTTTTGTAGAACGCGTACGAGCGAATGCTTTGTAAAGCGGTACGACTTGCATCTCTGAAGCTTTTAGGCGGGTAGATATCGTACTAACGGCAAATGCGAATTTGCACTTTGCATTTTGAAAAATTAAAACCGACATTTTGAATGCAATTGCGAACGTTCTTTGCACAGTCGGCGTGGTAATGGCCACTCCAATACAAAATTGCGCGGTCTTTTTGCCAACGCTTCGTAAACACTTATGTATACCTTACATTTGCAGTGTTCTTCACTCCTATTTTAATGTCTTCTTGATGGATTCATCTTCGCCGCTTCATGTAAGGTGTAATTTTTGTAATTGTTTAATCGTTAGCTTTTTAGCGTCCCCGGGTAGATTCATACATAAAAGAATAACTCAGAAACTTAAAAAGGTAGGAAAAAAATACATCAACCATATAGGTGGTAGGACGGTGGTAGGTACTGAAACCTCTATTTTCAGTATACAGCTGGACACTTTTTCTTCAACTTCCCCCCATATGAGATGGCTCTCCTTACCTCTATACTCCATGAAAAAAACATAAACATTTTGTATAACAGAAAAAAAATCCAAGAAACATGAAAAAAACTAAAGAGACCGCCTCTACGGCTGGCACATTTTTGCTACTTCCAATTAAAATCTAAGTATTACTAAAGTGCCGTAATATTTTGTGCCATATATGCAAGCTTTTTAGGTATAATGCAGCATAGATTCATTTTAGATGAATTTGCATAGTTTGGTTAATTGGCTTGTAGGATTATTGTATACAAACCACAACTGCAACCTTTGACTGCTAAATTGGTCGCCGCTGTCTAAACTTGATAGCGTGTGATGTGATGTAACAGATGATAGTTCAGATGAAATCACAATGGCTGGCTGTTCAATAAATGTTTCTTCAAATGTACTTATAAATATCTTAAATAAATCTAGGATATTCTTGTTGAATTGTAGTGCGCGACTAATATTTATATAACGAAGTGAAACTACTAGATGTAGCGTGGACATAAAAACTATATCTATAAAACTTTACATTTAAATCCCACTTACCACACCCTTATATAATTAATCTTCATTCATAATGATAACTCCTGAGAGCCTTTTCTGAATCGCAAAGAATAAAAATAGTATGGAAATTGGTTCTCGGATTGATTTTGTGGCACTTTTAACGTTTCTTAAATCTAATCAGTATCTAAAAGTACTTTTAGACGATGGTTTTATAAAGATAAAATGTAAGATCGTTGAAAGAAATATTTTTCTGTAACATTTCTTAGGCGACGACTTCATTTATGATGTTGATTGTGCAGAAAGAAAACCTTTTTCAGATAAACGACGGATTTAAAAGAAAAAGAAGATTTCAAATTACACTTTAAAGTTGTTTTAGTGCGAGTGAAAAAAACACTCGCTATCTAAATGTAGTTTACATTTTGATATTAATGGTATGGAATGGATTGTGGAATATATTTTATGTGGTTATAATATGCATAAATGTATAACAAAAAGTAACTTACAATTACAATACTTAAAAATACTAATACAGATACCTACCTACTAATACAATATAACACACTTCTTCTAATAAGGAACATTTTGTCAATCCAATTTTTGTATTTAATTCGTGGAACCTGCAACTATTTTTGGATGTTTTTGAATTAGAATCCTAGTTCTTAACCGTATTCAAAAAAGGAGGAAGTAATCAATTAGTCGCGTATTAATTATTATGTTTTATTGTTAAAAGTAGGTAGAGTATGAGAAGCAAGAAGATCTCTATTATTCTAAAGCTAATTTCACTGGAAGAAAATTTTTATAGGAACCCAAGTAATACAAATCGATATACCGCTAACAGTAATTGTTACATTTTTTGCGCTTTATGCATATTTGCGTATTCCGTCCATAGACTCCATGAACCCTCAGGCCATTTTCTGATAAGTTGATAGTCAATAAAACCGGCGAGTGCGTGTTAGGCCACGTGCAATGTAGGGTTCCGAAGTAGTAAGTTTATCGACTATCACTCATTGACTGCTTATGCCAACATAGAAACATACGAAACATACGAAACATACGAAACATAGAAAACTATCACGTAGTTTTCTTCGTAAATTCATCATATAACCTATTTCTGAGAAATTTTTCACTTGTCTTACTCCAACCGTTTAGCCAGCATACACTTGTTTCTAACCAAAATTAGCATATCCCACACTACAGGGTACGCGACGAATAAATAAAAACGAGTGTGTTTTAGACCACACGACTGACAATAAATTCATCCTCACATTACCTGTACGATTATAGCTTTCTAGCACTAAGGGTCTCTTGAGAACGAGAGTCCTATATCTATATAAAGGATAAGCTATTCGTACATACAGAATACTGATTTGTACTCTATTAAACAACTTTAACTGTAATACATAGCGAAGCAGTATACTGATTAGTATTTCTCTTTACTTTTCAACGAACAAAAATAGTAATGTAGTAAAGTACTACTCTCTTCAACAACATTAATCACTACATCGTACATTAATAACTAATCCCATCTAATAAGCAATTGTGTAATGTCTATCGAGTACATACTTGAGTTTATTTTCTTATCTTGGACGTGAAAATATCGTCTCCATACATTGATCAGTGTTTGTAGACAATTGTTCTCACTGTTTACATTGAATTTAGCTACTGAGAAAGTGGAGAGATCTCCGTACTTTACCAATAGTTACAAGCTTCGCAAGGTTTCAAGCTTTGTCGAGGCAGCGAAACACTCATAGCCCGGTGGATTCTAATCCTAAGTGATCGGCAGCAATGGGTAGTTGAATATGTGACCGATAGTAGCAAAACTTTCTTGAGCGTTTTCCTGCTTCGGAGGTGGCTTAAAAAACTTCCAGCACTTGATTTGGCTACTAAACCCTTCACCAATCCGTACTGGATCAGCATGGTGGAGTATGATCTAGGCTTCCTCTAGAGAAAAGACGCGTGCTCAGTAGAGGGTAAATGGGTTGAAGCCAAAAGTGCAGGCAGCAACTAAGTATTTAAGTAGTTGCTTAATATAACGTTAAGTTCGTTAATAAGCGAGTTTGCTGTTTGGTATTTTGAATCTAGAGCCAAGTGGCATCCTGCCCGGCGCCATTCCATGATCATTGCAAATAGACACATCTACATTGATTGAAGTCCTTTGCCAGAAATGTGCTTTAAAACCTGTCCGATTTGTTACACTAGTGACATAAAGCCTCGTTCTTAAAGTAAAGCTATTTAAATAAATAAAATTGTAACGAAGCTGCGAGTGTACATTGTCAACGAAGAAAGATTTAGGGACGACTCTCTTAAAACGTCTATTTTTAGAATTCTATCTGTATGTTTGTTTAAGCATTACGTAAAAACTATACTGAAGCAAATTTTATTCGCTTTTCACCAATATATTGTGCGATCAAATCAGTTAAATTAGTATCAAAATACGGTCGAATATACCTACTTGAAAACAATTATATGTATGTACCTAAATGATCTATGTAGTATATATATCTTTGGTCATCCATAATGCCATAGATCCTACTAATATTATAAATGTGAAAGTTTGTGAACATGTTTCGTTGCTTGTATCTGTATTTTCATCACGCGCTATCCATTGTACGTAGTACAATGAAACTAGTCACACAGGTAGTTCATGTCCAAGGCAAGAAAATAAGGTTTTGAAGTGAAAACTTCTTTAAGCGCGTTGGGTATTTTTGAGATGGGATGAAACCATATAATTCGGGACCGGTCAGATTATCGACACCTACCTGTGGCGCCATCTCTGAGAGAAGTACAGAACTTACTTAATTTACAGCTCGTATTAATATCAAGATTGTAGTTTACATATACTTTACGAGATGGCGTTGGCAGCTATTCACTAAAAATGTAATGAATAAAAACACCTCATTTAAAAGTAAGTATTTCCTGCACAATAAAATATTTCCTGACGATTCCAAAAAATACACACGTATGTAATTAATTGTTCAACTATTCACTTCTGTGGGCACTCCCGGAGTGCTTTTTTCTTTTTTATCCCGGTTGTAAGTTCCCCTGGAATAATTGGGAATTTTATAAGATTGTGATACCACTGTTCCGCGGGTAAAGCCTTTATAATTTATTATTTTTTTGTTATTTACTTGAGATTCTTACACTATCGCAGTTGCACAGTAAAGGAAAGTGATGTATAAAGTTCGAATCACATGACTGACAGCCATTGGAATACTAATTTTCTACTTATTATTAACTAGGAAATCGCCCTCACTTCGCTTCGGGAAAAATAGTAAAAAAAATATAATATAACCTATGTTACTCGGGGATAGTATAGCTTCCCAACAGTGAAAGAATTTTTCAAATTGGTTCGGTAGTTTCGGAGCCTATTCAATGCAAACAATCAAATCTTTCCTCTTTATAATATTAGTATAGATTACACGCATATGCAAAGTAAACATGAAACTACTCATAGTTTGAACCAATTCCGGCAAACCATGCCTGAATTGCGTTACTTTTCGCATCGCTGCACTTTCGGCAACCACTGACGCGAATTCCTATTGTAAGAGATAACAAAAGTAAAATGTTACAATGGTCGGCAAGCATCTATGCATTGACTTAAAACGAATAGGCATTATAAGAAATAAAAGTATTACAGGCAATCATTCATTTTATAAATAAATAGCAATTGCCCTCGCTTCGCTTCGGGAAAAGTAGTATGTAGGTACTTTAGTTAAATTACAAAATATACTCTAAAGCAGCATGATCTATCATTAGAACCGCATTACAATGAAAGGTCATAAACGACATAACGTTTCAATATTGGAAGGCAACAAATTAAAATTTATATCCAACACTCGGGTCTGCAATCCCTAGGAGCTGTGAAAAGATCAATATTATGTGTCGTCAGTCGTCAACGCAATCAAAATACACTTGGCTAGAAGAAATGTCTTAGGTACCTCTAACATAGGTTAAATAAAAAATCTGAGAACTGTGAATTTTTATTAAATTATTTTAAACCTATTTGAAGAACTTGGTAATTTGATCGGGACCCATGTTGATGTATGGGGACGACAGTTTTCAACGGCAAAGTTAAGTTTGTTTCTCAATACCGTTTATCTCTT
Organism: Thymelicus lineola; assembly: GCA_963932265.1. NCBI lineage: Eukaryota > Metazoa > Arthropoda > Insecta > Lepidoptera > Hesperiidae > Thymelicus > Thymelicus lineola. The sequence continues at coordinate 11,278,578 of OZ010683.1, read as the reverse complement.
CGTTACAAAGCTATGTTAGGTTCCACAAAATAGTTAACCCTAGCTCGCACTTAGCCGGCTGCTTTTACTTATTATTATTATTTCATCATATTATTTTCTAAAATTTGTGTTTCCTGCTTAACCCGTAAAAAATTACATTGAATAAATAGCTTGCACTATGATGACGTTTGACTGATCCATCAGTATTTCACATTAGGTACCCTGACTTTAAAATGTTCCTGAGGATATGCATTATAACAAAACATCAACATCGGAACTCTACAAATCACGGAGCACTTAGTTATTTCAAAAAACAATCCTAAGCTTGATTTAACACGCCACGCAAGTAACGATTTACACCTTGAAAAAATCACTTATTTTTGAATCACAGACAGAATCTTTAATTTTATTATTTATATAGATAGATAAGAAGCAGGGTTAGATATTTCTTTATTTGTATATGTATTTTTATCATGACATGGTCAAGGCCCAAGGGATGGTCGTCAAGCATCTTTTGAACATTATTGATCAGGGCCAATCTTCATAAATCTACCTAATCTTGTAACTACGTATCTATAGGTATTATTTTGTACTTTAAATATACATATAATAAACGTTTACACACTCATACCCCCGCAGAAGGATTCCCTGTGCCACGGGTGGCATGGACACACAGATTACCCCCAATGGATACCGCATACAAGGCAACTGACGCGCGCCAACACGTACTTGCATTTGCATGTTCACGATATTAGTGTCGACCACAGACATGTATACCTAGAGTAGATGCCGCATGTTCATACATTTCACGTGTAACAGAAAGGATTTTAAATCCTATTTGAGCGCCGTGTCATTTAGTTGGCGTTTTACTGCTATTGGCAATAGATGTCAACTGAAATAACGAAAAATGCCTAATTGTAACGTTTTAAACTGTAGGAATTCTACAAATACAGTTAACAGAGGTAAAAGAAATATTTCTTTTCATCGTTAAGTAATTTATTTATAAAATTGTGCAGTAATTTATTTTAAAATAATTGTTTTCATATTTATTGCATTTCTACCACGTTTTACAACGAAAAGCACTAACTTATTGTGTACTGCATACTACTCAATACATTGCTGATTTTGGTAGCAAAATTTATACGGCTTGTTTACTGGAACACGCAATGAAAGTAAAACAATCGTTACTATAAATCGTCGCTTAGCTTCGTAGTACGGTGAATATTGTCGTGTTTCTGTAAAATATAGCATATAGTGTTGTTTATTTACTCGGTGTGGTCTCGATGTTAATCGATTTTAAAAACCAATGAATAATAATATTTACATAGAGACAGTTTTTAACAGGCAAATTATTTTTCATTACAATATTAATGTTTCTGTATAGTGATTTTAACGTGATAACGTTTATAAAGACGATGAGCCTGAGAGGCATTCACGAAAACCGAGTAACGGCCGGAGTAACGTCACGGAAGCGCGCGCAGCTTTAGAGAGAGAGGCACGCTAGACCGGCCGTCTCTCTCCCACTCAAGCGTAATCGGTCCGCTTGGAAGGCATTTTTCATTTCATTTTTATTTTATTTTACAATCTTTTGAAAAGAAATGATTTCTCGTAGCTCGTACGTATTATTATTATATGAAAACGAAAATCTACAATAGCGTCATCTCTGTTTTTTAATATAAACTGAAATAAATTTATCTTTTTATGACATGATTTTGTAAACGAAACGTTTAATAATAAAACGAAATATATATCTGTAATTTAATATGTAAAATTGTAATTTTCATTCTATTTCCCGTTCCTAATGTGCGAATTGACAATATTTATATCATAAATTATTCTTCTACGAAATAGACGTTATCACGTAAAACCATTGTCCGTAAACCGACTTTACAGACAACCAATTTTTTTATTCATGATAACATTATAATTAAAGGTTTTCAAGTGACCCCAATATTAAAGCAAAATGAATTATAGCGACGGGGCATAGATATTGGTTTCCAACAAAACATAGCCGTATATGTTCTATTCATTTCAATGATGACTGTTTTACGGATTCGAAAAAGAAACGAAGGCTGATTTCAAGCGCAATACCGATTATTGATGTACTGTTTTTTTATTTTGAATTTTTAATTAGAAAAAAATATTCGTTTAACTTTAGGTAAGTTTAAATGTGTCCATATGATGTTTTGATTTTCATAAAAGAAATGTTTATAAATATTTTTTTAATTTTCATTTATTTAATTTCTTGAAAGCAAATAATAAACAATCATAATATTTATGATCTCTTTATTTATCTTTACATTTTTAAAGCTTGTGTTTATAATTAACAAAATAATCAAGTTAAATAAAACACAAAACTATTTATTCGGTCATCTTCAAGCACTATACTATATTATTATGTACAACCAACCAAAGGCATTTTTTATGTTTTACATATTCTACCCTACAAACGATCATACGATTTTTTATTTACCTAATTATTATCGGTAATCGATTTTAAGAATCATTAATCGTTGTCGAGAATCGGTAACGAATCAGTTTCGAATTGATATCGCTAGGATGGGGAATTTCAGCACTAAATATTCTTGTGACAGCACAATGTGTCAAAAAAAAGTGACACGCTTGGTTTTCATACAATTCGAGGTACATGCGTCGTCTATTCTTGATATATGTCTGTGGTGTCGACCAATACTGATCCGTCAAGTTCAAGTATGAATCAGAAATAGCCAATCACAGCGCATTTTGATGTCCCCCGCAAACCGCGCCTTCCGCCAAATTTTGTGAGTTCAAACTCTTAGAAAATTTCACTTAACACGTTCGGTGCGGTAGCGGGTTGATTATATCCGATGGTCATCTTTCCTCCGGTGCGGGGCAAAAATTACTGTTCCAACCGCTGGTGCGGGACAGATATCTTTGGTCTCCGTATGAATACGAATGAGATGGTTAGTGTTTTGGAATTGCCTTGTTAAATAGGTAATATAAATACGAAAAAATTACATCGGGTTCTTACGACCCGGTGCCGACTGAAACGAAATTTTTTACGTCTAGTGCGTTTATCGGTTCTTAACGACCCGATGCCCGATGACCCGGTAGCCGCACTAGATTACATGCAAGTTGGACTAGTGAGGTCCCTGTGGTTAGATGAGTTTTTATGCAAATATGAAGAGACAGTTAATGTAACATGAAGCGATTCAGGAAAATGTTGTTAAGTCATGTGACGGGCAAAAACCCAAGAAAAATAGAATAAGCAAAGGTTTCCCAAAAAAATAATAACTAGTTCAGCCATAAGTTCTGTTACAAATGAAAATGCTTTTTTTTAAATGAAGTAATGTAATATTAATAAAATTTATACCTACATATTTATTAAAGTCTTAGCAAAAAAAAAAAAATTCTATTCGAAATGGCCACCTTTGGCTTTTATACAGGCCTTTAATCTGTTTGGCCACGAATCTATGGATTTACGCACTGTTTCCAAGGGAAATTTCGCCACTGCTTGCTCCAAAGATTTTTTAAGAGACTCAATGTCGCCGTGTCGTTTAGAGCAGGCCATGTCCTCTAAAACTGACCATAATTTGAAGTCTAAAAGGTTGAGGTCTGGGCTAGATGAGGGCCAGTCTTCAGCTCTTATAAAGTCCGGAACATTGGTAGCCAGGCTTGGGTAGTTCGTGCCTTGTGACCAGGTGCAGAGTCCTGTTGGAAAGTCCACGGTATATTTTTAAAAAGAGTATTGCTGAGAGGTTTCACAACATGATCCAAGACTGTATCTTGATACACTTTGGCTGAAGTTTTCACTCCCTTTGCACAAAAATGCAGTTTTGTGACTCCTTGATAAGACACGCCTCACCAAACCATCACTGACGCAGGATGATGACCACGTTGTACCTTCCCGACCACTTGAGCAGCTTCTTTAGAACTGTGAGCGTACACTTTATCATTTTGCTTATTGTAGTGTTCTTCAATCGTGAAAATTTTTTCATCGGTAAAGAGAATATTTCTGTGCCTTTAACCTGCGTATCGCGACAGAAGGCGTTTTGATCGATCCACTCTCTTTAATTGTAAAGATTGATTTAGGGCATGTCCTGTATATCGACGATAAGCACCGAGCTTCAGGTCTTGTTTTATAATACGCGACAGAGTCCTAGCGGGAATCTTCATTTCTCGCGATAAGATTTTTTGCTTCCTAATGGGGTTTTGACGAATTCTGGCTTTAACAGCATTAACAGCCTTTGTAGTTCTAACAGCACGCGGCCGCCCCGATCTTTTCTGGTCTTCGACAGACGAACTGTTGTTGTATCTGTTGATTGTACGATATACGAACATACGGCTGATACCAAGCTTTTGAAGTGTCTGGAATATGACCGACGGCTCCATACCCACTTTGTGCAAGGCAATCACTGCAATCCTATTTTCTTTAACACCCCATTCCATATTGTAATTTGATAATGAACACGAAAAAGTATGTGGAATGGCGCGAAATCGAAAGAAGTTTTTAAAATAATATACGTGTTCCAAATTCAAAATAATTAAAAAGCTGAAAAAAAGAAAAATTTTTATGTAACAGTATTTATGGCCAGACTAGGTACATAATATCTGATAATGTAATATACTACCCCGTCAAATGGTCACACATTACAAGTCCTATGAATTTCAGACATCAACTTCCAGCCACCAGATTTACCCACACCATTAACCACTATAGCTCATAGTGATTGAATACAAATATTGGTATACAAAATTATTCAACCTGCATTTATTTTATCGCTATCGATGTTTTTTTATCATCCACAACACTAAAAATTTATCGACACTTTTACTAACCAGTGCGGATAACGGGTTGTAAAGAACCGACAGGTAATCCCTTTCTTTGCAAACAAACCATTCAGTGCATCTACCTACGATTCTAGCCTTTTATTGAGTGTTTATCTGTCAATTTATTGCTATAAAAGAATATGCTATAATCATTATACCTATAAAGAAAAGTCCTCCTAAACAGATGCAAGTCAAACGGATCTTTTCGACCCAGCAACGCACCAGGGCCAACTCGTGCTTCGGATATAATAGACCCCATACCGCACCCATTGAAAGTCATCAAATTTGACTAACGCAGTGAGCGTGTTAAACGGTATCTATTGGGGGTAATCTGTGCATGGACAACACAAACAAGACATCACTATAACCCCTATGACCCGAGTACAAATATTTATCTGTCACATAAATATGTGCTTGCCCCGGCCGGGAATCGGAAATGCTGTGCAACGTTGGCTGTTCGAATTATTATCAACAAATCCAATCTACTGAAACTCCGGAGAGTCGTAGGCGTCCTATACTGTCAAGGCAGTCCACAAACCTGGCAGGCGGCGGCAGCTCCCTTAATGTTGCATGTACCCACAGACGACGGTAACCAGTTAGACAGTTACCATCATGAGGCCCAAAAGTAGGGTTGCCAGATGGAAAGACTGAATTATCGGGACAAAACTTTAAAACCATTTCTCCATGGGGTTCGCCTGGATAGTTACCACCCTTGAGCATGAGTCAGCTGCCAAACGACTCGTTGTGTTCCGGCTGGGGGCTTGAGAGCCAGTTCTTTCTTTCATTTCATTTCATTTCATTTCATTTATTTGCCATAAATGTGGTACATTGCGAGTTGGTACTTATTCATATAATACACGTTTCTCACATTTAGCTTCTTAAAAGCATGCAAATATTATACATATCATGTCAAGCACAGATTACATTCGTCACTTTTAATTATATAATTGATCGCTAAATTAAATTTTTTATGTCTAATTTATTAATGCCAATTATTATTTTATTGTAATATTTTAATTAAATTAAATTATTCTTGCTGTCATATTTCATGTACCTATTGTATATTAATTATTATTTCTTTGCTTTTCTTTTCTCTATCTTGACCGGCAACGCATTAGTAATGCCTTTGGTGTTGCTGATGTTCATGGGCCACGAATGCCACGATAGCCACTTGGATCGTCAGCTCGTTTGTCGGCTAATTATTTAAAAAAATCTTTTCATCTACCACAAGGGAATGTATCAAACATTAACTTGTCATGGTTAAGAGAAAATATATTATTGAAAAAAAAATCGTATTCCAGGATTCTGATTTTCAGCAAAATACAATACCTAATGTGTCCGACACAAACTACCAAACTTGCATAGTTTGTATTATATTATTACATACTCAAACTTGGTACATATCATAACACTCGAAAGGTTACTGCACGGATTCCCCCGTATAGCAGAAAGTTATTTCCACTGCTACTCGATTCCGGGAATATCTGCTTGCGAGCTATTCTTACTTCTTTAAAAAGTTATACTCGTATTATACTTTTCTTGTTTTATTAGAAAAACTAAAACTTTCTAGACTTAATTATTTTAGTATTTTCTATTTTATTTACCTACAGAAAAACATTGGTAATGCCTAAATATTTAAGTAAAAATTACAAAACTATCTCATACTTATTCATTTTTAACAAAGTCTTTAATAATGAAGCAAAATATTTCATGCACTAAAATATTTCATTAGGTACTATTAAACAGATAAATAACTAATTAGTGGTGACCCGTGGCTGAACACGGGTCTCTCCTCTTGAGAAGGGCTAGACTTTAGGCCCTAGAGCAAACTCCACCATGTTATTATAGATAAAATAAGACACTCTAAAGATAAAGATAATGTCTTAGTAATTGACATTTAAAGAACTTTCTGAAATGATCCTGTATGGCGATTACCTACCAATGATGAAACTCTGAACCCAAAACCAATATTAATGCTTCTAACGAACCAATCTTTACACTACAATGAGTTTCAGAAGTGAAGTTGTTTTTTAATAGTCTATGAATCTATAAATAACCTGAAATAACGAGATATTATCGTCAGTACCCAGTATTTAGTTAACATATGTTTTTATGCTATTCATTATTTATTATCTAGTAGAATAAATGTAATATTTTAAAGATTGATAATGCTGCGAGAATGCCTTGTAAATGAATTTTAAAAATACATTTTAATGTAAGTAGGTATTGTTTCAATCATATTTGTGTTTAAATACGGGTTACTCGAGGAACCTTTACTTTCAGAACCTTTACGACTTACAAGCACTTAAATTTTCATGAGCTACTCGGGTAAATAAAATCGTTCGGTGTTACACGAAGTAAATTGACGCACAGAAATTAAGCAATGTTTATTAAAACTCTCGTTAATTATAAATAACATTTTGAAGGGTTAACCTAAAGTACCAATATAGTAGGGTGAATATTCAAACTATACCAAATTTGCAATTTCTAGTGAATAAAAAATTTAAACTTAGTTTGAGGCTCCTTTCAATAATTTTATATAATATATACGTATGTACTTTAGTATGCACATCGTTTATTTGATACAATTTTTGTGTAAATTATGTATATTTTTAAAGAAAATGACATCAAAACTCATTACAGGGACCTATTAAAATGTTAGACCTTACATATTTAATAGAATTTCAGTAAATCTAGCGTAAATAACATACATTTGCCAACTGTGTCCAATAAATTGGTTATCATTTATTACTTCATTATAAACAAAAACGTAATTTAAGGTATAAAATATATATAAATTCGTTTTCAAACTTTTGTCACGCTGCAAAACTCATCACCAGAACCATCACTAAACTTCGATTTTACGCAGCAAATACCCTTGATCATACCGCCACATAGTAAGTCGCTGCCTCCCCGTATTTCAGTCGACCGAAAAAAGTAGCAGTGGTAATTCTCACGAAAAATTTCGCGCCAAAAATTTCGATTATTCTAAGTGTTGACCATGTTTGGTCCAGTTTGTGTTTCATTACAAGTCCACTTACAGTTTGGTTCATATTTAAAATTTATATCTTGTTATTACATCAATCCATTTTATTTTGGTTCAATTTAAATTTTAAAAGTGTTCGAAGTATATACTGCTTACAGAAAAATGTATAATAACCCAAATGTATGAATTTGTCATTGCCGTGTACTTCATTACCGTCGTTTACCGTAACCTTTTAGACGTCACGGTAATGAATGAAAAATTACGGTAATGACTTATGTATTAACTATTTAATACTATTTTAAACTAATTGTTTTTATGTCGGTCAGGAAATTACAGTTAACATCGTGCTAATAAATGCTTTATATTTCAAATAAAATGGCACGCCCTAAAAAGACAAAAGAGGAAATTTTAGCTAGAAGAAGAATAGAAAACGTAAACGCTATGCTGCTTTAAAAGAAAATGAAGACTTGTAATAAAGAACTTAAAAAGGTTGCAGTGAATATTGAAAAAATCCAAGATGAGCCTAGAGAAGATAGTAGAAGATAGTATGCTCTTGGATCAGTTCCGTTAAATTTTGCTGTAAAAGGAACTGGTACTGATTGTACCAGTACCAGTTTTGTAACGAAAACGAAACATAACATTTTCAAACTAAGGTCAAAAATAAGACATTTACGATATCAAGAAGTAAAAAGACCGAAAAATGAACTTAGCAGTTTAAAAAAAGAATGCAAGAAGTTAAAGATACCTTTACTTATAAGATACTTTCAAACACATATAAAAACAAAATAACAGATACTAAAATTAACACTGGGAAGGAACTTTTGATAAGACACAGGAAAAAGAAACAGGAAAAATTATGGCCAAGAAACAATTTAACACAAAAAAGGAAAAGAAATGGTATAAATATTCGGTGACGCGAGCAGAGAGGTCACCTGATGGTAAGTGATCACCGCCACCCATGGATATTATTAATACCGGGGGCGTCATCAATGCGTTGCCGGCTCAAAGAAAACAATAGACCCTCTTCTTGAAGGACCCCATGTTATAGTTTGGAGGGAACACCGATCAGGAAGTTCATTCCACAGTTTACACTGCGGGGTAGAAAACTATGCGAGAATGGAAGGTGGTATTGATAGAACCTGGTACACCGTGATGCATGGTGACGAAAATTAACCGCAGGGATTAAATCAAACAGTTTTTCAGAACAGTCCCCATTGTACAGACGATAGACTACGCAAAGAGAGCTTACATCTCTCCACAACTCAAGCGACTCTAGTCCGTCTGTAAGCTTGGAATCGTCGATAAAGACGAATGGCTCGCAGTTGAATTCGGTTGAACGGATCCACTTGGCCAGCTAGGGCTCTGGCCCAAAGGTTCCTTTCCGTTCCTTCCGTTCCGGACCTTTGGTGTAGGCAGTAGGTGGGTGCTCTATGTGCGGCCTTTGCGCCTTACAGAGCATTAGCCTGTGCTTAGGCGTGAAGTACTGCTTAGCTCTGTTGAGCACTCCCAATTTTCTTGCAGCTAGTTTGGCCTCACTAACCAAGTGGTCCCGAAACTGAACTTTTTTCGAAATGTCGACCAAGGATCCCAATACTTTTAGAGAAGTTAAGAAGAATGTTCTGGAACTGTGGTGCTATGATGAATGGGGCTTTTTTAGCGGTTAATGCGCAAGCTTGTGTCTTCTCGGTGTTGAAATGGACTAAATTTAGTCTACTCCATTTCGAGACCCGCTCCAGAGATGTCTTGAACTCTCGACTTCAGACACAAGTTTTATCATCTTCTCCTCAATCTGCACCCGAGAAAGATTTGCTCGGCCTGTATAACGAGCATCACCCACACTGTCATCAGTATAGTAATGGATATCCCCGATGTCAAGTATATCATTGATATTGATTTTGAATTGTAAATTGGAAGGCAGGATGTGTCATAAAAATTATTTAATTAAGGTAGAATAATTTCTTATTAATTAACTTCTTTTTAATTTAACAATATAAAATAGCATTATTTACAATATGTTTATTTTTTAATTAATACATTTTTTTATATCATTACCATATCTTAATATTTCATCACCGTACACTCAAAGATTCATTACCAAGTATAGGGTTCATTACCGTAGCTCGTCACATATTTTAATTAGCAATAACTCTTTGAATGTTTTGAGTACAAACGTGCCTTTTGGTAATCTACTAAATAAAGTTACGCCAAAAACCATAACGCGATCAAATTCAAATAAAAATGAAATTTATCGTTTATCGAAAAAAATGCGTAAATATTGTCTAAACTGAAGAATCACCCAGTATCGGTTTCTTTTTCTTCTCTATTTTCTTGGCTTTCATTATCCATTAATGGCTGCTTTTTAAACGACTGCTAAGGAAGGGTTTTTTGCGCGTATCTTGTATGTATGTATGAATGTTTGTATGTTTGTATCTGTGTGTGTAATATTATTTATTGCCTCGTATCCAACTGTTAATCCTTCTAGGGTGTAGTTGTTCAGTATTACTTTTAACAACATTCTAAACTACTGGGCTTATTTTTTTAGTTTTTTTACGCAGTCGAGTTTTTTGTTTTGTTTTTTAATTGTTTTTAGGTTGGTTTTTCCACTTTGGTGTGATAAATATGTCCATGCAAATTTCAAACTGTTTATACTACAAAGATAAACTAAAAGAGTCTGAATGTTAATGTATTTATGATGCTTATACTCGCGTCTAATATTACACTTTAAAAGGGTACGCATACAACACAGGTTATAAATATTTTCTTCTTCATAAGAAAAGAAAAATTACCGTGCGCAACTTAGGGACGACTTGGTATTAAAATGGGCGGGAATTTTATCTCCTCTACGTAGTTGGCTCCACCGACGGACATCTTTGTAAATTTCGTTGCGATTCACTAGGGAACGGACTCGTTTAGGTATACAACACTTCCACTAGCTCGTGGCATTTCGATACAGTCCTCGTGTAAATATTCGCTTACAGATGCAGCTGCTCCGATATACCGCCTGCGATCAATGGGAAAAACGAGTCGTCTGAAATTCTTCTCAAAAGTGTTTCAATTTTATACGTGTTTCGGTTGGCTGTCGGAAAGCAAGTAATAATGTTCCTCTGCTTCCTTTTTGGCAACGCGTCGGTAATATGTTTGGTGTTACTTATGTCTTTGGGCGACACTGACCACGTATCGCTAGGTGGCGTAGCTGCTCATTTGTTGCCTAGTAACATAACCGGGCAAGTACGTGTCAGGCCACGCGCAATGTAGAGTTCCGAAGTTGTAAGTTTATCTACTCATTAACTACTTATGCTAACATAGCCGTGATAGTTTTTCTTGTAAATTCATCATATAAACTATTTTTGAGAATTTTTTCACGTGTCCAACTCCAAGAGTTTAGTCGGCGGGGAGGGGGACACTTGACTTTAAAATAAATTGCACTTTAAAGCCAACTATTTCGCAAACGGACCCCTAATTCCAAAAATGGTTCAAGAAGACCCATAATATTTTTGAAAGAACTTTTCAACGATACCCCACACTGTAGGGTTCGCGATGAATAAGAAATTCAAAAATGTTTTTCAATATTATATTCTACGATTCTGTAGTTTTAATAAATATATACATCTATGCCAAATTACAGATTTCAAGCACTAAGAGTCAAGAGGTGCTTTGCTTCGGACAGACGGATGGACGAACGGACGGATGGACGGATGGACGGATGGACGGAAGGACGGACGGACGGACGGACGGACGAACGGACATGACGATAAAGGTTTCCGATTTTACGTCGGAACCCTAAAAACGGAGACGAGTATGTAGCTTTCTTTTTATTTATTTTTTGCGTTTTCGTACTTTTTCCCTTCTCCGCATTTTGTTATGTACCTTTAACTTGACTTCTTATGAAGTGAGTTTTTTACCTTATCCCTGATTAGCTTTGGTATACCGAATGACCATGAGCGGTGGTGATAACATAGAATCAAGTATTGAACTCACAAGCATCAAACCTATCCTACAGTTAATGTAGAGGATAATAGTCAAGTAAGCCAAAACTACCTACCTATCGAAGTACCTATTGTAAATAACATTCTATATTAGGTACATACTTATAAAGTACATGTGACATAGATCTGTGATATAGCTAACGAGTTATCAAAACTAATTTAATTTCAAAAATAACTTTCTCCAAGCATCGTTCCACGCTAAAATGTTTCTACTAAAGGTAACGAAATCACAAGGGGAATCTAAGGACCTTGCTATTTATTTTGCTACCTAAAATTTCATATTAAGTATCCTATACATAATATACTGTAGGGTCCATTTCTCAGTGTCAGGCGACGATTATATTATAAAATATTTTTTTCTCCTAAACTTTCGAACAGCAATTTCGCCTGTGGCCTATATTAATTCATTAATATTCATCGTAAAACGCCACAAATTTATTTTTTCGACATTGATATATGGGCTGCCCGGAACGCATGCACAATTGTGCCTAAACGCTACGATGTAACATACTATCCTGGATAAAGCTTATTATAAAAATGAAAAGTACTACCTAATACTAAAAAAATGGTGAAGTGAGAGTCATACCCCTGTAATATAGGATTCCATACCGTTTTTTATTTAAATTTAAAGATTTATCACCCACAGATACATACAATAACACTCATAAATTTGTATTAAGTACCTAAAAAAATATTTTTTGTCTTTCCTTAGTTTTGGACAAAAAATTTAATATAAAAATTATTTTGTTCAACATAAGACGTTAGTGATTGTCACGATTATGTAATTTATCCGTACTGGGGCGGCTTAGTATATCAGACTGACCTTGGGTCATAATATGATGGTCCCATGGTGGCATACTGGGGTGTCGTAAGAGGCCACAGAAGTCGGCCCTCTTAGTGGAAAGGCTTCACAAAAATATTATTATCAATATTATTTCTAAGACATTAATATTATTATTGATATTATTTTATATTTCTGTGAAGCCTGCCCTTGCTCGACTTCTTGCTTAAGTTAGCTGTCAAACGACACATCGTGTTCCGGCTGGGGGCTTGGGAGCATCTTGGGAGCCACTTCTTTCTTTCTTTCTCTTTCTGGGTCAGTAACGCATTTTGGGAGATACCACCATGGCCGAAGGTGGCCACTTATAATAGGCTAGATTATTAGCTTATTGTTTGAACTAGATAATTAACTGATAATTATTTTCCTGACGATGTCGGTTGTTCAACCGTTGAACTTCAACGGTGAATGTTATTTTATTATACATGTGCTACGACGTCTTGGAGAGCGATGAAGAAGAGTAGATGGGGAAGAGGATATTAACTACCAAGTTCAGTAAACACCATCCTGGGATAGAATCATTCGTAAAAGATGCGTCTATAAGACAAAACTACCTATTTTGATGCCTTTAATCTTGGTGCTCATTTTCTATATAAATTAGGTAATAGAGGAAATAAATTTCATTTATTGGTTAATATGCCAACATGCATTCAAACTGCTTATTTTAGTTGTAGGTACCTATATCGTGGTTTAATTTTATACTTGGTTTGGCATTTAGCGCAGCTCCGCATGAATGAGTTCTGATGCTTTTAAATCTCTTACGAAGGGCGCGGAAATATTTGGATTTTTGAAAGTTGCTTTCTGAAAATGTAATATCAGATTAAATCCATAGACGAACTAGGATAACCGACATAGCCAAACGAATAAGCCGGCTGAAGTGGCAATGAGCTGTCTACTTAGTTCGAAAGACCGATAACCGTTGGGGAAGAAAGGTCCTTGAATGGCGCCCACGTCTCGGAAAACTAAGTATAGGACGCTCCCAGATCAGGTGGACTGACGACCTGAAGAAGACAGCGGGCATCCGCTGAATTCAGAAGGCTCAGGCCCGGTCAGAGTGGCGCAAGTTAAGGGAGGCCTATGTCCAGCAGTGGACCTCTAAGGGCCGATGGATGGATGATGGATGATGTTGGTGTATGCAGAAAAAATACATGAACACTGAAACCTTAACATTTACTAGACGATTAGAGCAGATTACTAGAGGAATTGTTTCAAAATAAGTTAAATGATATTTTTTTGGATTAAGTTTGATAGTAAGTAGAGATTCAGTCCGGAGTAGTAAAGCACGCTTACTTTGTAAGTGCAAAGTTGCAGCACGCTTACACTGCAGGACTTAGTTTGAATTTCAACAAAATATCTGTGTTTCTAAAATTATTAGAGTAATATTATTATTAGCTCATGTTAAATACTTTAATGATACCTACTCCTTTATAACACTCTAACGCCCCAACTCAGAGTCACTAACGGTTACTTTAATCGCTCCTTAGTAAAGAATCACCATACAAATTCTGTACTTAGCGACTTAAGAAATCGTTAGTGACTCTGAGTTGGGGGTAAGTATCTACCTGGGTAGATACTTAGCTGTTGCTTGCAGCAAAGTGTCAGTTTTGCTCAAATTACATGCATTGGTACATTGCCCTCAAAGAACAGAGCTCCTTTAAATCCTCTACGGATAGAGAAAGTTTGTATCGCTTAACTTTAACTAATTCAAATCCATTTCATAGGTAGGAACAGCGCAGTTTGTACAATGATCCAAGTTCAATTCTCATAATTCATAGATACCCATTTGTTGTTTTTAGAGAAATCTGGATGAAAATCTCCGTAAATTTTATCAGAAAATATTAAAGTCGATGGATATACGAAATTGTAGTCCATTAAATTCCAAATCGGACTTATTTGTGTATTACGACTAATTGTGCGAGCTTTTATTGTAAGCTTAATAGTTTTATAACACTTGGCTAATGTAACCCGTTATTAAGCCTGGGAAATAAGAGTATCAAATAGCATAAATTTCAACACGGTAGAAATATTTGGAACAAGGTTTATAAGCAAACCCTTTAGAGAACAACTTAGCATTCAAGCGAGCGAGTCGGCTACTTTATACACAAATATTTCATTGTAACATACGAGTGCCGCAAATAAAGCGGGATTTTTTCCTACGCTTTGTTTTTTCGTGTCTTTTGAAGTTGGTGCTTAATTTAATGGCACACAATATAGTGGCGTATCATTTATTTTATGAAATAAACAGCGATACTCTTCAGTTATTGTTCCTGTATTATTGACATTACGAGTAGTTTAAAACAGTGAAATCCTTTGAAATCAAATATTTCTTGTAGAAGAGTGAAATTAAACAAGATTGAATATTACCTATTCTGTAGTTTCATACTTAAGAACTACCTACATATTGCACTATATCGCTTTGTTCGCAACAGCTAATACAGCCATTTTTGTAAAAACAACAAAAAAATATTTTATTTTGTTTTCATCCGTAACACTTTTTTATTTTTGACAGTAAACAATCATGTACATACTTACAGCAATGAATTAATCATGAAAAAAAATAAAAAATCTTTGCAACTATAATCCAGTCATTTCTTCATTCACGCCACTAGATTTCTTACACATAAGTACTATAATATTATATCATTACATGACTGAATGTTACACAAGATGTTTAACTTTTATTATAGTTTTGAAAGTGTTCTCATTCAAGTTGCTCGTAAGATAACCACTTCAGACAAGATAATGTGTATGAATCGAGACCATACTCGTATTTCCCACAAACAACTTACGATAGCTGATCTTGGGTTACCAAAGTTCACGTAGTGAAGAAGTCACGTACTTCATAATTTCATAGTGGAATGCATCTTATATTATCTTAAAATACATAAACGTATACTTTATTGTTAAAATAATATAACAGTAGAAATGATTTCATTTTTAAGCTATTTTGTAAGGTTAAAATACACAGCTTAAAAACTTTAAAACTAAACTACTAGCCGCCACAGAAGGAAGCGGTTTAATCCGCTTTTTTAGTTTAACTGGCTCTCAAACATAACACAAACTTTATAAGATTTATACCTATTCTGCGATTAATAGTTATTACCAAAACCCTAATAGTTAGTTACGCTATAGTTTAGTTTAGCTCTGTTGTTCATGACCAAACATTCATAATATAATTATGTAGCATGTTTATGGGCGACTTTGTAGGCTATTCACAGTAAGTGATGTTCACAGCCGGTGCCAGAGAGCACTCGGCGTACAATTTACATTGCATCATTCGGCAATTCAACTTCAGAGGACTTGACTCCTATCACTTGACTATATAAAATTTTATTATTCTAATACAACCTATACGACGAAGTTATTTGTTATTTTTAAGGAAATTATTATAAAACTAGCTGACCCGGCGTACTTCGTATCGCCTTAGAATGTAACAAATCAAAGACCAATAAAATCGATACCGATGCCGTTCTTAGCCGCTATAGTTTTTGTGTGCATATCTCCTCCCTCTCTCTTTCCCGCTCCTTCTCCCTCTGCCGCTTCTGCTCCCTCTCCCACTCCTGCTCCCTCTCCCTCTCCCGCTCCTGCTCCCCTCTCCTCCCCTTGTTACAACTATAACAATTCATTTTTGTTTCTAACTGTAAGCTTACATATTAATTTTCACATTTCTGAAATCAAAAATAAATAATAGTTTAATAAAACTAAAAAGAGGTCGTCCATAAATTACGTGAGATGTTTAAGGGGGAGAGGGGGTCGAGTCAAATCTCATCTAATCTTACGTTGGAGAGAGGGGGGTCTCGGCAAATATCACGCAATTTTATTTCTGATTGAAACAAAAAAAATATACTATTTTGCTGGAGGGGGAGGGGGAGGGGGAGAGGGAGCGGGATGGAGAGAGAGAGGGAACGGGATGGAGAGAGAGAGAGAGGGAATTTAATGGTCTCTGATTTGTTAAACCTACCAGAACTATAAAAGTTTAAAGTAACAACCAGTGGCGTAGCGTGCCTTGTCGGGGCCCCGTATAAAAATTTTTTTGGAGGCCCTTATATGGAGGTAAAGATTTTTCACAAAAGAAAAAAAATATTGTGAGAAGTAATATTTATTTATCACATAATTTACCCATTTTACAAATAAAAATCGAATTTTAAATATTCACTCTCCTTGCCTTTTTATCGGCAAACTGATTTATTAAATCATTTATGGCTGATGATGATTTTAGTTTTTCTAAAGTTTCTGCCTCTATGGACAATAGTGAGATGTCTGACAGCCGTTCTTGTCCCATCGAAGTTCTTAAGTAATTTTTTATTAGTTTTAATTTTGAAAAACTTCTTTCTGCCGTTGCGGTTGTAACTGGAAGGGTCAAGAATAAAAAGCATGCTGTGATTACCTCGGGAAAACTGGATGCAAGACTATTGAATTTTACTAGCAATAATTCAATGAGTTCTTTAATGGAATAAATTTTTTTTAATTTCAGAATTTAAGCATGTTTTTAGAGCCTTTAATTGGTCACAAAGATTAAGTGAGATGTCTTTACTGTATTTAGCAGACAGTTTTCCGGAAGCGTTTAATATCTCTTCGCTTATAGAAGATAGGAGTTTCTCCGGTTGTAAAATTTCGAATATACTACTCAGGTTGCAAAGGCTCTGAAATCTTTCTTTAGTTTGAGAAATTAATATATCTAAACAGCAATAGTATACATTGACTTTGAAATAGGATTCCGGGTCGGAAATTCTCTCATCTTGTGATAACTCATCAAAAAAACGCTTCGTTATCTTTCTTCTCAACACGCAATTAACGATACGATACGGACTGATAAACAAACAACAAAACAAATCGATCCTATAGATAAGTTAGAATTTTGTTTTTTTTAATCAAGGCACGGAACCCTAAAAACAGTATAATTGTGAAAATCGAGGAGGGAGACAACTTTTTGTGACGGACAGATGGACAGACCGAAATTAAAAGATTTCCTTGTTTATCACTACGGGCCCCTAATAAATGGGTTGGGTAGTAGTGTAGTACTTACCTTTCCAATCTAAATCACTCACAGTATCTTGTCTCTGAAAAAATGAAGAAATTTTGGGCACTTTTTTTATAGCCTCGTCCCTTTTCTGTTTAATTTTTCTTTTCTCAGCGCCGCTGGGATAATCTCTTTTCCTTTCACTCATTTCTTTTACAAATCGTTACTAATACTGCTAAACCAGAAGAACAATATTGTTTGTACTGAATTACAATGTAATGCACATTTAATAAAGCGCGTAAATAAACAGTGCACTGCACTCCGTGGTTTAACATCCAATGCAAAGTACAACAACGTACACGTACATCGCGATATCGATGAAGGATTCCCGGGGATTCCCTGCTGAGTTGAAGATGAAGTAAGTAAAACGGGGAAGTCCCGCAGCCCGCCATAACGATGTAGTGTTGCCAACTTTTGAACGCACGCTTAAGGCGGGAAAAAAAGGAATTGCTTTATAGAATTTTGTCATTTGTAAAATAAAATAAATTAGAAAGTTTTTATTCTTTTTCCTTACACACTTTGGGGGCCCCCGTGGCCCGGGGGCCCCGTATAATTGATACGGCAAATACGGCGGTAGCTACGCCCCTGGTAACAACAAAGTACATGAATCACTGATTATTAGGCGATACGAAGTTCGCCAAGACAGCTAGTGTTAAATATTTATTTAATGATGCCAAAGAAGTATAACTTATCACTCGCCTACTACATGTAGGTTTTTCTTCCTTTCTTTCTTTCTTTTTTCTTTAAATATTGAATTGTCATCGGTCCTCGATAAGTTTACGAAGTTTGAAAGAAATCTGACCGTTTAAAGCTAATTAAAGCGTGTAATTATTTTTTTTTCTTTCTTTCTTTCTTTCTTTTTTTTTTAATTATTGAATTGTCTTTGGTCCTCGATAAGTCTACGAAGTTTGAAAGAAATTGACCGTTTGAAGTGGGTCAAAATCAAGTCCAAAGAGAAGTTACAAACATACTGGTGAAGCTATTAATAAAGCGTGTATGACGAAGTATTACACCTTAGGGGATGAATTTCGAAAAAACCGTGATACACTTATTTCTTGTTTAACTATAAGCTTATAATATAAGCACAAATTATCACCCTTCTTACTTCAAAACTGACGAAGTTGCCATACTAACTTTGATCCCCTTAATTAACCATTTAGGGGATGATTTTCCAAAAAAATGTGTTAAAATTAACTTTTGTTTATAACTATGAATTTACATAAAAAAATTCATGTTTATAACTCTAAAACTGACGAAATTGGTTTGTATTTAAGTGACTTCCAATCGTTATTTTTATCCCTGGAGATGATTTTCCAATATCTTCTGAATGGAATGTCCGATTTGAGTAATTCAAAAAGTTCTCAATAGATATTGAAACAGTTTTGAATATGAAATGATTTATTTGGATAAGGATTAATACGAAGGTATGGTTATCATGGTCTGATATTGGTCAGCTTTTTTATTGACTTTTAAAATGTAAAAAGTGGTTATAGTGACATATCTACAATAGTTGGACATATAGTATCGCGACGTTTTTTGTAGATATTGATATATTCTCTAATATTGTACAAAATTTTTTGTTCTATCATCAATAGTTTCCGCAGCGTATGCGATGAAAGAAATTTTTTTTACACCTTGGTTCACGTTACTGAAGTTTTAGCAAGGATCCCTAATTTTTTCTAAAAATAAATATAGCCTATGTTACTCAGGAATAATGTAGCATTCTAATGGTGAAAGAATTTTTAAAATCGGTTCGGTAGTTTTTGAGTTTATTCGTTGCAAACATACAAAAATACAAAGCTTTCCTCTTTATAATATTATTAGTATTAGTATATTAGTATTAGTATTAGTATTAGTATTAGTATTAGTATAGATAATTACAAAGAAATACATATACAGCCAATTTACTCCGAAACTACTGGACCAAATAAGATGTTTGGTACTCATATACTTTTTTGTGACCCGAAGACGAAGGTACAATGAAATAAAAAAACACCTACCAGATCCAAGCAGAAAACAGACAAAGATACAAAAATAGGTGAAGTTAGGTGTCTCTCATTAAATTCGATATTACAAACAAATTCTTTAATCTATGTAACGCATAACAAAATGCACATCAGCTTTATGAAAAAAAAATTGTAAAATCTTTAACTTCAGCTTACACACACTGAGCGCTTTCAAGCGCACCACGTGCTTTGAAACGCGCTGCGTGGTTACGTTACGACTTACATGGTAAGAGCTTGAAACTCTTAAGGTCAAGCACGGGCGCTTTAAACAAAACTTTTCATGATTCACGTCAATGCTGAAGCATATTTGTATCACATAAATATACATCATTATAATAAAATTATCAGTGGTCGATGTCTGTAAATACACAGGAAATATTTAAGAAAAAATTGAAGTGTTTTTTATTCATTACATTTTTAGTGAATGGCTGCCAACGCCTCGTAACTTCTTTACATTAATACGAGCTGTAAACATAAGTGACTATAGTACTTCTCTCAGAGATGGCGCCACAAGTA
Organism: Thymelicus lineola; assembly: GCA_963932265.1. Classification (NCBI taxonomy): domain Eukaryota; kingdom Metazoa; phylum Arthropoda; class Insecta; order Lepidoptera; family Hesperiidae; genus Thymelicus; species Thymelicus lineola. Next base: position 11,258,438 of record OZ010683.1, on the reverse strand, counting down.
GGTGTTAATTAAAATCTAACATCGCGAACTGAAGGGTTTCATCCCATCTCAAAAATACCCAATGCACTGCCTTATAGGAGCAATAAAAACCACAACTATCTATTTAATTTTTTTCTTTGTCTGTCTGTCTGACTGTGTTTTTGACACGCATCGAGCAATAATTTCTGAACGTGGTTCAAGGACGTACCCAGGGGGGGGGTCCGAGGGGTCCAGACCCCCCCCGAAAGTATTATACCTACCTACAGTCCAGGGTTTGGTTCCCGGGACATCTCGTGTCTCGAAGTCCCGGGACTTTTCGTAATTTTAATTTCCGGTCGAGAGTGGAGACGAGACAAGATTGTCGAAATTGTTATGTAATCATTTTTAGTCCCGGGAATTCCCAGGACTTCGATTGTAGGCTGTCTCGTGTCCCGGGACTTTGAAATTGTCGGGAATTAGCAAACCCTACTACAGTCGAACCTGATAGATAAGCGAAAATTAACTGATTTCTTCTAATAATTATTATAAGAATTTAAAGACAAATGTGTATGTAATTATATACCATCCCAACATCACTAATTGCATTGAGTAAAATGATAGGTGAATTAAGTCTACTTATATCAATTCACCTCGATCAGTAGATTTAAATCACCTGGGTGCATAGGTGAATAAAGTACACTAAAAGTAGACTTAAGACACCTGGGTGAATTAACTCAGGTGAATAAAGTCGACGGCACCGTAATTATTGTTTCTTAACGCTCTAGCACTAGTCCATTCATTCTAGATTTTAGTGTAGATTTTAATGTATGGGAGAAACGGCATTATAATTTTCTGAAACTGATATAAGTTGTACCTACCTGTATGCGGGGACATAAAAAAAAAACAACAAGTCTCCCCCTCCCTCCCCCATCCCCCCTCCCCCTTGAAAAGTGTCCCATTTTACAGATAGAAATTTAATGCTGTAACATTGAGTCATTTTTGAAAATATCTATTAAATAATTATCGTGTGAAAATTGATTTGCTATTTATTTACGAGAAGCTTTGACGTGTCATTTAGGTACTTTAATCATTTACCCAAACGGACCCCCCCCGAAAAAAAATCCTGGGTACGTGCTTGACGTGGTTGGATGTGTTTTTATAATTGTACTTCTGGAGGTATAACTTAAAAACGGGTGCAGGTTTCATTCATATCGAAAAGTCATTCTGAAACGCAATACCTACAGTCATTCTAAAACAGCAATTTTAAAACTCCACGCGTTTGAAGTTGCAGGCAAAAACTAGTCATCAATATTCAGGTCAAAACCCTTCGTTCTAAAAGTGTGCGGTAATTGGAATTGATGTTGGAGATATGATTTTAAATGTATATTTTTCGAACCAGTCATGGTTACGGTGAGACTACAATTATTTATGTCCAAAATATTGCTCCATCAAGGGGAATTTATACTATCGTTAAAAGTTTTTGGAACGAAGTTCCTTATCGCGCGTTGTGAAAGTGGGCTAGACCGAAAATTACGACACTTTTTGATTCTTACGAATGACGACACTTTTTTTGAAGTGATTCAGAGCGTTTTACAGAGATGGCGCTGTACAACAAAACAATACTTAAATCAGAAAGGAACTTCGTTCCATCCGGGTGTCCCTTGACACCTCTCATGTTTTTTTTTACTTTATGCGCTGCTGACCCTAAAAGAAGTGTGTAAGTACTGGTTCTTGAGATAAAAGTTCTGGCATCAAGGCAAATTTTTCAGAATGCAATCTTACAGCCCAATCTATCCTAAAATGTTACAATCATAGCGCACGACGTACTTTAATCACTAGTTGCCTATGAATTGAACTACAAATTTCTTATAAATCGTACTGTGCGGTAAAAACATAATATAACTTAAGTAGCGGGCAGCAGTAAAGTTGCTGCGGAGCTCTCACCAATGAAAGTTCATTTAATTAGTGTTGTTAGCAAAGTCGCGTCGTCGCCCCCCATCGCAAACAATCTGAGGTAAACTACCCCGCTAACCTCGCTACACAACTGCAACTCGCTTTGCATTTTACGCCATTAATGCAATTACAGGATTTAAAGAGATCTTTTTATGTCACTGAAACAGCAGCAAAGTTTTATCTAGCTTTGCTCTTATCTACCTGAGTTAGTAAAAGTAAAGGACAGAAAATAAATTAAACAAGCACTCTACATACTCGGAACATTGCGCGTCCCTGTAAAGTTTATTTTATGGACATACACTATCATGAAAGCCCTAACTCGGCAAATAGGTGCAGTACAATTTTCAAAGGGTCGTTAATTGTTAAACCGCAAAACATTTAACCAGAAAATATTATAATTATGTTTATCATGTTTAATCTTCATACTCGCACTTTCAAAATTAAATTATAGTCCACTAAAGCCTTGTGGACTACATTGTGGAATTTGCAAAATGTTGATTTTTATTATTATTTCCAGTCACCAATAATTTAAAAAAATATGGACTCAGTATATTATGTTACTGCCATAAGTTCTATATTGCCGTTTTTATTTTACGCAAAAAATAGTAGTTCTGTCATATCTTTGCAGATATTAACGAAGAACTATCTTTGGGAGTAATAGTAACACCCTTGGTTTCATGACCTTTTTGTGTGCCAGTTTATTTATACTTTTATATCAGTGTATTCTTCACTTACGAATTTTAGTATGATTAAGAAACATTGTTGCTGTTGTTTATTTTATTTCAATCTGTTTCCAAATGAAAAAAAAACTAATATCTCGTCTAGTCATGAATAAATTTACCTAAGCGAAGCAAGTTATACTACTCGTAGTATTTAACATTTGGCAGTTTTATTTAACAACGACACAATACAGTATTGCCGAATAGGGTCGTAGTGTTATATCCAGTGATTTCAGAGCATTGCACCGCATATCGCCGGCTGCTTAATCCAATTGTGGTTATGTGGGTACAGCGGATACCAAGTATTACCCGTAGTGACCAAAACCATTCGATTATCTACCGAATGACTAACGAACTGTATCTAAGCTCTGCTGTAAATCAAATCAAATCTATGTATCTTTTATTCATATAGGTATTACTGATACACTTAAGCACGTAATTTTTTTAATCTACCAGCTTTTCGGAAGGGTGCTTTGTCATGAAGTAAAAGAAAAGCCGTAAAGAAACTCCTCGTCACATCTTTTAAACAAAATATAGTAATGTAAAACAAAATATTCCACTTAAGAATCTAAGATATTTCGATGTCCATCATGCGTACCGTTTTTCTTTCTCTCTGTTCTTTTCAGGTCAGCATGAGATTAGGTACTCATCAAAGGCCTTTGATGTTACCCATGGACATCATGGGCGACGGTGGGGTGCTGTGGGCTTAATTCGCCTGGGTGAATTCAGCCATTTGTCGGCTAGATAAATAAAAAAACCTACTTAATTTGCTGTAATTTATTGTGCCTGTAATTTACTGTAATGCAAGTTATTATCAACATTCATCATGATATATCTGCAGATAAAATACGGTATATATTATTACTATTCAAAAGTAGGTAATCATAAAATCAGAAATAATTTTACAAAATCTTTTATATATAATTATTTTATTCAAGCTTTACAGGAATAAGAGGAGTGTCTCCATGATAACTCTAATTTGCATAACATAATTCCAGTGGCCGCGTCAAATTGCTGACAGATCTTGTGTCTCTGCTCTGACAATAATGGATGAGGTACAGATTCCGGGGAAATTGATACACGGAAATTAATTCGAAAACATATTAATAAGATACCAAAAATATGTGTAGAATTTGATATAATATGAATAAATAGGGATGTTGACTTATTTTAGAATCAATTTTATTTTATGGATTCACGAAAAAAATATTATAAAAATAATAATATTCCATGTATAAGCAAAAATTGATAAACAGAAATCAGTATCAAATCCACCAAAATCGTTAGGTGACGTCACTAACCGATATTCAATACTAGCCGTATACTGAAGTTTATTGAATTTGCTTTTAGAATACGAACAATAACGTCATATTCTCAAAATGGCGTTTGAGGTCACGTGACAGTCGCTGAGTCGGTACTATTTTTAACATTTTAAATCCTACTAATATTATAAATGTGAAAGTTTGGATGTTTGGATGTTTGTGACTCAATCACGCAAAAACGGCTTAACGGATATAAATAAAATTTGGCACAGGGATAGTTTTCAACCTAACTTACCGGATAGGCTACTTTTTATCCCGGGAAATATACCCATTCCTGAGGGATAAGAGCTACAATTTATAATCAACGGATTTTTTTTGTCGCTTTTCGTCACAGTGACACTACAGCTTACAGATGTTCCAAATAAAACATGGCCGAACTTCAAACAGCTGATTGAGTGATTTAGTTGTAATAATGGTTAATTGTTTTAATAACTAACATGTACCAATTTGGCGGTGATGCATATTGTGATAATTTTTATCATAAAATGCGAGGTTTAATTGCTATCGATCTTGTATAAAATCAAATAAAACTACAAAACAATTTTTTGCGGAAAATTAAGGCTATTTTCACACTAGCGTTTGTAAAGCGCTGCTCGCACCCAATGAGCAATCAATGAGCTACAAAAATTAATAATTTTACCTTAAAGAAAATTACTCGTAGCTTATCATTGAAGTATAATGTACAAAAGTACCAGAACACACATCGCGAACAAAATTTGTGTGGAGCATCCGTTCTCCTTTCAAAATCGAACAATTCCATTGAAAATTGAAGCCCATTGCAGCCAATTCGTTGGGCCAAACATGGTGTTTGCAGTAACCGTTCTATACGCAAGTAATAATACTTCAATGTAGCTTATCAAGTTATTTTCCTACCTCTCAATAAGAGGTGCTATAGAAGTATTATAAAATATCGTATCAGGTTTAATTAATTGCATAAGATCATCAAATCTGGTTATTAACATTCGTAAATATCTTTTTGTTTTTATATTTACTTTATAGTAAGAAATATTAACTTTCCTTAACCGATTGAGCAAGTCATTATTGAAATGTCGGATGAATGCGTACGTCTTTAAAATCCTAGTGCGTTGTTGGCCTAAAGTCAAATTGCTTTATTTTTCTACAGCTGTGAGTGCGTATATGCCAGTTTATATGCCAGTGTTTTTGGCCGGACACTACAAACCTCATTTTTTTATAGAATACGGTATCATCGATTTTGATTATTATTTTTTTGTATAATATGGGGTATTTTGTCAAGTAATTCCTACTTAAATTCAGTGAGGATCTGATGATGGGTTCTGGAGATGAAGAGTGGAACTCCATAATGGTAGGGAAAATGGAACCGTGTTTAAGGATATTTTATTTTTAGTATCGTTGACATTGTAAAACCAGCTCTTAATTTACAAACTAAAAGTCTCATGGCGTGTCTCGGAGAAAAATAAGTAACTCATGAACGGGTGCGAATTACTGAACAGGAAAAAAAAATATTTTTATTTATTTTGACATTGCAAAAGCAGTATATTAATGACCAACTTAAGGCCTGATGGTGTATCTTGGAAGCAATATATATAAATCCCGAACGGATGGGTATAAAGTGTATAGGATTAAAAAAATATTTTTTGGTAGTTACGTTGACATTGCAAAACCAGTACGTATGGGTAGTAAAGCTCACTAGCTTCGTAAAAGCCTCTATTGACTTAAAGACACCCATATTATAATCGAACGGGAACACCGACGCGGGTAATTTATTCACGGTACGCATAATAAAAGACGAAGAGAAGAATACCCAGCGGGCGCCGAGTTGTTCAGATTGTTTAGTAGTGAGAGGGGAACGGGGTATTATGTCATGTAATGCTGGTAACTCTGCGTGTGTGCTCTAACCCTTGGAGATTAGTCTTCATCAGTTTAGGTTCACCAATAAGCACTTAAGCACACCTCTCCATTGAAATCAATGATGATAGATGGCATTTAGCTGCACTAGCTCAAATGTGACAGCAGTACTCCACACATGGCCAAACCTGAATTTTGAACAAGGTTAAGAGCTGTTTTGTTGTTAACAGACGCCTAACTTCCTAGCAGCAGCCTAAGCTCTGGATCCAATGAACCGGCCAAAGTTAATGTTTGAGGATATTTCAATTCTTAAAAAAAAATACGCCTTCAGCAGGGATACAAGTAGACGGGTCACCTGATGTTAAGTGATCACCTCCGCTCATGGACATTAGTAACACCGAGGCGTAATCAATGCGTTGCCAGCCTCGAGAAAACAATAGACCCAGTTCTTGAAGGACCCTATGTCATAGTTTGGAGGGAATACCGATGCAGGAAGTTCGTTCCAGCTTACACGTGCGGGTAGAAAACATACGTGCGGGGAGCGCCATTGTACTTGAATAACTGTAGGCCATAGATGTAGTACCTATATATTCAGCCACGGCGTAACCGTACATGAGAAAGAAAATTTACATTTCTTTGATTAGTTGAGTTATTTTTAAAGAAATATAACAAAATTTAATAAGCAGCCTAATAAAATACTGCTACCCGCCATCGTACTTAAACTTATATACTTGAAACTATCTTATTAAAAATCTCCAATAGGCAAATTAATCTTAATTGTTTGTCACAACTCGCACTCGTAACAAACAATGAAATCCGGCCTCGGTGACAGGGACAAAAAATAATATTTTTTGTCTGGCGATCTCGCTCTGTCAAATGTATGGGCGAATCTACTGGTTCTAAATAAGATATATCTAGATCTTATTCCAAGATTCTGAAAAGTAGGAGTCAAGATGAAGAAGGCTTCTTTTGCTGGTGAATTGACATGCTTGAGTTTTTATGGCGTTCGAGATTTCAAGGGAAACGGCTAGCTCTTCTCCATTTTTTTCAAAGACCTCGGCCCAGATATGAGTGGCATACACTAGGAGATCTTCCGTCGACCGGTTTCTGTGGTTGCTAAGGACATCATTGTATTTTAGGTATACCATGACGCACGTGCTCAATATACGCTCCATAATAACTGCTGAATTTTTGTTTGTTGTTATTGGTAATATTTACATTATATTTGTTGTTGTTTTTTAAACCATTTTAAAATGAAATTAAGTGGATGTTTATTATACACTCACGCTTAAACTGCTAAACGGGTTTAGTTTGGCTCACAGTTATTTAATATCCCGCATTAAAGGATATAATAGATTGCTTTCTAAATCGAGGATAGACCTGTTCCCATAAGATGAGTGGCATAATTAAATATGAAGGTTTTGTTTATAGGTTTAGATGTGCTACTAGCATAGAATTTTCGTATCATTTTTTTATTTTTATTAATCACACTCTTCATTCCTGTTATGTGACTTTGGTGGTCTCTCCAGTCCTGTACCTATAGCACTCGACGGAATGTCCTTACTAATCTGCTCTGATATTCGGTACTTGGGCTCAATCATTCAAAAGAATGGTGACATTGACCTGGATGTGACACATCGGATCAATGCAGGTTGGATGAAATGGCGACAGGTCACAGAAACTATTTGTGACCCACGGATGCCTCTTAAATTGAAGGGTAAAATCTATAAATTAGTCATAAGACCTGTCGTAATGTATGGATCAGAATGTTGGGCTACAAAGAAGACGGATGAGAGAAAATTGCATGTCACAGAGATGAGAATGTTGAGGTGGATGTGTGGAGTGACGAGAATGGATAACGTAAGGAATGAGTATATTAGAGGAAGTGTGAAAGTGGCAAAAATGACAGAAAAGTTGAAAGGAAACCGAATGTCATGGTATGGGCATGTGATGAGGCGTGGGGAAACGCATGTGACGAAAAAAGTGATGGATATAAATGTGATAGATAGACGAAGGGGACGAGGAAGACCTAAGAAAAGATGGATGGATTGTGCTTCAGAGGATATGAAATATAAGAGAGTTAGTGTAAAGATTACGGCTGATAAAGAAGTGTGGAAGAGGAAAACATATTGCGCTGACCCCAAATAAAATTGGGAAATGGGAAGGATGATGATGACTATTTATTCCTCTAAGGACCCAATTCTAAAGTCCACGCAGACGAAGTCGCGGGTAGAAGCTAGTTAATAATATTTAATTTATTGTGATTGATTTCGATAAAAGAATAATATTTTAGACCTTTGAATGTCATCACTAATACTTTAAATATAAATTTATATCAATTTACAATTATTAGTGTCCCCTATTATTAATCCCTATTAATTATGTCGTAATGTATGAATAAGTTTTTATAAATGCTATACCTGCCTATCACCTATATTTTAACAAATAAAGCTTCTTATCTTTACAGATTAGTTTTCATACTAATAATCTTAAATTATAATTTTAAAAACCCCCGACAAATTTATTTACACTGTACGTATACATAGCTAAGAACGCTCTCGATAAAGTCACCTTTTAGACAGCCTTCTTCTTCTTCGTCTTCAAGACTTATAACACCCTTCTATTTTCGTCGGGGGTTAAAAATCACAAACAAACAAATAAGCGATAAATTATGTAATCGATTCATATCACAGCTATATTTTCATGGAATTTTGTGCTTCCTGTATCATGAACGTCCCTTTCATGCTTTCGTCTCCATCAACGCCGATTCTGTTGGCCACTAGTGATCGAAAGTATATTATATCACTCAGTGTGAAGTATGTCTGACGTCAATCGGGATGTATAATCCTACTAATATTATAAATGTGAAAGTTTGGATGTTTGGATGTTTGTGACTCAATCACGCAAAAACGGCTTAACGGATATAAATAAAATTTGGCACAGGGATAGTTTTCAACTTAACTTACCGGATAGGCTACTTTTTATCCCGGGAAATATACCCATTCCTGAGGGATAAGAGCTACAATTTATAATCAACGGATTTTTTTTGTCGCTTTTCGTCACAGTGACACTACAGCTTACAGATGTTCCAAATAAAACATGGCCGAACTTCAAACAGCTGATTGAGTGATTTAGTTGTAATAATGGTTAATTGTTTTAATAACTAACATGTACCAATTTGGCGGTGATGCATATTGTGATAATTTTTATCATAAAATGCGAGGTTTAATTGCTATCGATCTTGTATAAAATCAAATAAAACTACAAAACAATTTTTTGCGGAAAATTAAGGCTATTTTCACACTAGCGTTTGTAAAGCGCTGCTCGCACCCAATGAGCAATCAATGAGCTACAAAAATTAATAATTTTACCTTAAAGAAAATTACTCGTAGCTTATCATTGAAGTATAATGTACAAAAGTACCAGAACACACATCGCGAACAAAATTTGTGTGGAGCATCCGTTCTCCTTTCAAAATCGAACAATTCCATTGAAAATTGAAGCCCATTGCAGCCAATTCGTTGGGCCAAACATGGTGTTTGCAGTAACCGTTCTATACGCAAGTAATAATACTTCAATGTAGCTTATCAAGTTATTTTCCTACCTCTCAATAAGAGGTGCTATAGAAGTATTATAAAATATCGTATCAGGTTTAATTAATTGCATAAGATCATCAAATCTGGTTATTAACATTCGTAAATATCTTTTTGTTTTTATATTTACTTTATAGTAAGAAATATTAACTTTCCTTAACCGATTGAGCAAGTCATTATTGAAATGTCGGATGAATGCGTACGTCTTTAAAATCCTAGTGCGTTGTTGGCCTAAAGTCAAATTGCTTTATTTTTCTACAGCTGTGAGTGCGTATATGCCAGTTTATATGCCAGTGTTTTTGGCCGGACACTACAAACCTCATTTTTTTATAGAATACGGTATCATCGATTTTGATTATTATTTTTTTGTATAATATGGGGTATTTTGTCAAGTAATTCCTACTTAAATTCAGTGAGGATCTGATGATGGGTTCTGGAGATGAAGAGTGGAACTCCATAATGGTAGGGAAAATGGAACCGTGTTTAAGGATATTTTATTTTTAGTATCGTTGACATTGTAAAACCAGCTCTTAATTTACAAACTAAAAGTCTCATGGCGTGTCTCGGAGAAAAATAAGTAACTCATGAACGGGTGCGAATTACTGAACAGGAAAAAAAAATATTTTTATTTATTTTGACATTGCAAAAGCAGTATATTAATGACCAACTTAAGGCCTGATGGTGTATCTTGGAAGCAATATATATAAATCCCGAACGGATGGGTATAAAGTGTATAGGATTAAAAAAATATTTTTTGGTAGTTACGTTGACATTGCAAAACCAGTACGTATGGGTAGTAAAGCTCACTAGCTTCGTAAAAGCCTCTATTGACTTAAAGACACCCATATTATAATCGAACGGGAACACCGACGCGGGTAATTTATTCACGGTACGCATAATAAAAGACGAAGAGAAGAATACCCAGCGGGCGCCGAGTTGTTCAGATTGTTTAGTAGTGAGAGGGGAACGGGGTATTATGTCATGTAATGCTGGTAACTCTGCGTGTGTGCTCTAACCCTTGGAGATTAGTCTTCATCAGTTTAGGTTCACCAATAAGCACTTAAGCACACCTCTCCATTGAAATCAATGATGATAGATGGCATTTAGCTGCACTAGCTCAAATGTGACAGCAGTACTCCACACATGGCCAAACCTGAATTTTGAACAAGGTTAAGAGCTGTTTTGTTGTTAACAGACGCCTAACTTCCTAGCAGCAGCCTAAGCTCTGGATCCAATGAACCGGCCAAAGTTAATGTTTGAGGATATTTCAATTCTTAAAAAAAAATACGCCTTCAGCAGGGATACAAGTAGACGGGTCACCTGATGTTAAGTGATCACCTCCGCTCATGGACATTAGTAACACCGAGGCGTAATCAATGCGTTGCCAGCCTCGAGAAAACAATAGACCCAGTTCTTGAAGGACCCTATGTCATAGTTTGGAGGGAATACCGATGCAGGAAGTTCGTTCCAGCTTACACGTGCGGGTAGAAAACATACGTGCGGGGAGCGCCATTGTACTTGAATAACTGTAGGCCATAGATGTAGTACCTATATATTCAGCCACGGCGTAACCGTACATGAGAAAGAAAATTTACATTTCTTTGATTAGTTGAGTTATTTTTAAAGAAATATAACAAAATTTAATAAGCAGCCTAATAAAATACTGCTACCCGCCATCGTACTTAAACTTATATACTTGAAACTATCTTATTAAAAATCTCCAATAGGCAAATTAATCTTAATTGTTTGTCACAACTCGCACTCGTAACAAACAATGAAATCCGGCCTCGGTGACAGGGACAAAAAATAATATTTTTTGTCTGGCGATCTCGCTCTGTCAAATGTATGGGCGAATCTACTGGTTCTAAATAAGATATATCTAGATCTTATTCCAAGATTCTGAAAAGTAGGAGTCAAGATGAAGAAGGCTTCTTTTGCTGGTGAATTGACATGCTTGAGTTTTTATGGCGTTCGAGATTTCAAGGGAAACGGCTAGCTCTTCTCCATTTTTTTCAAAGACCTCGGCCCAGATATGAGTGGCATACACTAGGAGATCTTCCGTCGACCGGTTTCGGTGGTTGCTAAGGACATCATTGTATTTTAGGTATACCATGACGCACGTGCTCAATATACGCTCCATAATAACTGCTGAATTTTTGTTTGTTGTTATTGGTAATATTTACATTATATTTGTTGTTGTTTTTTAAACCATTTTAAAATGAAATTAAGTGGATGTTTATTATACACTCACGCTTAAACTGCTAAACGGGTTTAGTTTGGCTCACAGTTATTTAATATCCCGCATTAAAGGATATAATAGATTGCTTTCTAAATCGAGGATAGACCTGTTCCCATAAGATGAGTGGCATAATTAAATATGAAGGTTTTGTTTATAGGTTTAGATGTGCTACTAGCATAGAATTTTCGTATCATTTTTTTATTTTTATTAATCACACTCTTCATTCCTGTTATGTGACTTTGGTGGTCTCTCCAGTCCTGTACCTATAGCACTCGACGGAATGTCCTTACTAATCTGCTCTGATATTCGGTACTTGGGCTCAATCATTCAAAAGAATGGTGACATTGACCTGGATGTGACACATCGGATCAATGCAGGTTGGATGAAATGGCGACAGGTCACAGAAACTATTTGTGACCCACGGATGCCTCTTAAATTGAAGGGTAAAATCTATAAATTAGTCATAAGACCTGTCGTAATGTATGGATCAGAATGTTGGGCTACAAAGAAGACGGATGAGAGAAAATTGCATGTCACAGAGATGAGAATGTTGAGGTGGATGTGTGGAGTGACGAGAATGGATAACGTAAGGAATGAGTATATTAGAGGAAGTGTGAAAGTGGCAAAAATGACAGAAAAGTTGAAAGGAAACCGAATGTCATGGTATGGGCATGTGATGAGGCGTGGGGAAACGCATGTGACGAAAAAAGTGATGGATATAAATGTGATAGATAGACGAAGGGGACGAGGAAGACCTAAGAAAAGATGGATGGATTGTGCTTCAGAGGATATGAAATATAAGAGAGTTAGTGTAAAGATTACGGCTGATAAAGAAGTGTGGAAGAGGAAAACATATTGCGCTGACCCCAAATAAAATTGGGAAATGGGAAGGATGATGATGACTATTTATTCCTCTAAGGACCCAATTCTAAAGTCCACGCAGACGAAGTCGCGGGTAGAAGCTAGTTATGTATAATTATGTATAATAAATTATTTTCCGTGGTGAAGAGTAGGCTTGATTCAATCCCGGCTGCAAAGCGCTTAGTTATGTCTGTCAAGCTTACGTTAAACCCCAAACCCGGCATAATCTACCTGAGGTATCTACGAATATTGAAGTTAATTGAAGACAAAAACGATAAAAAAAAAATTAAAACTTGAAAAAATATTATATTTTTATATTAAGAACCGGCAAAACAGCAGAAAAGAAAATCACTTATTACCAAATCTTAATTATGTAAAATCATCCATGAAAATTCGCTGACTGACGTTTTCTACGTGCATGCAAAGAATAATAACAGATATGCGATAATATGCACTTTATGTTTTACTATGGAAAACTACATGTAATTATTTGTATTTACACTACCTAAACTTCAACCCGAGTTAACGAAAACATCGAAACCAGACAAAGTAGTGGATTAAACACTTTACTTAACGTGGAGCTCCGTGTGTTTGGAACTTTGGATGATTTTACAGCGTCGCACAGTGATTCGAATGGAACAAGCTAGCTGGACAAAAGTCATTTTGAATTTCCCGGAATTGTATACCTGAGCCCCTAACCAATACCCCAACTAACACAAATCCGAGAATTATTTTGCACTAATGTCAACCACTAATTAGGTAATTAGGGCAGTATAAAAAGAAAGGGTGAAAAAATTACAAATCAGTTGCATTTTTGCGATTACCGAAGTAACATTAATGTCAGTGAGTTTTAAGTTTTTTGAGTAATATTAGTGATGGATCTTCAAGTTAAAGGTATGTACTTTTTATTTATAATTAATATATAAATATACTTAACCCCAGTTTTTTTATAATACCTCAATTTAAAAAAAATATGTAGTTTTTTGACGGTTTATTGTTTTCATTGGACCAGAAAGTACTTGTACCCTCATGTACCTGGGCTAGAAATTATATATGTCATAGCCATATATGTTAGCTTTCAATTGACGCCCATTTTAGCTTGCACAATCGAGTACAACTTTGTTATTTCGTCTGTTTTTCAGAATACGAATTCTCAGTTTCGAAAATCGAGTTTTTTTATGAATGGCAGAAACACATTAATGTCAGTGAGTTTTAAGTTTTTTGAATAATATTAGTGATGGATATTCAAGTTAAAAGTATGTACTTTTTATTTATAATTAATATATAAATATACTTAACCCCAGTTTTCTTATAATACCTCAATTTTAAAAAAATATGTAGTTTTTTGACGGTTTATTGTTTTCATTGGACCAGAAAGTACTTGTACCCTCATGTACCTGGGCTAGAAATTATATATGTCATAGCCATATATGTTAGCTTTCAATTGATGCCCATTTTAGCTTGCACAGTCGAGTACAACTTTGTTATTTCGTCTGTTTTTCAGAATACGAATTCTCAGTTTCGAAAATCGAGTTTTTTGATGAATGGCAGAAACATCCGAAAGAGAACCGTAATAATAGACTATATGATTTTCTATTCCTGAAAAATTATTTTGGAAATATTACGAATGAATCTGCGAGGGAAATTAAAATGAAAATTTCAAAAATATCAACAATTTTAGTACAAAAATGGCAATAGTCATTAGTTAAGTATTTTATGACTGTTGTTAATCTTTTTCTATTGTTATTTTTTAAGTATCTCAATTATACAAAATATTTATTATTAATTTTTGTTTCCTTGGAACCCGTGATCCTACCTTCCATTTTTTTATATATCTTGCACTTAAATTGTCATAAACCATCATAAGAAAGCCATACCAAGCAATCAAACCCAATAAATAATTTTGTCTAGCTAGCTTTTTCTATTGGAACTACTGTGGCGAACGTCGGTTTTTTGAGAATCTTGAACTAGTTGCAGATATTACAGCTTTAGATGTGAATTTAATTAAGAAGTTTGGCATTATTCTTCGAACATTGGCTTTTCAATTCGAAAAATGACCTTGATTAAGCATTCAAGGTCATGGTTAAGGTCGGTTTTTGCGTAAAATTTTCTGCCCTTTCCGAATCTGGAATAAAAAATAGGGGTTACCATTTGAAAAAACTAAGTTGACCTTGATTTGACCTTCAAAACCACAGTCAAGGTCAAATTCAAGGTCATCATCGGTTAGTCGAGTACAATTAGTACAACTTTTGTATAAAACATTTTCCTCCAAAATGCATTCCTGAGGAGTTATTCAGGGGTTTCCATACTTTTGGACCACCCTGTATATATTTTGCACTTAAACTGTCATAAAACATCATCAGAAAGCCGTACCAAGCAAAAAAACCCAATAAATAATTTTGTCTAGCTAGCTTGTTCTATTCGAACCACTGTGCGTCGCAACTTTATATATCAACAAACGCCCAACTAAATGGCACTTGGGAATCGCAAAATGTTTTGCACTGAATGGAATTTTCCTTCTCTGAACCAAATTAGTTACTTATTTGTTCATTATTTAATTTATTCACAAAGTCTTCCCTGATTACATTGGACTCTAACTTAACTCTAACTCTAACTCTAACTCCGCAAATATCAGAAAGACCTCTCAGATAAACATGCTAGAAACTAGTTACCCTCACCTCAGTTAGGTGATTGTACTGTGCATTCTCGGGTTACTCGTGTACTACAAAGTAGCATGTGTATCACAGACATTAAGTTTCACTAAGTATGTAACCGATGAACCCACTTGTATATTTAAATAAATGCAGCTGTAAAAATATATATGAACGTCTACAATGCCTCAGGAACATACGCAACCCTGGGAGTTAATTAAACAAAATTTCAATACGAGTACGCAGCAATCTTCACAAGTAAACAGAACTACCATTAAAATAAAGACTGCCTCTGTATAGCTTGTTTACCTCTGAATAATCGAATTACATAAATAGCGTAATTGAATACTCGTCTCCTGTAAATCACAACAGGCATATTACACAGATTTCGATACCGTAGCCTACATAACAAAATATAAAAGACACGTATTGCGTCCAAATATTTTCATCCAATTCTGGTCAAGAAATCAGTATTCAGTGGTGACTCTGCGATAAATTAAAAGCCGCGCTACCGAGTGTTGTCGGCGGACGGGAAAAAATTAAATTCCTGCGGGACACTGGCTAGCGGCGACGCGCACTCACGTGGGTTCGCCATTCTTTCACACAATTTGACATGCTCTTCGCCACATACACAGGCAAAGATGAGCCGTTAATCAAAAGTAACACCTGCAACCTATAGCGCGATTTGCTTAAGAGCCCCTTCTTTGCTAACATATTATTAGTATAGAAATAAGAGAACTCTGACAAGAAAGACACTATATTATAAGTAATTTGCACGGAGCGTGGATATCCTACTACGAGTATACTATAAATGTTATAGTATAAGATATAACGAATTTTATGTCACATCTTAACCATATGTTTAGTATCTACGAATTAAACAAAATGTATTTATTTAACTTAAACTTAGGGAACATACCAAAACCACGTAACCCATTTTTTCCAACTTTTTACCCCCCTCCCCTCCCTTCGTGACCATCCGTAGTATATGAGAAGACCCCCCCCTCCCCCCTAGTTTTCACGTGGTAATTGATAAATACGGTTTTCAATACTTTTTTGCAAAAACAGAGTTAAAAAATAATAATTTTGCTTATATTTGACGACTTTGTGGCGCAATGGTTGCTAAAATATTGACTACGTGACAAAAACCTATCCATTGTAGAACTGTAACAAAAATATATTTGTGATCAAATTTTTTTTGTCAAAATTCATTTGTTTACTTTATGTCTTCGTCTTTGGGTCACAAAAATATATATGAGTACCAAACAACTCATTTGGTCTAGTAGTTTCGGAGAAAATTGGCTGTGAAGGGCGGTTGCCCAGACACACGAGTGATCCTATTAGGGATCCGTTTTTCATTTTTCGTTCGGAACCCTAAAAAGGGCAAAAATAAATAACATAAAAAAATAAAGGTAAATACATAATCAACGTACGGAACCCTCTACAAACGAGTTTATCTCGCACTTGTCAAGTTTATTCCGTTTACGTTTTCGTTACCATAATTTAAATGCGATAAGGCTGCCCTTTGTGTTGTATATTCTTTGTTATACTAGTACTGTAATATATAATGCTCATAATATTATTTGGCATACAAACAATAAAGAGAATAAATAAAAATAAATAAATGACTACAAAGAGAATAGTAGAGAAAATTGTACAAAAGTATTGTTTATTTCTTTAGAAAAACTCTCTAAGCAAACGTAAAAATGGAGAAACGAAAGAGAAATTATTTACATATAGCATACACGTTGAGTTTATTTTACGAATAATAAACATTGACAATTAGTTAGTTATTTGTTTTTAACGTACCTTATTATCCTCATTCAGTTGCATAAACAACATTAATTTTCCTTTTACAAATTTATCGGACAGAAGATATCGCAAAGTCATCCTATGTGGGTTTCGATTTTCCATTTCGAGATTCCTCAGAAGTTTAAACAAACCTCTCCATTCACCAAGACTACTGTGCTAACAATGTCATGTTCGGGGTAATATTGGATCCAGATATCGTTACTTTTATAGGGTTGTGAAAAGCCTGTGCAAAAAACTATCGGACAAACTTGAATTGTCTAAAAAGGTTCTACTTTATCGTTTTGATAAAGGGATTCACGAAAAGTTATATACGTTCTTAGAAAAAGGGCCTGTGCTTGACTTAATTGTATGTACATGTTTCTTTCTTCATTAATAAATAGGTAGGTCATTTCATAGTATTTACATTTCATATTATTTCTTTCATTAACATAAAAATTAGAAGAATTGTCACCACAACTGAGTTACCTGCTAAGAAGACCTACTTAAGAGTAGGTAATAAACTTTTTTGTGCATTAGTATCGACCTCCAAACACTCCAAAGTCAAAGAAATAAATTGACTTTTTATGAAGTTCTTTTTGTTTTTGGTAGTTTCTTAATTTTAGATGTGAATAGCTACACTCTTATTCAGATTAGTGACGGCGCGTCTATTCGTTATTGTTATCATTTGACCTTTATACTTTTTAGTCTTGGTTTGGTTTTGTACGCATTTAACATTGAATCAACGGTAATTTGAGCGATATATTTGATCTTAAACCTAACAATGGCACTGTAAAAAAAGAATCTTGAAAACATAACAAAAATTCTACTGTAATTCATATTTCTACTTGCACTAATTTCGGCCAAAATAACTCTCGAATCGCACACTGCTATCAAATATGAGGTCTGTGAAATAGTGATCATAAAAATAGTACTCAATCAAATTCTAATATTTAAAATGAAATTAATTTTTTTTCATAACACAATTTAATAAACTATTTAAAGCCAAATTCAGTCTACTGAATATGAACTCGTAGGTAAATTGCATTCGGAAGCTAAGAACATTTGTTAGTGAATTTGAAATTTACTTCACATTTGGATTACACTATGTATAACCTGATTCTGTTCACATAAAAAATGCTTTTTAGATGCTTCTGACTTAATAAACAACTACATAACGTTTTCAAATAAACTGCTGTACCTAACGTTCGTAATGAGATTTAAACTAAATAGTCGTGTGTAGCAAAAACATTTTAAGGGTCCAGAACAAGGGATCACGAAATGACGTGTCGTCCTAAATATTTGTTACCTCCATCAAGTCAGCATAGCGTGCGCTGGCTACCCGGCGACCATAAACTGTAAATGTACGTTGAGAAACGTGATGCGAAGGTAGACACGAGGATGAAGAAAATTTTACAGGCACTTCGTCTATAATAGATGTATAAAATGCTACTTACGTTTACAATTTAAATACCTAAGGAAATAAGCCTATCATATTATTTCTTGTACTGTTTTAATCCACTGATTTAATTATAATAATTACATAATCCAAGCAGAAAAATGACCACAAATCTTCATAAAACTGGCGCATTTTTAAATTGGCGGTAAAGCCGTTTAAATTGTCGTTTTACTGCAACTAAGGTAATCAATTCCATTAAGGCGTAGGTAGAGCGTTCATCTCTAGGGTACAAGCTATTTCAGACTGCTGATTGCAAATGTGAAAATTGGATCGCATAATCTAAGTTAATATTCAAGTGGTTGCGAAAGCAATCAAACTGAACTTGGACGTTTATTAGGGGAATATGGAACTTTGTGTCTGTTTTGCTAACCGATTAGTTTCAAATTGATTTTGCACATCGTGCAAAATCTATTTTCTTAATATTAAATTGTTCGTCCTGGCTGAGATCAACGCTGAACCGAAGCCGCTTTACCTCTAGAAGCTTCAGATTTCAGATGAAGGTATCTTGTGTTACTTATGCATCGAATATATTTTGAACCAGGAAATACCCTACGCTTCGCTTCGGGAACTCTATCTTAATAAAAAGACAGCTACAACTCGAAAAGATTCATGAACGGGATACTTTAATTTACAGAATTTTTTATTTGTATACCAATTCAAATAACTCAAATGCTAAATGTTAACCTAAGTTTACTGAAATATATCTATGAAAACTGCATTAAAATCGGTGAAGGCATTTCTGAGATTATCCAGAACAAACGCACAGACAAAGTTGTGGTCTATAGCGTTAATAACAAATACCCTTAGTAATAAAATTAATAGTTCTTCCGAAATATCTTCGTGCGCATCTAGATTGAGGGCCCACGTTTTTTTTCTTGGGGTAGCAAATTGAAATCTATAGAGGATTTAGTTAAAACTTAATGCAAACACTAATAAATTTCTTAAACGTGAATTAAAGATGTTATGGGCAAATGGTTTTCAGTATTGTATTGTATTGATTCAGTATTGTATAGATCTTATTCAAAACCTGGTGCTTGTTTTGTTGTGATACGTTGCTTAGAAGCCGAGATGTTACAATTACAAAATACAGAGAATAGTTAGATCTTTAAATATTACAGCAAAAACTATAAGAACTCTATATTCTACGTACTACGTAATAATCTACGTACGAAACCCTCTCCAAGCGAGTTTAACTCGCATTTGTCAATTTTATTCTTAAATTCTATATCTATACCTAATACCTAATTATATCTTTTCCTAGCATACTCAATCGCAAGATGAATATCATTTTAATTAATGAGTAGAATTAAAAGTAAGAACATATATTTATATAACAAATTAAATTAAGTCGTTTTCTGCTTCAATATAATCCTGACTTTAATTATGATAACGTTTCCATAATTATCACGTAAATTGAATACATTTTCAAAATATGTGAGATGCATGCAACGTACATATTGCAGTTCAGCTATCTCAAAGTTTACTTATATTAATTTCATAAAATTAGATTTCCTCAGAAAAGCTTAATTAATGGAGTTTACGAAGTTATCTTATGATTTGATTTAATACTAGAAGTGATTATAAGTTTCGTATTTTAATTTGCTGGTCTAGAAACTTAATCATAACGGATAATAAGACCTGTATAATTAAGATAAATACTTTATTTAATAGCAAACCTCATTTATCAAAGAAAAACTTATCTCTGGAATTTCAGTATGTAAAAAACTATATAACAGGGCTAATTTAGCCCAAAAAGTTTAAAAGTATAATATTAATTAATAAAACAATACTATAAATATTCACTCATACTTTAATTACGAAAAAGTTTGCTTTATAAATAATAGAAAATCGAATTTCCCTAATCATCTTTTTCAGGAGCTTGATGCCTAAAATAGATTTCGGAAAACCAGATTTATACGCCCCTAATTCGATAATTAACACGACCATAACACGATTATATAATCGTATATTATATAATTATATGATCGAACTTTATCCGATTTTAAAAGTAGATTTTCAAGTAAAAACTTGGCGACAAATAAAGTCACTAAACGCATTTACTTATAATAAAAACAATAAAGAAAGAACAAAAGCTATCAAACAGATGCCTTTTTCCCACGCGGGCAATTTTTTCATGAAAACTTGAGCGAGTTAAATGCCTAATGGCAGTGTGAAAAAAGTACGATGAAATCATGAGGAACGTACATGCATGAAATATGTAGGTGATGTCTAACCATATTTTTTTGTACGCCAATACATTAGTTAGGACATAGAATTTAATAAGGTTAAGTTATTGAAGTGAAAAATTTTTTAGCCGCGTAGAGAAATTTTTGCTACAGGAAAAACCTATGGGTTCGCGTCACCGATGAATTCGACATGCTCGTGACGTGACGTATTGTGCATATACAAATTATACAGGATGAATTTTTTTATGTGGGCGTGGATGGCTAAAGTCGAAACTATGAGGAATAGCGAAAATTGGTCAAAATAAACTAATGAAAACTAAACTAATGTAACTAAGTAATGAAAACTAGCCAAGTCAAATGTAGAGCTTCAATTACATGTTCTTGTGACTAAACTTTTAGGATTTTGTACACAGATATTGGTACCCATTTAGATTTCAATTCTTTTTTTTGGACATGACTCTCATTTCACTTTTATGGTTTTGATGAGATGAAGTAATACATAAATATATACAAGATACGCGCAAAAAACATAATTAACTCTTTCTGGTAGTAGGGTAAAAAGGCATCAACGATGCCTTGATGACCTAGTAGTAAACGTGAAACATCTGTGTTGGACCGGAAAATGATAAGGACATATCACGGTAAATTCTACGAGGAGAGCTAGCTAGAGGTTAGCTAGGAAGATTAAAGTAAAGGATGCTTGGAACTACTTACATACCAAAAAACTCCTTGTTGACTGATTTCAGAAAAGGATGTAGTTCTCAATTTGATTTGGGATTGTTACCATATTTATTTGACACATTATTCTGCTACACATCACCATGTGGAATTGAGGGAAATCCTTAGATCTTATAATTTAATTTGACGACCCGCGTGGCGCAATGGTTACCATGCCGGATCGCCGCACCAAGGGTCCTGGGTTCGATTCCCAGCGAGGCAGAAATTTAAATGATGAGTTTGAATTTCTGTTCTTGATCTGGGTGCGAGTATCCTTGTCTTGTGTGTTGTCCATGGCACCCACGACACAGGGAATCCTAGTGTGAGTGTGAAGTTCCTGAGTGTGAAACTTTATTTATTATTATTAAATAGATGTAATTCGAAAAACATTTCGAAGGCTAGTTCTTTCTTTATCGTATTTACCTACTACCAAAAATGTTAGATTTTACGGTGTATAAAATTAGTAAGAAATAAAAAAGTCATAAATCACTAGAGGCAATTCAGCCTAGGAAGTATTAAAAGAGGAACAAAAGCTATCAAACGGATGCCATGTATCTCGCGGGAGTAAGTACAGTGTAGTCAGAACATGTTTATTTTTGTAGTGCAAAGCGCGATGACTTGGAATAGTCGGGTGACAGATTTATAACAGCTATAGAGGAGATAGAAGATTAAAAATGTTAAAGAATATTGAAGGCAAGCGGTAAAGTAAGACGTTAAAACTATACGCTTAATAAAATGATATCTATTGAATATAGGTATGGTATAAAATAATGTATTAAATTCACATTTCTTGGATTTTTATTCTATAATAATAAATGGCCAACGTAATGTAATTAATTAAACGACTAACATAATTTCAAAAGTTCCTTAAATCTAATGACAAAACGGAACGGATTGACGGCTGTGTATCTCAGTCTCTATACTCTTGACTTGCGAACTAAAGGTGCCAGGTTCTATTTGTTGGAGCCAACGTCTATGTTATGGAGAAATGCTTGTTCTCGGATTTAACAACCGTAGGGGTTGATGGGAGGCCTATGTCCAGCAGTGGACCTCCAAGGGCTGATGGATGGATGGATGAATGGAGGGGTTGATAATGTCTTATTTATTTAATATGCATTTGAAGTGGATAAATAGTTTCTGAACAAAGCTACTAGTATATTTATTAATTTAACAATGGATTATATTAATAATAACAATGGATTTCCGCAAAGTAGCGCCTGATACTGTCAACTACAATTTATTATAGCCAATTTTCAATGGTTGGATAAAATACGATAAATAATTTATTAATACCTACAGTATAGTGAAAACCGAAGCTGGAAACCTCGTTTCGGAGTTGGAAGCCTTCAATTACAGGAGCATCCGGTGGTCCGGCCTTGTTTCCGGGGGCCCAGAGAGCGCCGACACTCGCTCCCCTCAGACGGCACTCTGAGAAATAATAAAATACAGCCTGCTTTATGTATTCGTAATTTTTAACTAGTAGTTTTAGTAACCAGACCACGCTTAATACAGTTATTATTAATTTGGAGTTATACTTCTTAAGGGGCGTTTGGAAAAATATATGAGCGTAAAATTTTTACAGTGTTTATCTCAAAAACATTAGTTTTCTTTTCAGCTCTTCTTATTAATGTTATGATTTTGTTTAAAACGAATATTATCGAGACATTAATAAAATAGAGGCACTGTAGGTAGTAGATTCCTCTTTAACTAGTATATTGGATTTGATTCCATTATTTAAATCTTTTAAAGAAACCAATCCAAAATTAGAATAGGTAAGCAATGTTTCTGCTTGTTACCTCATCGGCTGCTTTAGAAAACTGAAATGAAGCATAAAATGAGGTTTCTCTTGCCTTTGTTTCCAGTCGGGTTTAAGGAATACGAAATGTCGAGAGCGTATAATCAGGCCTATTTGCATTTTGTTTAGTCCACCTCACAGTAGGTATGAATGCCAACGAAGTCGCTGATCGTATTTGCCACTTTCTAAAATAAAATATTGTACTTTATTGCCTTTTTTATTTAACGGTTTTATTTAGCTTGCCCTGTTTTGGTCAAATCTTGCAAGCTGAATTAAAACTACTTCCTTCCACCCTAGGAAGTTGAAATTTTGCATATTGCTAATGGTTCCGATGACAATACATTTTTATGATAAGCATGACCTGATAATATTTTAAGGCTCCAGACGAGGGAACTCCTTAATGGTTAACACCACGGTCATTTCATTTCATTTTTTTTCTTTAGTTACTACCATTGTAGTACACTTGCACTATAAAACCGTTTATTTACTCCACAAAAAAAAGAAACTTTAGTGGATGAATCAATAGATTTGTAAATAACCGCCAAACGAGCAGACGAGCCATCTGATGGTAAATTATAATACATCACCTCAACATAACCGATACGTTGCCGGCAAAGAAGACGCGAACCAACATATCCCTGGCTTTTAGACACTGAGACCGAAAATGTAAAAAATATCGTATTTTGCGTTCGATTTTAGAAGGAGGGTGACCGGTCCAGCAATCTCAAATGGCAAAGACCATTCACACAGTCTTGTCCAATGTCCATTGTTCAGCAAGATGCACCACAAAAATGAGTTCCTTGAACTCAAGATATATGGATTGCCTTAGTAGTTAATCCATCCAATTTGCTATACCGATCAATTTGTAATTAGCGAGTCTTGAGCAACGAATCTTGAACTCAAAAATTTTAGCAGCAAATATTTTGTCTTTACGGAAATATTCACAACACGGTTAAATTCAAGGAAGAAAGGCATATTCAGAGAAGTTAGACAAACAAAAACAGGTCAATCCCAAATCCAAATCCCAATCTTTCGCGTCTGAATAGATTCGTTCCTGTCAATGTCAAGACGACCCGTGTAGCGCAATGGTTACCATGCCGGATCACCGCGCCAAGTGTCCTGGGTTTGATTTTCAGCGAGGCAGAAATTTGAATGATGAGTTTGAATTTCTGTTCTCGATCTGGGTGTAAATGTGCTTGTCTTTATGTATTGTCCATGGCTCCCATAACACAGGGAAGTGTGAAGCGTTATAATGTATCCAGGAATATTTGCGGTTCATGAGGAAATTTAGCCTTAAGAATTTTCGTATACAATTTAAGTAATTGATAATTATTTACATTTCCTAATTAATTAATTTTATTCTTAAGTATATTTAGATTCGAAAATAAGGGTAATTTGTTAAGGATGTAGGTAATGCTTTTCTTTTAGTGACGATTTTTATCATTTAACTTCTACAGACTTCGTCCCAAAATAAGTTTGGTATAGTAATAACACCACACACATGACAATATTATGTATTGTAATATTTAGAATAATGCGGACATCTCGCAGGATTTCTATACGAAAATCCGCTAAAACAAATCGACGAGTAACAGCTTCCCTGTCTAACACAAAGCTTTGCAAATCACCTTGCTTAGGCCGCCGAGAAAATGTTCACAGTGATAAACTACAAATAAATGTACAAAGGTACGAGTTTACACACGTTCTACGCAATTTTGGTGTCTTGCTAAGCTTTGTTAATTACGATGATTAGAACTTCAAAATAGTGTGCAAATGAGGAGCAAGTTTACGAAACACTGTGACCTATTGACTATGAAGAATTTAGGCCAAGAATGCATTATCGCCTGCATTTTTGTGAAATAATGAGATTAATGAGTGACATCCTCTTTAATCGACTTTAATTTGCCTTTAGTCAGGTTTTTGCGGCCTTCCGTAAGAAGATAAGACTCGTACTCTTATTATCTTAATTAATATTTTCCGTTTCCAATTAATTTAAATAATTATTATTTGTTACATATACTCACAACATTCTATAGTAAGTTTATGTTTTTAAATAGCGGAAACTGCGTCAACCTATTACAGCGTTATTGCCGTCCGAAAAATAATCTGAGTTAGATACTCGTAAGTCGCGCCTGAACAAGTTTTATTTCAAAACTTTTTTTTGACTAGTCCGTCTGTGCCTGATTGTGAAACAATTGCTAATTATTTCATGTGCAGAAAAAGCAAGGGTTTCCCGAAAAGCAGGGTTGGTAGTAAAGTTTTTTGGAGAAGTTATTCGAAAACATCTCAAAATGACATTACTATTCAACGTCCAAAATTAGGATACATTCGACAATGTTATTTGTTTATTTATTTAAAATGTTATGTACACAAATAAAGTTAAATTAAATTGACATTTAAAACAATAGTACATAGCCTACATAGGTAATCTTTATGTCTGTTTCTCCTTAGCTTTACGATCTTGACCTCCATTTTTGTCCAATCCTTGCATAACAATAGTGAAGTTAACAATCCCTTCAGGTTTCATTGACTTTTTATTACAAAACAATTGGGAATTCTCCGTAAATTGGCCAGGATCGCAATTATATACTGTATGACAGTACTGAGCAGTTGAATTCCCCATGCCATTGTTATGTTAAAAGCAACTTTGTAAAACATTTCTTTACCACGACCCACGTTATCAACAGTAATGGCCACCTTTTCATCACCCTTGTTCTATTTTTAACCTTTCATAGCATCCGCGGCTTCTGAAATGATATACCGATGACTTGTCTCTCAAAACCTCACTGCGGCGCTCTTTTCATATCTCCGCTTCAATTTCCCGGAGCAATTTATATGCACTTTGTAGCGGTATGCATTCAAAAGCACCTCGCTGGAGCGCTTGTTCGTGAAGAGTGCTACTGTTAAACACGGTTTTTTCTGCTGAAGAAGCGTCTTGATGACACCGTTCATAGTTAATGAGCAACCAGTATCCGGAGGGCGTTACTGTGAAAATTACCCGCTCTTTAGAGGCCCGCCGTTTGCCAACTCCCTTGAAACCGGTATGACGTGAAAGGAGTTTCCGACCGTACGTTATTGTTTACTAGTGGAATGACTTCCTTTTATCATGCACCTAGTAAATGTCCAAGACTACAGGTTGTTGCGTAGTGAACGGTCCAGTTCTTTAGTCTACGCAAACCTAGAACATAACGGTCTCGTAAATAGAACTTTTATCAAAAAACCTTGCTTTAGAATCCTTTCAAAAGAGTGCATTGAAAAACTCCTGTTTTACAACTTGAATCCTTCTTATCTTTGGCTCTAAAGCAGACTGTTTGCATCAAGATTAAACATAAAACTTGAAGTTTTGCCATCCTGAAGAGCACATTTTATCTATCATAACCTTTTCGAATGTTAATGAATAGGTAGGTATTAAAATATTATATTTACAACTTATTACACGGAAAACTTTTGCGTTATGGTTTTCCACAATACACCTTTATGGTGGTACTCGTGGTAACCGTAAAGCAGTTATTGACACTGTTTATTATTCAATTAATACAATAACTAGATATTTATTCATACATAATTATTCAGCCACTAGAA
This sequence comes from Thymelicus lineola, assembly GCA_963932265.1. Classification (NCBI taxonomy): domain Eukaryota; kingdom Metazoa; phylum Arthropoda; class Insecta; order Lepidoptera; family Hesperiidae; genus Thymelicus; species Thymelicus lineola. The sequence goes on along the minus strand of OZ010683.1, from coordinate 11,231,788 downwards.
TTCATTACATACAATGATGTTTAAATAAATATAGATACGTTATGCCCTTACAAATCAACTGAAAAATCTGTTCCGATGTCCGCAAGGCACGCTTTATTGCTTTATCGCACGTCTTTATCGCTCTCGCGTCAAAACTACATCGCTATCTCTTTCTTCACCTGAATAAGAGTTCCCAATTGGGAACTTTTTGAGTCACACAACGCGCGCGCTTATGATATATCTGTCTCTTTTTAATATATAATATCATTGATTACATACTACATATTCAATGTTCGAACTCCACGTGGTTGAATATAAACACCATTCAATTAGATAGTGTATTTTAATGAAGTGTATGTATACCTAAATTCAAAACATACAATTACGCAAATTAATCAAGCAATAGGTATTTGTACAAGGAAATATTATAACAGTTAATTTGAAAATGGAAATAAACTTTCCGAAGGTGTAATATTTCAATAAAAATATTCTTATTTATCATCATAAATAAAATTCATTCTGGCTAAATAACGTCCATACATTTCAATTGATCCAAGACTGGCCGCGGCATTGCATCCAATTGACCTGGCTCAGTACGCGAAGAATTTAGCTGTCTGCTAACATAAATATACTTTATAGTGTAAAATGTATTTTTAGTTATTAATTTTCTCTAAAACTCAGTAAAATATTACATTAACACGTGTAATATATTGCATGTAGCGGTAAACGAATAGTGGAACTAGTAAAACAGTTATGTTATATCTAATACCTTTGAACGTGCAATTCTTGTATAAATAATCTCAGAGTCTCAGAAACGGCTCCAACGATTTTCATGAAATTTAGTATGCAGAGGGTTTCGAGGCGATAAATCGATCTAGCTAGGATTCATTTTATAAAAAACTTCGTTTTATCTGTGTTTTCAGGCAATGAAAAACTGCTACAATAGACTATTTCTGACATCTTTTGGCGAGTAGCAACACTAAAGCTAATTCAGTAGATGGCGTTGTTAAGCAACACTAAACCGAGCAAAGCTCGGTTATCCGGGTACTTCGTATTAATTAACATAACACACAAAAGGATCAACAACTACGATCCGAGAACATCTGTAACATAAACGTTCCATAGCCAGGAATCGAAGGCACCGTCTTACTAAGTCATAATTAAAACTGCAATATTATTAAAATTTACATCTTACACTCCACAATTTAGCTGAAATTGGAACAATTTATTTTTCATTGGCGCCAAAGAGGATTTTGTTTAGGTACATGCTTCCTTACAGTTTTTAGGATATTCCGTTACGATGCCTTGTATTCAGCATAATTAAACCATAGTATTCTGTGACTAAACAGACTTCAACAACTATGTTGAGACTCAAACAGACACAGATACACATAACATTACGTTTGATCCTCGACGCAAATATTAAACAAAGAACATTTACATCCTTTCATCATCTTAAACAATATAAATGATTTCCTTTTCTTTGTTATGATTACGACCGCATCGCACAGTGATACATCATCGTAAAACCTTTTCCGTCATACATATTCCCACCGTGATACTTATGAGTTATGAAGAAGCCTTGATATAGGTTTACTTATAAATAACGTCACAAGTACTTTCTAGTTAAAAGAATAAATGTTCACCACCTACTTTATAAGAAACGAGTACCTAACCGCCCTCGCTTTGCTTCGGTTTTCTTTATTTTTTACACCTTGGGTTACATTATTGGAGTTTTATTAAGGATCCCTAATTTTTTGAAAATCTAATATAGCCTATGTTACTCGGGGATAGTGTAGCTTTCCAACAGTGTAAGAATTTTTCAAATCGGTTCAGTAGTTTCGGAGCCTATTCAATGCAAACAATCAAATCTTTCCTCTTTATTATTAGTATAGACTAGGAAATCGCCCTCGCTTCGCTTCGGGAAAAATAGTAAAAAAAATGTAATATAGCCTATGTCACCCGGGAATAATGTAGCTTCCCTACAGTGAAAGAATTTTTCAAATCGGTTCAGTAGTTTCGGAGCCTATTTAATGCAAACAATCAAATCTTTCCTTTTTATAATATTAGTATAGATAAATGGTAATCCTGTCACACATAATCACTCGTATTTTGTGGTTCATAATATACAGTACAGAATGGTAGAGATTAAACTTGTTACCGTCATGAACAATTTGCAACAATTTTGGAATCCAACATGTTGTAGAAATGCAGGTTGTTTGCGGAACCACAGATTCCATTGCATTCAAGCCAACTACGAAACTTCTACACGGGACGGGAGCTGTCTCAGCAGTTTCGCTAAATTTATTCATTCGACTTCGCTATTTGTAATGTCCATGGACAGTACCAAGTATCTGATAATCTGGATAGATTGTTCTGATAATTATCAACTTTAGAAATCAGATTCTGCGTATTCTATTCATGGTTGGCAACGCGTCGGTAATGCGGAGATATATGAGATGGTGACCATTTAACTTCAGCTATTCCGTTCCGCTCCACTGTACTCCAATCGCATCACACACTTCCTTCTAACATTAGTACCTATGTACCTTTACTACTTGTGAGACACATCATCTATACTAATATTATGAAGCTGAAGGGTTTGTTTGTTTGTGTGGTTGAACGCGCTAATCTCAGGAACTACTGGTTCGAATTGAAGAATTATTTTTGTGTTTGATAGTCCATTTATCGAGGAAGACATATATCAGGAAGGCTATATAACATCATATTTTAGTAGTTAGTTTTTTCCAAATTAACGCGAGCACAACTAGTTACATAAAAAATGTTATCGTAATATATTATCGCACATTTCTTTTCACCATTACAGTGCCTAATAAATGCAGCACTTCAACAATATTTATTAAGTACGGAAGCAATTTCCGGTGATACACAAACTAGTATAAAGAAACATACTTAATCTATTAATTATTTATTCCTTAAAATGTAGAGCACATATCGTAAGTATTTACGCATAAGACATAGTTAAAAGAAGACGTAACGTTAACCGTCTTCGAACACTAAAAATAATAATACTATTGAAGTAGAGCCAAGTCCAACCTAGTACGAGTATAGTATTATGACTGCTAACAGAAACAGTTGTCTATTCTCTGTGGAAAACGTCAGTAACAGATGAAGATGAAAGGAAAAATGTAATCAATTTAATAAGTGTACGACTAGATCTGCAGTCCTCGTTACACAAAGAAAGTAAGTAGGTACCTCCTAGTTTTTCACGCGGGAAAATAACCGTTCACATGTATTTGACATTGATATAATTGGCAGCAAAAGTACGTCCGGAAACATTGAATGTATGTACCCAGCTCACCTGTACGAGTATACCTGTTATACAATTATAATAGGTGAATAAATTAACAAAAATTTTAACATCAAAAAATATTTGTTAATTTATGACTGACTGACACACAAAGTTTTAATGTTTTGAATATATCGGACCAACCATCCATCCATCAGCCTTTACGAGTCCAGTGCTGGATTTAGGCATCTCTTAATTTGCGCCAATCTGTCCAGTTCTGAGCCTTCTGAATCATATCATAAATCTAAAAGTTGTTACATCCTATTACCGAAAATTATTAAATTAAGAATTATTAAATCTGACTATAAAAATTATAACATCTGAGTGAAATTACCATATTGATGGCAGTATTTTATAGTAATACCGATTACCGTTCAATTGTTTTCAGAGCGAAGATCGAAACAAGGTACACAAGTCGAGCGCTGGTTGTTGAATAATTCTCGCTGCAATATTTTCAAACTGGATATTGTGTGACGGTACTCATTCGTTGGTCGTTTATTCGACGTCCAATGATTAATATATCCTCCAATATGGCCATTGAGTGTTACGCGCATGCGACTTATTATTAGAAGAACAATATACAGGACAGCACTCATTACGGCCGCTTTTCAGGCTCATTGAAGTGTTCGTTCGGTTTACAATATTAAATGAATGGCGTCTGTGCTCTCCGGTCCTCTCATCAATGTGACGTTATAAAAGTCTTAATTTCAATTACAAAGTCAGTGTTGTGAAAAGATGGCGAAAGACAGTTGTGATTTCAGTAAGTTTTGTGCAATTTATTTACATGGCCAGTATTCATTGACCAATTTCAAATATGATAGTTAGGGTAGGTCAGTCGTTTATATTAGTTACTCGTAGTGTTTTGTGTATTTAATTAATTAAAAACTTTTAAAAAGTTGTTGATTACTTAGCTTATAAATAAAGTGTTTAATGAACCTTCAAAGTACTTATACCCTGCTTGGACCAACGGCTAACTAACGTCAGGTCTAGTCATTATGTTGAATGATTGACCACAAGTTGGAAAAATCGTAATGTATTCTGTACTCCAACTACTTAAAAGCTTAGGCGAGGAGTGGCTTACAATTGAATTGGATAGGAAGACATAAACTATCGGAAACCTTAAGATGGTCTCAAACTTATCACATTAGGATTAGAAAACTATTGTAGCACATATATACAAGTCCAAGTATTGAGTTGAGTACTGGAGTTTAGCATACACACATAACGTATAGAAACAGCTCCTTTTTATGCAGTAAACAGTGATTATTCAACAACACTAAAAATAATGAACCAATTATATGTCGCATAGAACATCATTTACTTAAGCGTAGTAATTGAAATTGGAAATCTGTGATTGTAGTAAGCAAAAAGTGAATTGGAAATCGAATTCAAACACGGTATTGGTAAACAATTGTTTAATTTAAACCGCATGCTATTTCAGATAAAAACGAGGAGGTCGTTACAGCAAGTAAAGTTATAAGTTCAGAAAGTGGTTCCTTCAAAACGTAAGTAAGTATATTTGTTCAAATGAGTGCACTTTCATATTATTTTGGGCTTTTCAAAAATTAATGGAGGTAATCTTTTACTTTCTATATTAAATTAGTTACGTACTGTATCATTGATTTTAAAAAAAACTTATTATGAAATAATTTCCTGGCCTTTCTTTTAATGGGTCAAACATATCCCATAAATTAACCAAAGTATTATTGAAAAATACATGTGTTAAACACAGGCTTACTTTGATTTATCAGGACGAAATGTAACGTTTTTACTAGTACATCCAACACTGTATAACAACTGTATTATATCATTGACTACAACCATTTAAGAAGTGTAATTCTACTGTTTTTACATGTAAGACGACATTTAATAAAAAATAATTTGCGGTTTACCGCATTAAATATATTATCCGCGTGGTTCAAAAGAATGAAGAAAAAGCAACTTTGATTTATGCACATTCATAGATGTAGGAGTATATAATTATTATTATATAATTAGTTTTTATGTCAATTAACTGACAAATGAGCATAAAGACCAATTGTTAAGTTAATGATCATACCTGGCTACATACGATGATAAAAAGTATCCTATACGTTATTCTAGGCATTAAGCCATAGATGTAATTAAAAAACGTTTTTTAATTACATCTATGCATTAAGCTGTTATGTTTGTGTGCCAAACATCTATATCCGATCAGCCATTTTTGCGTGATTGCGTGACAAACATCCAAACATCCAAACTCACAAACTTACACATTTATAAAACGTATTAGGAAGATATACTGATACAACCTGCGCCCTCTTGTTTTGCATTCAGAAACTTATGCGTTAGCACCCGCATTAGAATAGATTGCTATTCACTTTTATGAGGCAGTATACATTTATCTGAATGATTGCCAAAGTAGACCAGCTTGGCGACTGACTTACCTCAAAGCAGCATACAGCAGTGATAGCCTAGTGGTTAGAACGTTGGTCGCCCGAACGCGAGGGCCCGCGTTCAAATCCTGGCACGCACCTCTAATTTTCAAATATTATGTGCGTATTACAAGTTAATTATCACTTGCTTCGGTGAAGGAAAACATCGTGAGGAAACCTGCACACCTGAGAGTTCTCCATAATGTTCTCAAAGGTATGTGAAGTCTACCAATCCGCACTTGGCCAGCGTGGTAGACTATGGCCTGTACCCCTCACATTGTGAGAGGAGACCCCGAGCCCAGCAGTGGGACAATTATGGGTTGTTGCTTTGCTTTTGCTTTGCTTTATACATTTATACAATCCTGTTTACTCCATTTTATAATATTTAACGTATAGTTTTGGCCTCGTTAGTGTTATAATTAGTACCTACATATTATTTGTAGATGTAGGTATGGTTTACCTATCTCTTAATTATCAATTAATGTAATGTTTTAGCCATGAAGATGACAGTACGAAACAAGACAATAATTGTATCGTAAAATTATTAAGCGCTCTACCCACCGCACCCGAGCTGAGACAATATACCGGTGTATTAATTTGTGGTAAGTACCTCAGCCAATTTCATTACTTAGGAATAAATTTTCTACACGTTTCTACGCTTAACCTGGAAAAAGTAAAAATAACGTTCCACTAAGTGTCTTCTACAATTTATCACTAGGTGATAAGCTAATGGACTGAAACTTAGTCTTATTCTTGTAAAGGTTTGAATCCTCCTACCTTTTTAGTAGGCTTATTATTGCTAATGCTGACTTAGCAATATCTTAAATACCATCGGATGTAAAAGCTTTTATTGCGTAAGCAAATGAAAATTATTTTTTTTTCCTCTTGATTCATTTAATTTCAAAGATTGTAATGTGGTTTTTATCGATAAGAATGTTCTCCAAGTATTGCCGCAAAAAACAATGTTTTCACCTGCTACCGCTTAACTTATACAACATAATACAGTTGAATTTAAAAGAAAATTGTATAGATAGATACAGTAATAAACACCTATAGGTAATAATGAATTCCATTGATATCAGGCTGAGTAGCACAGAATCTTGGATTCTGCGTGTTCTCAGCTAGATTTTCTTTGGAGAAAATCTACTAAGGTAAGAATATAATAATAAAGTCACCCTTAGATTACCTAAGCTATGACATGGGGTCCTTCAAGCAGCGGGTCTATCGTCATCTTCTTGGCCGGCAACGCATTGATGACCCCCCTGGTGTCGCTAATGTCCATGGGCGGCGGTGATCATTTACCATCAGGTGACCCGTCTGCTCGTTTGCCTGCTCAAAGCATAAAAAAAAATCTATTACGTGTACATAAAAAAATGTGCCACAAGCAAGGGAAATTGTCTTGATTAAATATCCACAATATATCAATCAATATAACGACAATAATTTCTAAGACCTATTGTCCACGGTGCTTCATTTGACAAAACTGTAGAACAGTAAATATATTTAACATAGAAAATATAACATTAGAAATAGTCAGCGAAGTCACTCTTTGCCCACATTGCATTACGGTCGAATTACAACCGCAGAGCGGGTCTCCAGTATTGTACTTAATCATTCCGGCATTGCAATGTCGGTACGCGTTATGATAACATCTTGTTTAATATATCAGCAATTTTACTCAGCGGATTCTTGTATCATGTATCACTCTTGGAGTCTTATTAAAAGCATACTGTATAGAGTTCCTACCTACAGTGCCTACGTATGTCTACTATAATATGTTATACCAATAACCTTGTTTGCAAGAATTTGTAGTCGCAGCTAGACTGCGAAACCCCTTGTACTCGTAAACGCTTAGTAAGGACCATAATCCCGATGCACATTGGTACATGCAAAATTAATAATACAACGTTGAAACTCTAGTAATATGCAAACGGTTTTGATAAAGCACAGAACAATGTTAAGTTGTTTGATTTTCTTGACCCGAAAAACAACATCAAAATGAAATAGTAGCAGATTTTACACGATACCTAGACAAACACAGTAGCAAAAAACACATAAAAAAATTATGTTACAATTATAAGAAGACCATCCCAGCCACATTCTGAACCCGATAGTATTTAAAAATGAATATACACACACGCTTTTACTATTTTATAAAATTATACTAGAGTTTAATTTTTGGAGATTCATTTAATTCTAAAGTAGTTATTATTAAATATGTAGCACTTAATTTAAAATAATTTAACTTTCATGTAAACAAAAATTCCTGCAACAAAGTTTTTAACCGACATCAAAAAAGGAGGCGTCGCGCATTTTCGAAGAAAATTAAACCGATTGGGCTTAACTAAGCATCATAACAATGAATTACTCTTAAAATCATATGCTGTGGATTTTATTTTATCTAAAATAATTTCATTGTTATAAATTTATAGTCGTAAAACCTTTTTTTTTTTTTTTTTTTTTTTTTCCGGGGGGGAAAATGCGTTACGCATACCACCCGGGCGCAGGGGGTACCCGAGTGGTTATGTGGGACTCCCGTATAGGCTAATGAGACCCACGGTATACCCACTAAAAACCCCCCCATCTTCCGCCTCGCCGCCTTGTGACGGGGTTACGGGAACGCTTTCGCACACATCCGCGACCCCGCCAACGGCAGCCGCCCACAAGCGGCTCCATCGCGAAAGCCCGAAGGCCCTCCACGATGGGCGCACCAGATGGTAAGATGCGCCTCCCTCCTCGGCCTCCACCAGTACTGTAGCAAACTCCCCCTGAGTCTGCTACTAGGAGGCCATGGATACCAGATAACTGGTACCCGGTGGAGGATCAGGTCTGTGGTTCCTCCACCGACCACATCTCGGCCGCAGAGGATAGGGCAAGCGGCGCACCGTAATACCGACATGCCTCTTCCTCTGCGGCCCCACCAATGCCGTTTCGGCGGAACGGCCCCGCCAGCTCTCAGGGGGTAGGGAGAGTGGCGCACCGTAATACCAACACGCCTCTCCCCCTGCGATCCCTCCACGGCCGCAGAAGATAGGGAGAACGGTGCACCCTATCTTCCACGGTCCCACCTCCAAGCGCGTCCGCAGCGGACTTATAGTCGTAAAACCTTGGATATGGAAATTTTTAAACTTTGTGTGGGACTACCATTAGTGATTAGATGGATACCCTCTAGCGAAATCATTAAAGTTTCCGTGATTACCAAGATAATTTAGTTAAATAACCTAACCGTGTTAACCCAATTAGGAGCTTAACATCTTAAATCGTAAAATAACTATTTTTTATTTTATTTTATTTTATTTTTTTTAACTTATGTTTTCCAGTCCACAGTACTGTAACCAATGAAAAATATGCCTGCACCTAAAACCACTGTCTTCTGTGAATAGGATATTTTGCAGTAATGAACTCGAGAATGCTATTTGACCTTCGCATTTTCAAATAAGTGATCAAAAGTATGCCCACGAGAACCTTAGGGTGAATATTCAAACTATACCAAATTTGCAATTTCTAGTGAATAAAAAATTTAAACTTAGTTTGAGACTCCTTTCAATATTTTTATATAATATATACGTATGTACTTTAGTATGCGCATCGTTTATTTGATACAATTTTTGTGTAAATTATGTATATTTTTAAAGAAAATGACATCAAAACTCATTACAGGGACCTATTAAACTGTTAGACCTTACATATTTAACAGAATTTCAGTAAATCTAGCGTAAATAACATACATTTGCCAACTGTGTTCAATAAATTGGTTATCATTTATTACTTCATTATAAACAAAAACGTAATTTAAGGTATAAAATATATATAAATTCGTTTTCAAACTTTTGTCACGCTGCAAAACTCATCACCAGAACCATCACTAAACTTCGTTTTTTCGCAGCAAATACCCTTGATCATACCGCCACATAGTAAGTCGCTGCCTCCCCGTACTTCAGTCGACCGAAAAAAGTAGCAGTGGTAATTCTCACGAAAAATTTCGCGCCAAAAATTTCGATAATTCTGAGTGTTGACCATGTTTGGTCCAGTTTGTGTTTCATTACAAGTCCACTTACAGTTGGGTTCATATTTAAAATTTATATCTTGTTATTACATCAATCCATTTTATTTTGGTTCAATTTAAATTTTAAAAGTGTTCGAAGTATATACTGCTCACAGAAAAATGTATAATAACCCAAATGTATGAATTTGTCATTGCCGTGTACTTCATTACCGTCGTTTACCGTAACCTTTTAGTCGTCACGGTAATGAATGAAAAATAACGGTAATGACTTATGTATTAACTATTTAATACTATTTAAAACTAATTGTTTTTATGTCGGTCAGGAAATTACAGTTAACATCGTGCTAATAAATGCTTTATATTTAAAATAAAATGGCACGCCCTAAAAAGACAAAAGAGGAAATTTTAGCTACAAGAATAATAGAACACGTAAACGCTATGCTGCTTTAAAAGAAAATGAAGACTTGTAATAAAGAACTTAAAAAGGTTGCAGTGAACATTGAAAAAATCCAAGATGAGCCTAGAGAAGATAGTAGAAGATAGTATGCTCTTGGATCAGTTCCGTTAAATTTTGCTGTAAAAGGAACTGGTACTGATTGTACCAGTACCAGTTTTGTAACTGTAAAACGAAACATAACATTTTCAAACTAAGGTCAAAAATAAGACATTTACGATATCAAGAAGTAAAAAGACCGAAAAATGAACTTAGCAGTTTAAAAAAAGAATGCAAGAAGTTAAAGATACCGTTATTTATAAGATACTTTTAAACACACATAAAAACAAAATAACAGATACTAAAATTAACACTGGGAAGGAACTTTTGATGAGACACAGGAAAAAGAAACACAGGAAAAATTATGGCCAAGAAACAATTTAACACAAAAAAGGAAAAGAAATGGTATAAATATTCGGTGACGCGAGCAGAGAGGTCACCTGATGGTAAGTGATCACCGCCACCCATGGATATTATTAATACCAGGAGTGTCATCAATGCGTTGCCGGCTCGAAGAAAACAATAGACCCTCTTCTTGAAGGACCCCATGTTATAGTTTGGAGGGAACACCGATCAGGAAGTTCATTCCACAGTTTACACTGCGGGGTAGAAAACTATGCGAGAATGGAAGGTGGTATTGATAGAACCTGGTACACCGTGATGCACGGTGACGAAAATTAACCGCAGGGATTAAATCAAACAGTTTTTCAGAACAGTCCCCATTGTACAGACGATAGACTACGCAAAGAGAGCTTACATCTCTCCACAACTCAAGCGACTCTAGTCCGTCTGTAAGCTTGGAATCGTCGATAACGACGAATGGCTCGCAGTTGAATTCGGTTGAACGGATCCACTTGGCCAGCTAGGGCTCTGGCCCAAAGGTTCCTTTCCGTTCCTTCCATTCCGGACCTTTGGTGTAGGCAGTAGGTGGGTGCTCTATGGCCTTTTGTGGCCTGGGTGGCCTTTGCGCCTTACAGAGCATTAGCCTGTGCTTAGGCGTGAAGTACTGCTTAGCTCTGTTGAGCAATCCCAATTTTCTTGCAGCTAGTTTGGCCTTACTAACCAAGTGGTCCCGAAACTGAACTTTTTTCGAAATGTCGACACCAAGGATCCCAATACTTTTAGAGAAGTTAAGAAGAACGTTCTGGAACTGTGGTGCTATGATGAATGGGGCTTTTTTAGCGGTTAATGCGCAAACTTGTGTCTTCTCGGTGTTGAAATGGACTAAATTTAGTCTACTCCATTTCGAGACCCGCTCCAGAGATGTCTTGAACTCTCGACTTCAGACACAAGTTTTATCATCTTCTCCTCAATCTGCACCCGAGAAAGATTTGCTCCCCGATGTCAAGTATATCATTGATATTGATTTTGAATTGTAAATTGGAAGGCAGGATGTGTCATAAAAATTATTTAATTAAGGTAGAATATTTTTTTATTAATTAACTTCTTTTTAATTTAACAATATAAAATAGCATTATTTACAATATGTTTATTTTTTTTAATTAATACATTTTTTTATATCATTACCATATCTTAATATTTCATCTCCGTACACTCAAAAATTCATTACCAAGTATAGGGTTCATTACCGTAGCTCGTCACATATTTTAATTAGCAATAACTCTTTGAATGTTTTAAGTACAAACGTGCCTTTTGGTAATCTACTAAATAAAGTTACGCCAAAAACCATAACGCGATCAAATTCAAATAAAAATGAAATTTATCGTTTATCGAAAAAAATGCGTAAATATTGTCTAAACTGAAGAATCACCCCTTAAATCTTAAAACAATAATTTAGTCCCGTTTCGGCAATCGGTTGAATTGACAATTTGGACACAAGATTTGGTATTTGGTAACGTAGGACTTTGGTTTTTGTCTGTGTTATATTTTCTTTATTCCTACATATTATTATATCAACTAAGATTATTAATTTCATTACAATTTAAAGTATCGTTAATCATAATGTATTTTCCATATTCTTACTTCAGATCGAACAACATTACGCTTACTAAAGAAATATAAGCTAGAAACTAAGTGTTAAAATAACTATTTATCGCCCCAACTCTGAGTCACTAACGGTTACTTATATCGCTCCTTAGTACAGAATTTGTATGGTGATTCTTTACTAAGGAGCGATTTGAGTAACCATTAGTGACTGAGTTGGGGCGTAAACTTATTCTATGGGTTCAAACGAACGTCCCTCTCGGCCCTCTTGACACTTAAGTCGCCACTGAACATAATTCAAAAGTAATGTTTTGTTTTCAGGTGTCTCGATATGGGGTTCTTTATGGTTCATGTTCAAAGATCTCGTCGTCCCAGGGGGATACATTTTCAACCTGAGTGCTGTATCAATATCAGGCTACATATTAGGTCACACTTTGGAACGATATACGACAATATGCCCTATGGTGGGGATGACCCTCGCTGGAGTCCTCTTCAGAAACCTCGCCCCTTATAATCACTTGGAAGATCCTATCACAAATACCATCGATTTCCATTTGAGGTAAGATTTATTATAATTATGTATTATATGCTGTATTATCTTAATATGTATAAATTACGTGTGTCGTTGTTTGTCCACGATGGACTCTTAAACTACATCAAATTTGCACACCGTGTGCAGTTTGCTCCAACTTGAAAGATAGGATAGCTTACATCTCAATTTATAGTCGTAATATTATTTATGATAAGCATAATTTCCGCGTGCGAGGCTGCGGGCAATAGCTAGTATCTTATACGTATATAACATTACAAACTGATTTAGTTGCGAGTGCGACGCATTTGCGACATCACGGTGCTGCGGTGCTAGCAGCGCTAATTTCCCGGATATTAAAATGCAATGGGTTTGCAAGCTTTCAACGATTGAAAATATTTTTTACCTTTAGACTAAGGTTTTTTAATGTATTTATTTAACCTTTAGACTAATATTTTTGTACTTAGAAAAATGTACTTCTCTCATGCTTATTCTAGGTTATAATAATAACCGGGACCTGTGATAGAATGGGAATAAGTTATAATGTCAAATTGATATTTTTACTTTTGTCTACTTTTTGTGAAATCTACGTTATATTTTTTGTGAATATAATTAGATTTCAATACTTGAAATTAAATACATAACTCAAGTAATACGTAAGTAAATACATAAGTAATACATAAATCGATTATTTTGCGCATTATTCGTATTTTCCTTTAATTTATATTTTATTTTATAACTAATCAAAAATAGAGCTGACGATCCTAAACACTAGCCAGCTATTTAGTTAGTGACAGTATAAAACAGGACCCACATATGGGTGGCCTCTACAAATATTTGCTTATTGATAGGCACTCTGAAGCATCAAGGAACATGTTCTGTCCTACCTCGATTTAAATTTAAACTGATACTGGTATGTCTTTTATCAGTCTTGCGATAAATACAAAACATTGATTGATATAGTTTATGAGATTTACGATCACGTCGGTCGGTATGTTTTAATTTATTATAACGATAAAGTAATAAAGAGTCTCACAGTTCAACTCATCTAAATGATACAACAAATTTTTTAAATCTGTTCTTCTTGCAACTAAACTGTAGATGTTTGAAAAATTGTGTTGTTGCAGTTATTCTTTCAGTGAGAAAAAGATAAAGACTTAAAACTCAAACCTATAAGACGCTTAGCGCTTCATGTATTTTTCTTCTCGATACGGTGAAATCTGTCTATAAATAAAATCAAAATGATATTTAACTACTATCTACTTATACAGTAAACAATGAAATTTTTTAAATTATTTGACTATTGAGGATAAAATTTGACAGAAATATATTTTATAAGGAGATGTCAGCTAAGAAAGCTTTTTGATATTCCAGCGATGAATGAAGTCCGCTGATTTTTGAAGCAAGCACAATGAAAATTTGCATTTGTTTTTCTAGTTAAGCATTATGACACTTTTTCCAACATTTTTGGAAAATCTACCCAACGTGCTCTGCAATTTAACAAGTATTATAAGTAAAACGATATAAAAATGTTGCACCTTAAATAAGAGGGAAATAGCTATTATAAGTAACTTTATTTCGCTATTTTACAAAACATAAAAAAGAATAATAATTGTTATTATTTTGTTTGATTATAATTAGTTACTTATTATTGCTTGTTAACGTTTTTACCGGTTGTTATTTTACAGATCGGTTTAAATGGTTCTAACGTTCGAAACATTGTTTATTTTTTTATTAGAGTTGCTAGATAATACCAATAACTTTTTGTTGCAGACGTATTTACCCAGTAATTATTTTGACGAGAGGACCATTAAGTTGGAACTGGGAATACATAAAAAATAACTCTGTGAAAGTATTTTCGCTAGCGACTATACCTTGGATCGTCGAGTGTTTATCAGTAGCCTTACTAACGCACATGCTTCTTGGATTCCCTTGGTACTGGGGTAAGATGATATGAGGAAACGATAAATACACATACCAGATGGACATAGTAAACACTGTTTGTGGATATTCACAAAACCATAATATCATATTTTTTGTCGTACTTCTTATTAGGTACACTGCTAAAGATTGTAGGAATTTGTTAGTCATGAAAGTTCAACAGTAAAGCTTTTATTAAATTGAGGTGTCGAAAGTTCCTACATTTAATATTTTATTAATAAAATTATAAATTGACGCTACCTGCTTAAGTAAACTTATTAATGTGACAACTAGCGATATGTCTAAATTAAACATTTAATATATTATTTTAACACAATATTTTATCTTCCCATTTAATATTATATGCAGATTCATTGTGTCTTTGTCCCAAGCCTTTTTACACTGACTTTCCCACGTACCTCTGAAACTCGCAATGCAGTTCAAGGCAATATCAATGGTTTTTTTGGCAGGCGTCCACCTTGGGGCTATTCTGGCTTCAGTTTCCCCAGCTGTCGTGGTGCCAACTTGCATGGCACTAAATGTCCGAGGACTGGGCGTAAAGAAACAAATTGCGTTGTTAGTGGGCAACGCCGGAGGACTAGATACAGCGTTCACGGAAGGAATGTTCGGAGTGATCAACAGCGCAATATTTTATCCATCGCCACCTACTTACAGGATAATAAAGGTAATTCAGATATTAATATGAAAGCGTTTTTTTACGTACATTCATTGACTCTATCTCTTATTGCCAGTAAGAATTATGAAGGATAAGGCTGTTAATCTATACTTCTATACTAATATTATAAAGAGGAAAGATTTGATTGTTTGTTTGCATTGAATAGGCTCCGAAACTACCGAACCGATTTGAAAAATTCTTTCACCGTTGGGAAGCTACACTATCCCCGGGTGACATAGGCTATATTATATTTTTTTATACTATTTTTCCTGAAGCGAAGTGAAGGCGATTTCCTAATATTATATAAACACTAATCGTTAACTGCACTTATAACACCTATGTAACTGCACATAGTTACCTTTCATAACTATAAACCTGAACTAATAATTATAATTAATCTCCTCGATCTCATTGTATAACTGCATATTGTTACAATAGTTGCTGTTGCGCAGCAGAGTTATTGTAGATTGTAGGTTCGTAATACCTATACTAATCACAATAAGTCTTTCAGGCCTTCCTGGCGATATTCGTCGGGATACTACTTGGAATCCTGTGGGGTGTATTAGCTGATCTGGTCCCCGACCATAACGACTTTTACGCGCCGACTATAAGAAGTTTGCTTCTGTTTTCTGGCGGATTGCTTGTATCTTATGTCAGCGCGTACTTTGGCTGGGGTGGTACAGGTGAGTCTAGAAGTTACATTTTTAGCAAATAATTAGTCTAAAAAACCGGGCAAGTGCGTGTCTGGCCACGCGCAATGTAGGGTTCCAAAGTAGTAAGTTTATCGACTATTACTCATTAACTACTCATTAACATAGCCGTAATTGTTTTCCCTGTAAATTCATCATGTTACTTATTTTTGGGAATTTTTTCATTTGTCCAACTCCAACCGTTTATCCGGCAGCGGGGACACTTGACTCTAACCAAAGCACTTTAAAGCATGAAGGGGAGGTACACTGAAATTTTTTTTTAAATATTTTATTCTAAGATTTTAAAGTTTTAATAAATATGTATATCCGTGCCATATTACGGCTTTCTAGCACTAAAAGCACTTTGCTTCGGACAGACGGACAAACGGACAGACGGACGGACATGACGAAAATATAGAGGTTCCAATTCTACATCAGAACCCTAAAAAACATGGTTATCAAATTTACTTCAAATACAAGAGTCTCAGAGTTTAACATCGAATCTGATAACTTCGAAGCACTGTTTTTCGTCATGGTCTGGGTGACCAAAAGCATAATTATACCATAACGCTGCAAGGTACCTATGGATTGTTCAGTTTACAGTCCAATCCCTATAAGTTGGCTACCATCTATCGATAACATCCGGAACTGATTGTTTAACCGTGCACCGGGCGTGCAAAATATTTTGCCACCTATGTATCTTTTACCGCGGCAAAGAGACTTAATTCGTTTCGATGATAAATTCGATGATAAAATAATTATATCTACGATTGACACAAGCGATCGCACCATTACGGCTTCATTCTCTTTAAAATAAGTCATTCGTTGGCATTGCTGGTGCTTATGTTTAAATAAATAAAAAATAACAATTCAAATGTGTAACACAGGAAATAAAAACAATTGTTCTGTAAACATTTATGTCAACAAAGCAACTTGAATCATACATCAACATCGCGTAAAGTGCCACAAATCAAATTCGAGAGATAAATCCGGAGCAATATCCCGTACGAATCGACCGAACAATCTCATATAGGTAGCGGAATCAGGCTTTCCTTTGATCCAACCGATATACGAGTATAAAGGAGCAAAAACCTAATTTAGCTCTAGAGAATCCAGGTGCCGACAGTTGCAAAGTACGTGTCCCGCCTGCAAACGATGCGAATACACGAATGCAGCCCGTAAGAAAAAACTATCTGCCATTTAATATTGCCTTTGTAATAATGAAACGGTTGACAATTTTGTCTTGTTAGTAACAACAAAAAGTAGGCAAAAAAGTCATGGAGTATAGAGTAGAAGGAGAGCCATCTCTGTGTATGAAGTGTACGTAAAAACGCGTCCAATTACGGGGGGTGCGGTCTACAACAGCTATATTCGAATATCTATTTCTCAGACAGTAGCGCCATTCATTACGGGTGGCATAATTCAGTAAACTACACTACGTCTACCACAGCTATGTTCATATCGCTCTATTTCTCAGACACTAGCGCCATTCTAGAATGAATGGTCATTATTGGAACCTCTATTTTCAGTAAACCAGTTCAGTTCCCCTCATATGAGATGGCTCTCCTTTTACCTCTATACTCCATGAAAAAACTAAACACGCGCTACTGTGTCGTGTCGATGACTTCATTAATTCATGCGTCAACTGTTCTATATCGCTCGCGTTTCTTCATTGTGCGCTCCCTATTATACAAGCACTGTGACTTATTAAGTAAGTGTGTATGTACACGGTGACGTCAAGATACAGCGTGAACGGGAAATGTGACAGGAGTGGAACTCACAAGCTATTCACACAGCTACAAACTGTATTTATGTTCAATGTTTGCGCAGTTGAAACTCCTACTCTTAAACACGTGCAGCCCGAGTTGAACCCACGCAAATAAAATGCGCAACAAATCCACAGCAACCTGAATTGCAATGAGTTGGCGAGTATGGCGACGCTCGAAATACTCGTATTTCTAACACACTGAGAAAGCCATAACTCCGTACCAAGATAAACAATGCTATTAGGTACTATGAAAGCGAATTACTGTGAAATTACTTTAGTATTCCTTTCCTGCATGATAAACTCTCCGAGACGACGGCTAAACCAAAAATAACGTTTATAAAAAGGAATATCAGTATATCTGTATTCCTTAGTTTTCTTTCTTTTCCTTCTCACTTTCTTAGCCGGCAATGCATCAGTGATGCCTTTGGTGTTTTGCTGATGTCCATGGGCGACAATAGCCACTTACTATCAGGTGGATCGTCAGCGTGTTTGACGGCTATTTCCATAAAAAAGCTTTGTGAGTTATTTTATTTTAAACACAAGTATTTTTTACAACCAACGCAAATATATCATAAGATAGTGATTTACGCCATTACAAAGTATTTACTCCATTACAAAGAGCAACATAAGTGTATGAATACGTCATTAATACAATGAATATTATGAAGAATACAGTCAGAACAACAATACGGAGAGGAAGTGCCATACGACTTAGGTACATCCCATTGTTTTAATATGAGTGTTTTCAATCCAGTAATTGTTTCTTAAAATGTATCAACTATTTTAAATAAAACATTTGAATCAACCTTTATAATACTACTGTTGACATTTCTTGAATAAAAGTTTCAAGTAACAAAAGTGACTAAACATTGAATAAAACTTAATTGGATTTTGGCTGAAACTAAAGTGTATAGTACCAGTACGTCCAGTAGAAATATTCGCTATAGAAATTATATTGCTGCCCTGCCACACATATGGCTCAGGAACGTATTAGTGCTTTCCAAGCGAAAGTTTCCTGAGTCATATGTGGTTCATCGGACAGGGAACGTGTTAATCCCTTCGATATTGGCTGAATTTAGTAAATTCATCCCCTTCCCTAACCTAAACCCCCCCCCCCCCCCTTAAAACCTTCAAACAGCCAGTTTTATAATACACAAATCAAACCTAAAAAATATAAAACACTCTTGACTAAGAAATCAAAATCGGTTCATCCGTTCGAGAGCTACGATGACATGTAGATAGACACACACGTCAAACATATAACAGCCCTCGTTTTTGCGTGGGGGGTTAAAAACTGATGGTGAAAATATATTGAATGTTTCGATCGCAATGTCGAACAGCCAAAATTAATACAGCAAGGCTATTCTTTTTGTAACTCGACAGCGGAATCCGCGATAACTTTCAAAATTGAAGTTCGTGTCCGAGATCTTGATATGTCATTTTCTAATCATCTATTACGCACTTGCGAAGTGAAGTGAGTCTCGAACTCGAACGTCAAACGACTAAAAATTTGACACATAAATATGTCATTGTCTAATCATCTAGAAAGCACTTGAGAAGTGAAGTAACTTTCGAACTCTAACTTCAATTTTGAAACTTATCGCGGATTCCGCTGTCGAGTTACAAAACAGAATAGCCTTGCAGGTCCCTTCTTCCTACCGACGTCAGCTTACTGACGACAACTTATTGACGACGCAAAGGTGTTACAGGTATCAATAGAACACGAAGCGGGCATGTGGTATGCTATAACAAAATAAGTTGGACAAAATAATAATATCATTATGGAGATTTTGTTTCATAAATCTACACAAATAAATAAAATTGGAGCGTCTGTTAGTAATATTAAAATAACCGCTTTTTACTAAGTGCATTTGGATGTATCACGGTACATATACCAAAACAACATTTTTAAAATTTTTTGTATGTCTGTTTGTTTTGGCTAATCTGAAATGGCTGGACCAATTTTGACGGGACTTTTATTGGCAGATAGCTGATGTAAGGAGTAACAAGGTGTAACTTTAGCTATTTTTATATTAAATTTTTTTTTTAGAAAAAACGCAATACTAATTACGCCGGGTCAGCTATATAAAATTGTTATATATTTTTATTTTTTTACCCTGTCTGCGCAACTGCGATAAGGAAGTTTCACTTGAAATACCTAATAACAATTCACAGGTGGTGTGGCCATTATGATTTGCGCGGCCACCGCATCCACAAGATGGTCGCGACGTGGGTGGCCCATCAACAACAACCCAGTATCTGAAGTTTTCAAGTTGCTGTGGAGGATCTTCGAGCCTATGTTGTTTTCACTTAGCGGATATTATCTCGAGGTAATTGAATAAAGGTCTAATAATTCTAGATAAAAATTTCATATCATATTTTACTTCTAGCTATAATTAAAATTAACTATAGCTAGAAGTAAAATATGATATGAAACATTTTAATCTATTTCTTTCTTTCTTTCTTAAAAGATAAAACAGACGTTATTCTAATTATTTTTTCATTTATTATACAAATTGTTTTAATAAATTAAATAATTAATATGAAATTTCGCGTGAGTGGACAGTCAATCCATCCATCCATCCATCAGCCTTTGGAGGTCCACTGCTGGACATAGGCCTCCCCTAATTTGCGCCACTCTGACCGGTCCTGAGCCTTCTGAATCCAGCGGATACCCGCTGTCTTCTTCAGGTCGTCAGTCCACCTGGTCGGGGGGCGTCCTATGCTCCTTTTTCCGAGACGTGGGCGCCATTCAAGGACCTTTCTTCCCCAACGGTTATCGGTCCTTCGCACTATGTGGCCAGCCCATTGCCACTTCAGCCGGCTAATTATTTGAGCTATGTCGGTTACCCTTGTTCGTCTACGGATCTCCTCATTTCTGATTCGATCACGTAGAGAAATACCGAGCATAGCCCTCTCCATAGCCCGCTGCGCTACTCTGAGCTTGTGGATTAAGCCAATAGTAAAGCCAATAGTAAAGTAGGACAGTCAATAGTACTTGTTAATGCTTTAAATTCGTGAATTCGACTATAAACTGACCCCAGGGTGGTCTTTTACGCCCTAAGGAGCGATTAAAGTAACCGTTAGTGACTCTGAGTTGGGGCATTAGTCTTTTCGTTAAATTATGTGTTAGAATTTTTTTAATCCATGTTTAATGTATAACCAAAACCTTAGAAGAAAATTATACTTACAAACATGCAGTTTGCAGGACCTTACAAGGTTCACATCAATAACACGTGGGCAGCCAGGTACACCCTAAGTTCTCTATTTGCTTGTTTTACGGCCAGTATCAGAACCAAACAATTTCGTCCGCAAAGAAGTCAATTTAAATGCTTTCTTCTATCTAATTCTCGGTGCGTTTAATGTTATACCGAACCGGCATACAAAAAAGGTAAATGAGGATCGCCCCCTAACGAGTTAGCACCATAACACTTATCCAGAACAATCGCCGATGAATCACAAATGTAGTACAGAAAATAGTATCTGAATCAAACCGTTTTGGAGAAAAATGGGTAACATTCGTGTGCACTAACAAAATAAACAACATGAACCTGTATCTATGATTCAATGTAACCAATATAAAGACCTTATCAAATTAAAGATATGTTTGTTCAAATAATATATGACAGCATTTAAAGCAGATATCCATTTAAAGTAGATTGCGGTATATAATAATTATAGATAGCTACTAATTATCCCCTAATTGAGTAACCGTAAACCCGTAAATATTTTAATAAACGAAACTGCGCGCATTAATAATGCAATTCTGGTGAAGGTAATGTCTATAAGCACTATATCCGCATACTATAATATGTAACCGATCACACTGTTTCATTCACTAAATCAAAACTTTTTATATTAAAATTATATTTAATAGATATTTAAGTGTAAAAGTTTGTGAAGATGTTTGGATGTTTCTTTCACAATCACGACACAACTATTTAACCCATTTTGCTGAAATTTGTAATGGGTATAGCCTATATACCCTGGATTAACACATAGGCTACTTTTTACCGCGGAAATATTCAGGGTACCCGCGAGTTTTGTAAAAAATCGATCTCTACCGCGGGCGAAGCCCCGGGGAAAAGCTAGTGTTAATGATAAGGATTATCAAGGTAGTTAAATGTCATAGGGATGTATCGTAGTAAACTTGAGGCAATATTTGGCAACTGTTTTCTTTCAATTACTCAACATAATTATATGTATAAAGGATGTTAACTAAATGATCCCATTTACACATTATATCGAGTGAGTACTAGGGCAAAGGTTTCTCAAAGCAAAGCTAGGTCGGTTACTAGTTTAAAATATATTCAAGATTTAATTTGGGTGTTGTCTGGCGCGGGAGCGTAATTCAATTGTAATATTACGCCTGTGCATTCTCGCTGGTGCTGAAATCCATTTACGTAGCGCCTCGAGTCAACATGGAGTCTAATCTGTCTTGGTCCTACCCAAGCATTACCCAAGACTTGTTTGTTGATGTTATCCAACAAAAATTTTTCATCTATTGTAAAAGATCTTTCGAAATAGTTATTTAAAAATAAAATGTGTTGTGATGCGATGGCTAAGAGAGCACAGACTAACTGAAAATTGTATGAGATTAAGCATAGTAAATATATCTAATATTTAGCGATAATTTAAGTGGCCTTTAGGAGAAGACAATTTCTTTTAGTCGGTATGTTTTTACTGCTAAATAGTTTCTTAAAATTCGTCATTATCCGTAAATTTGCCGACTTCCCAGAATTCGATCCTAAATAGCGACACTATCGAATGGTGTAATATTAGAGGCTGAGTTTTTTTTAAGAACGGGATCGATTCCTGGCCAGGAATATTGATTTTTCAAAAATGTAATGATGCAGTTTTACTTTTCATCAAAATCGGCCCTGAGATTCCTTTGAGCATTTTTCGCTATTCCTCATAGTTTCGGGCTTGGCCATCCACGCCCACTTGAAAATCTCACCCTGTATCTAGTACTGTAGTAGGTACCCTGTAGTAGGGTAATTATACGGGACAAAAACTTGTGAACGACTAACCCTTTGTTCATTATACTCTCGCGAAGGGAAGCCGCACGACCCATCCAGTACAGACGTGTAGGGTTCATTCAAGTTAACTAATTTAAGTTTTAATTTACAGGTATCACAGGTGTCTTTGCAAGATTTCGGCTTGATAGTGGCTTGCATATTCTCAGCGCTGATTCTTCGCCTTTTAACAGCATTCCTGGTTGCTATAGGCAACGAACTATCTGTGAAAGAGAGCCTATTTGTCGCTGTAACTTGGATACCGAAGGCTATAGTAGAGGTATTTTTTTATTTTTCTCTTTTTTTAATAAACATCTAGTTTGCTCTGTCGATATTTTAAAGAATTTATTAAATAAGGCATCTATCAAACTACGATGCAAATTACGACGTAGAAAAGCGCATTTCGTGCATATGATCGTCAAAGCAAAGCAATATACAATAATACCGTAAACTCGAAGTTTGCATGATTGGTCTTCCATACATACATAGATAGCCATAAATCGTCAAGTTTACTGGATGTCGCATTAAGTCCGCTGCAAACTTGATAAGTAAACTTGATCGTGTCTGGCCAGCTTAAGTCAGCAAAAATATGATTGCTTACAATATTCTTACACATTGAAACTGATCTTGTAATAAAAACAAGCTATCCTGCTTCTGCAGGCTGCTTGCAGTAAAAATAAACTCTTAAGTATATTATTGCTCGGAAACATTAACATGATAAAAAAATACGCATACGTTTGCATGCAAAATGTTGATTAAACATTACTTTATCAATGTGTACCTAGCCAAAAGCAATCTGGAAACGTTGGCTCTTGAAACACTTAGGTAAAAACATTCATAAAATTAGAAATATAAGTTCACACTTGCCAGAATTGAAAATTAAATTTCGTTGCGAAATTTCCAACAACTCATAACATGTGTACAAACTTCTGTCGCCTGATAACTCGAAACACTCCAACCATGACATAGTATGCAAGTCTTAGTGCACATATGCTACATACACTGCGTTACTCAAATGCAAATAATTCCCTTGAGCTTTCCCTGTAACATTGCAAATACGGCTTGCTGCTTGAATGGCAGTTGGAAAACTTGTACGCGAAGAAGTGTTATATTATGTGAACTTTCTTGCCTCATAATATCATGTTCGATAAATAATGAGAAACTACACATCCTTCACTTCGGTACACACTTTGTATTTATATGGATTTTGTTATACTGTTTCAAAATTCGATGATAACTAAATGACATAGAAATTAATATAATTAATCCAATACCAATAATTATAAATACATTTTTAACGGAAAATATTAAAATTAAATTGTTACCTGAATTGGTTATTATATTACTTTTATGGGTCATTTTAAGCTGTGAAATTATGCATGCATTTTAACCCTTAAAATACATGCATAATATCAACGTTATTCGGTTAAAATATTGGCTACATTATTATTCATAAACCCATGTAGGTACAAATAAACACCGTTAAAGTTACAGTATTTCATAATATAAGCACTCATTTATTTTACCAGCAGAAAACTGCTACATCTTACGAGACGATCAGAGGATGCACGAAAGGTTTTTGTACTCAAGAAGCGTGAAACAATATTATAAAAGTAAATAAAGTGTTCCATCCACTGACAAAGCTTACGCTGCACTGAATACTAGCCTCATTGAAGCTCGAAATATTCCCGGGAGAGTCTTACTGCAGAAGGCGATACGGAATCAAAGTCGTCAGACGCTCTGCATTAAGCCAATTTTAGGTGATTACGGTCCTCAAGCCCCTTGAGGATTATGAACTGACGCTATCGTAAGAGCTGATTACACTTTTGCAAATATTAGGTCTTCTAACTCCAAAATAAAACTCTATTAGGGCAAATCTCTTATCAAATCTCTCTTGCCAAAAATGGAGGTGGAATTTAGTTCTCAACTTTGAAATACTCTTCGCTCCGACAAGTCTCAAAAAAGTTGTTACAAGAAGCTCTTCTAATATAATTATATGTATAATAAATAAGGAAAAGTACGACCGAGACTAAACTCATACAAGTATACATCTTTCACGTATTCAACACTGTAATAAAATACACGGCTCAAATTGATACATTAACTTCCACTCTGACAAGCGTGGAACACGTAATTGTCATCCGTTCATGGAAAATTTATATAATCCAGACTAATTTTAACTTCAAACTAGACTTTGACATTTCATATTTTTTGATGAATGAAATTTAATGATCCCGAATAACCCTAATCGTTTGAAAGATTATTTACCCGCATTAAAAAAAATCAAGTTCATACTCTGTGTTTCTTTCGTGACCAACGGCTAAAAGTAACCATGTGTTTTCCTTGTATTCAGAATATTATCAAAAACAAAAATAAATCAATTTTATAAAAACTCTTCACTTTAACGTTTTTCCTCCTCTGTGCCTTAAAACTTTGACTGCAAACATCAAACAGTTGAAACAAGTTTGTGTAATCGTTAGCTCACATAAAACAATTTGCCCTTTACTTCATGGAACATGGTCCATGAAGGTTTCAACGTAATTAAAGTCGGCGCAAAGGAAATTGATGCCTAATTGTTTTATTGCCCGCTCCACGCAAGAGCAATTAATCATGTTACAGCGGTCAGTTCGAGCACGCCTCTCCCACGAAACGTTCACTTAACACCCATACTACAACACTTTTTGTCTTCTGAGTTTAGTAGAATAGAAAAGGAAAGGATAGAATAGAACAAAACTTGACAGAAGGTCTACATGTGGTCACATGTAGTCAAATGCTGATGTTATACCAATTCGGTTGGTATTTATTGACAAATATATTCCATCAACTCAACTCACAAACTCAACACACTATAGACAACACGTACACTAAATATAACACATATAAACACATATAAATATACATATATACATACGCATAAACAAATGTTGCATCTTACTACACTAAAATAATATCTGCAGTTTAATCTTTACCTACTCTTTTTATTTTTACTACCTTTATCTACTGTAATTGTACTTAGTTGTACTTAGTTTGACTTTATATTATTGCATGCTCATCAAGGCTAAATTTATATAGTTATATCGAAACTTCTGCGGGGGGGCACTGGTGACCTGTACCACAGGTTTTTTATAAATACCTACTTCAGGCACCAGGCTCTCACAAAATAGGTTTAAGATAAACTATGTAATGTATTACAATAAGGCACAATTTGTATAACCTATTGTGAGAGCAAATAAATAAAGTATTATTATTATTATTATTATTATTATCTAATTGGACCTATGAACAACTTCACGGTAGTAGTATATAGGTACAGAAATTAAAAGGAAAACTATCACGCTCATGAATAATACATTGCGCGTGGCCTAACATTCACTTGACTGGTTATTTTTATACTTATAGTCATCAAAGTTCAGTCGCTTTTGCGTGATTGAGGTATAAACATACAAACGTACAAACTTTCGCATTTCTAGTAGGATTCTTTTTCTTAGTTTGTCGCGACGTCACTTTAGCAGAAGTTCTATGATCGTTTCATTAACGAATGAGTTACAGTGTGAATTGCCAAGACTCCAGTTAAATTCACTTACGGCATGGCAGTCCAAACAATTTGACTCGAGCTTGATTACTTCGCAGCGAAGTAAGGGTAACGTGAGCAGGACCGTCTTGTAAACTAGTTTTAATTAAAATTTACTTTGGTTGCATATGAGTTAACATTAATATTACTCAAAGAATTTACTTATTCGTTTATTTTAATATTTTTATACGAGTTAGGCTTGAAAGTATTCAGTTGGCCTAGCTTAATGCGGTCGATGGCGGAATACGGATTTACATAGGTATGTAATTAAATGCAAATATTATCTGTCTCTCTTATCCTAACCCATTAGGTGTGCTTGTTAAACAAGGAAATCGCCCCCGCTTCGCTCCGAGAAAAATAGTTAAAGAAAATATAGCCTATGTCACCCGGGGATAGTGTAGCTTCCCAACAGTGAAAGAATTTTTCAAATCGGTTCAGTATTTTTGGAGCCTATTCAATGCAATAAAAACAATCAAATCTTTCCTCTTTATAATATTAGTATTGATGTATTTTGCCCCGTTTTATATGTAGCAACCTCCTTACAAAATCATACAAATGTACAATGCTGAAAATTCAAAACCATATTTCCCATATAGTTACTTTGTTTTTTTTCCATTTACATTTATTACATTACATTATACACTGAAACATTTTTTTGTAAACTTGACAATATCTTGTCAATACATTGTGCTATTATTATCATTTAAAGATAGGGTGACTATGAATTAATTCCGTACAGGTAAAATTACCTTATAAATTATTCCATAGATGTAGGCCTTAGTACCATTTTAATGTGAGCTTTCAAGCTTTTAGCGATGCGGGATTACATTTAATACTGCATACCGTATAAAGACCGGTACACAATCATAAAGAAAATCTAATTGTTTCACACTTTGTGAGGGAATTTAGGAACTGATACCTAAATGAAACTTTTTGACTCCATTTAAAACTAACTTAAGGTAAAGCACAAATTACTGCACATAATTTCCGTAGTAATTATCATCTCAAATGGTATCATGAAAATGCTGTATAAATTATATTAATATGCTTTTTGAAAATTGGGATCCTCTAGTTTGAATAAAGACAGTTTAACGAGCAATAAACACATATAATGTATTAAATACTGCATGCTTCTGATAGAGATATTCACGTAAAATAGTCACAGGAAGGTTGTTATCGATATTTTGATTTAATCTGGGTATCTGTTGCCGAAGTTCATTAGCCGTAAGATTAATTCCTAAACTGATAGACGAAATCGATTCCATAAACACTACTACGTTAAAGTTATATAGTATAGTTTGAGTCATGTTTTAGTATTAACAAGGTAAACACAAAGCTATTTCTCCTTTAGTTTGTAATGTCAACATTTGGCTAATTAAGGATCTAATTTCTGATGGTCGTATATGATTGTTCCATCCATTCTTCTTAATCAATCGATTTTATAAATCTTTACTTGTGATTAAACTGTAACTAATTGATGCCTATTTCATTATCTTATTCGAGAAAAACTATTAATGCAGGTATTTTTGAACGTAATATATCCCACTGGTTTTTATCATTTTGTCTGTTTGTCGGTCAAAGAAACAATGTTTGATTGTCTCTGCGTATGTTCCCTCTAATCCCAAAATTAACTCAAACGATTTGGTTTTTCAATATGAAATGAAAGGCTTTTTTTTTTTCGAGTGTGGATACTAAGACATACAAGTAGGTTTCCCTTAGAGTACTAAGTCTACGATTAGTAACTTGGTATGGGCTCTATCAACTACTGAATAGTCATGATGGTCCCTGCGGCCATAAATAGTTAGCAAGTGTGTGTGTTTTAAAATGACAGTCACTCAGCTCTGTGTTAGACAACTTTATCCCCACGACGTATACTTATAAAGGTGTTTTTTGGATTGCTAAGAATTTTCCCTTTAAAAATTAACCTCAAAATGTTTTAATGTATTTTAATTGCAATATCAGAGCACCACTTTACAAGCGAGCTGCCTTTTTCTTAGCCGAGAGTAAATGATTTAGGGACGTCTCTGACATTATGAATGTTAATGGAAAGTGATTTTACTATTATTGGTGTTTTTGTTTAATATCACTTGTCTCCTTCGGTACCGGATATGCCCTGCCTGCAAAGCGAGAGGCATCTCGGATTCGATTCCCAGACAGAGCAGATAACTAGTATGTACATATATGTGACAGACATAGACATGTGACAGACACATAGATGTGTTTGTTTTCGTGTTATGGGTATTAGTAGATATTGTAGATAGTCTTATTAAGTTATCTTAGTCACCTGCGAGACAGGAAGTCCTAATGCGAGGGAATGTGCGTGTAAGCCTTAATTTTTTTTGTCATTGATTATGATTTCTGGTAATACTGTATTTTTCATTTTTTGATGAAAAAGCAAATCAATCACCTAAATGTTAAGTGGTCGCCGCCACCTATAGACATATACAACACCAAAAGAGTCGCCAATAGATCATCGGTCCTAAAAGAAAACTCTTTTACGAATACACCTTTTGACTTATGTACGCCTTAAAGATAATGGATTAAGCGTGACATAAACTTTCAGTTCCAATACGGAATTCATCTGGTCGTATATTACGGATTTCAATTAGTGGAAGTACTGTCGTTACGGTATCTTCGTAGCTAGAAGCGCTGCGGTGAAGGCCGTGGGAGCAAGATACTTGTAGAGGTATAATATGGAAGGTGTATACAACGTTCTGAAAACCTTGAGTTTACTTTATTTTTCATCTAGATAATCTTGTGGCAGAACGTAAAATTCATTTTGCAAGATTGTGGAATTTAAAGCTCTTTTTTGTTAACAAAGTTAACGTCTTAAACAATTTACAAAACAAACGCATTGCATTTTTGTGTTAACGTATTTAAAGTATTTTTTTTATTCGGGATAGTAACAGCCAACTATAATACAATGAAAACTTAAAATTACAAATAAAAAATTAAATTATACCGTTCGCAAGTAAAGTAAACGTAACTTTTTTTTATATAATAGAATTTTTTGGAACACACTATTCCTCCTATATCACTAGTGTTCGCACGCAGCTTCGCCTGCCGAAACTAGTGTTTTCTTAACTAGTTGTTAAAATCAAACCATTAGCGCGTGATAAGACAAACATCAAAATATCTTCACACTTATAATATTATGTTATTATCTATATACTATCACTTAAATTAGGATCTATCACCTATAGCAGAATGAACAGAGTACAAGCAATAGGTAGGTTACACCATATATCGCACCCGTGTTCCCCATATCAACGTTTGTTGCTATGGCTTCATGAAAACACACCAGGCTTCGGTTTGTCAAGATTCGTGATATTTGTCTACGATACCGTGAAATTAGTATATTTGTAACGTAACAAGATTCTAAGCCAAATAAAATTATAAAGGTAATAACGTTATCTTTTGAAGATTCCACACAACTTGTAATCGTCCTTGTTGGATCGTTGGCGCGAACGCCCTGAGTCTCAGAGTTCACAAAAATCACCCAAAGACTCTACTGTTCTTAAATTGCTACAAAGAACGGAATATATTTATATCAGCAAGCCTCCCCAAAAAATTTAAGTCCACCCTTAACAAAATTTTAATAATGTTTATCTCATAACCTCAGCTGATTCAAGTCCGCCCCCAAAATTGGTTCTAAACCCAAAACTAAAATCCTTGATCCGACACCTGTAAACGCCTGTAAATATAATAATATACCTAAATTTGGTTTTGAATCATACCTTGTTCAAGTTACAAGAGACTTGACCAGTTCACAAGTTTCACCAAATAGCATTAAAAAGATATAATCGAACGAATCAACGAATATAATCAAAGTTGAACTTTTTATTCAGTAAAAAGCTGTTTGTGTAGGCTCACATCTGGAATATGTAGTAGCACTAATTAAACTATAAAATACTTATTAACAGTCATTCAAAACCTACTAATTAAAAGACTTTAAAATATCTTAGTAATTCAGTTCACACACGATTAACTAATAATTTAGTCTAACAATGAGATATTCTAAGAACGGAGGCCTACTTTTAACAGTACCTGTACCTTTGTCATATAACTTACGATATTTTGCCTATATTTTGAGGTGATGTGTAACCACACAGTATTTCCGCAACACTCAGCAAATGTCGGATTGGATGTCGCGTGAAACGTAACTCTATCAACCGCCCCAGCGCGCGTTCGAATGTGTTACATCCACTGCAAACAACTTATCTTTCGCCGGAAATTCTATTAGGAATTTAAACATGTTATGTATTCAATATACTTATTTTGATGTCCGAAAAAAATCCAAAAACCTATGGTATAATTGCATGGTGATAGGATTTTTAAGCCCGGTAAGCTACCAACTTCTTTTCTAAAATTGATCCCGAAATGTCTTTTACGTCTTTCGGTCGGAATGTTACAGAGGCAGAAATATTTAATGATAGTTACGCTTCTTTTGACCGGTAACCATTGGAAATGCCTTTGGTGTTACTGATGTTAATGGGCGACAATGGTCATTTACTACATATAGTGCGTAGCCTACTCCTTTTTCCTAAATTTATATAAAAAAACAATATAAATCGTTATAAATAGTTTTATTAATCCTGAAAGTTCATAAATAAAATAAATGTGTCAAAACAACGCAGCTCGACAGGCCTGGCGTAGTATTTTAAACTAGATTTACACAATGAAAACGCATATCTGGTCACGCTGCGAGCGTCATAAGCTATGAGCCCAGTTGGTGAAAATTTATTTTGATGTAGGATACGACATTCGCGATGTTTTGGGCCACAAAATGTTTCTAAAGTTTTATACACCGAAGCAACCTGCTGCGATGTTTACAACAGACTTTAAAGTCACGATAACAATACCGTTACATTGTCCAAAGAGCACAAATTGTTTATTTAGATTTTAGTTCATTCAGTAACAACTGTATAAATTACAAAACTACTTACCGAACAAAGACATATAAACTTTTTATAACGATAATAGTATTTGTCAGCGAGTTATTGTTACGGTAGTCTTTTTAGTACTCCAATATTTGTTCTCTGTTATTAAATATTTACGTAAGGTTTAAATGAGGCACCAACGTTATAATCCTAATTAAATACACGAGTTAATTACGATGCTAATTGTTATATAACTGTACTGTATAATTACCTGGAATCACACCTGGAATTAATTCTTTTGCACGATAGTTGTAATTTCATCTTCATAACTTTTAAGCTTATTGATTCAATAATCGTAAAAGCATTAAATATCAAAAATTTTACTGATAAGTAGATGATGTTGCGGAGAAAATATACAAACAAGACAACTTTATGTAATACGATTCTATTTGAAATTTTCGGGTACCGAATCATGATTATGTAATTTCGGAGGGTAAAGGAAAGGAAAGGGTTTTAATTTATATGTTTTTATTCTCTGCATAGTATGTTATTGGCATCTATGACTCATGATTATTACTAGTTCTGATATATAAAATATATTTGTTGGCTATTTCCATAAGAAAAACAAACCAACATAATTTGTATATGATTACTAGCTGACTCGGCAAGCTTTTTATTGCCAAACATTTTCTATTATTTGATTTATTGGATTCGTCTCGGCGGGAATAGCAGAATGACTATTAAAATATCCAAAAAAAAACTGTCCTGGCGAACTTTATACCGCCTAACAAATCAATGTCATGTAACTTTTAACTAAACTTTGTGTGTGCATGTTTCCCTTTCCGGTTCAAGCTCCGGTCTAGTTCCGGGTCTGGATCCAGACCGGCTCCCGTCCAATTCCAGCTCTGGTCTGAATCGGGCTCAGGTCCAATCTGGCTCCGGTATGGCTCCGGCAAAGGTGCGGCTCTAGCCGGATCCGGTCCGTCTACTGTCTGGTTTCGAAATAGTTTCCGTTCTCGTTCATGTTAAATTTTGGCTCCCGTTCCGGCTCCCATTCGGTTCATGTTTCAGTCCAGCTACGGCTCCTATTTCCTCTTTATCTCCCTCTCCTTCGCCGATTCTAGTTCCGATTCGGTCCCGACTCCGATCTGGATCCGGATTCGGGAGGCACCCGTCTGATTCTAGCTCAAACCCGGCTTGTTATGCCGGGTCCACACGCTTGGCAAACACCGCAAACACCAAACACAGCAAGCAACACCACAAACACCGATCACAATCACCCACACAAACAGCGCATCCTCACGTTTGGCGAACATGTCCACAGAGTACTTTGTTATATACTGAAAAACATGTCAGTCTATTCCAAACAGACGAACATGGCGGACGACGAACTTGTTGCAGCGATTGCTTTTGGGTTGACCTTTTTTTACTTTAAATTGAAACAAAATCAAATAGAAAAAGAGAAAATCAAGAAAAATAGCAAAATATTGTATTATTGGGAATATTGAAAATATAGGCATGCAAAGAGAAAGAAATATAATTGTATTTTTATCGTAAATAATCTGAGATCCATGAGGCTATCCATAATAGTAAAAATAAATATACCATGTTAATTTTTGTCTTTTACTTACCTCCTCTGTATTTATATTATTTGTACAAAGCAAAGCAAAAGCAAAGCAACAACCCATAATTGTCCCACTGCTGGGCTCGGGGTCTCCTCTCACAATGTGAGGGGTACAGGCCATAGTCTACCACGCTGGCCAAGTGCGGATTGGTAGACTTCACACACCTTTGAGAACATTATGGAGAACTCTCAGGTGTGCAGGTTTCCTCACGATGTTTTCCTTCACCGAAGCAAGTGATAATTAACTTGTAATATGCACATAATATTTGGAAATTAGAGGTGCGTGCCAGGATTTGAACCCGGGCCCCCGCGTTCGGGAGACCAACGTTCTAACCACTATGCTATCACTATTATTATTTGTACAGTACTAGTATATACCGCAAGTAAAAATGACTCCATTAGCTCATAAGCGAACCAGATGGGTTTATACACTTCGTTAGCTCCTAAAACAAACAAAAAAGGACATTGGAAGTATATTAATTCACCAAAATAAGTAGCATCAAATTAAGAAGGTAAATGTAGTAGTAACAAGTATGTACCAGCACCAGATCGAATGGAGTCCTGTTTCTTCTTTAGGTGTCTTCGGAATGTAGCCATTAGTGTTTCCTTTTTATTTTTTAATTCTTTTATATTTTTATTTACAATAAGACTTATCCGCGTCCATGCATCATTGACTTTTTGCCTATTTTTATGATTCACATGTTTAGGATTCCAAATACATGGCTCATTCTGATATGCTTCTAAGAACTTTAGAATTGTATCTTCAGACCAATCAGTCATTGTTTTCTATATTTTAGCACAAATACTATATTCTACGTCCGCTTCCCTCAAGCTCTCGTTTAGTAATGATAAGTACTCTGTGGTAATGATTGTTTGCCGAGCGTTTGGACACAACGCAAACTGCTTGCCGAACATCCTTTGATTTGTGAAGGAAAACCGACAACGATGCCGATCACTGGCGAACACAAACACCAACAGGCAAACAGGTACAAACACCTATCCACATGTCCGTGTTTGTTGTTTGTTGTTTGCTGTTTGCCATTGTTTGCCAAGCGTATGGACCCGGCATTAAATTGTCTATTGTTTTGACAGTTGTCATTTATCATGTTAATTAGTTTTATATTAATTTTCTTATTTTCATCGTGTTTTTTCCATAATTTTTATAATTATTCTGATATACCTGGCCGAGACGAATCCTACAAGTCGTTGATCATTAAAATCTGCTCAGCCGTTCTTGAGTTAGAAGTGGTGTAAGTAACACAACTTTCTTTTATATTTGTCGGCGAACCACCTCTTTTGCCGGGTCCATACGCTTGGCAAACACCGCAAACACCAAACACAGCAAGCAACACCACAAACACCGATCACAATCACCCACACAAACAGCGCATCCTCACGTTTGGCGAACATGTCCACAGAGTACTTTGTTATATACTGAAAAACATGTCAGTCTATTCCAAATAGACGAACATGACGGACGACGAACTTGTTGCAGCGATTGCTTTTGGGTTGACCTTTTTTTGCTTTAAATTGAAACAAAATCAAATAAAAAAGAGAAAATCAAGAAAAATAGCAAAATATTGTATTATTTGGAATATTGAAAATATAGGCATGCAAAGAGAAGGAAATATAATTGTATTTTTATCGTAAATAATCTGAGATCTATGAGGCTATCCATAATAGTAAAAATAAATATACCATGTTGATTTTTGTCTTTTACTCCTCTGTATTTATATTATTTGTACTAGTATATACCGCAAGTAAAAATGACTTCATTAGCTCATAAGCGAACCAGATGGGTTTATACACTTCGTTAGCTCCTAAAACAAACAAAAACTTTAGAATTGTATCTTCAGACCAATCAGTCATTGTTTTCTCTATTTTAGCACAAATACTATATTCTACGTCCGCTTCCCTCAAGCTCTCGTTTAGAAATGATAAGTACTCTGTGGTAATGATTGTTTGCCGAGCGTTTGGACACAACGCAAACTGCTTGCCGAACATCCTTTGATTTGTGAAGGAAAACCGATAACGATTCCGATCACTGGCGAACACAAACACCAACAGGCAAACAGGTACAAACACCTATCCACATGTCCGTGTTTGTTGTTTGTTGTTTGCTGTTTGCCATTGTTTGCCAAGCGTATGGACCCGGCATTTGGTTCTACAACGATCGGCCAATACAGATGCTGTCATACGAGAAGAGTCATGAAGAAAAACTAAATATCTTATTTAGAATATGGAATATTTCAATCTATTTGGAACATACGTGGGACCAATGAACTAATATACTAGTAGTATATTCGTTCACATTGATGTGAACGTTAGGAGAATTGGAAATATATCATGAAGCAAAGTAAAAGGAATATTACTGAATAACCAATACCGTATAATACACCTTCTTCTATGTATGTATTAAATATATATAGATTATATGATAAATAATTGTAATACCCTATTTAACGAACAACCAATTTCAGTTGATTGACAATTCACATTAGAGGTGTTCCATTCGACATAGAATGATTGATCAATTCTAATCTTCGAATAAAAAATTTGAAAAGATATGCATCTCGCTAAAAATACGGTGATTAATTGATAAATTATACCTACTTAGAACTGTTAAATTATAAAGAAATATTCCGTTTATCCACAAAACCAATTTTTATCGTAATCTTATCAGTAATTAAATATTAGGTATATTTATTCTTTTACAACATGACCGAGTTGGTCATGTATTATCTACCTATGTATATGTTTCAGTAGTGCGGTTTAAAAAACGACAGGTGCTCTGATATAATATTGCAATATAAACTTATCTCTTAAGTACTTATGAAAATTGAAAATGTAATCAGTATCAATCTATAGTACCCATCCATTACAACTACTATCTTTTTATGATGGTAGAGTATGTTTAGAGGCTTTAAGAGGGTGTTAATCCTATAAAAAGGACGGTATTTTATTATTCATCCATCCATCAGCCCTTGGAGGTCCACTGCTGGACATAGGCCTCCACCAACTTGCGCCACTCTGACCGGTCCTATTTATTATAGCAGTAAAAAAATAATCTCAAAATCCATAGTGAAAACTGATTCTAAAATTCCATCATTTACTTATGTTAAGTATTTCTTTACTGAGCAAAAAAATATAAATATTAATTCTATATTTGAATATTTTCAGGCAGTATTAGTGCGAGTGGCTACAGACTCATTATGGTCGGATGGTTCTACTAGTCAAGACGTGTGGATCGCCAAGCAGCACTCTAATATTATAGTTATTGCTATACTATTAACAACGACATTAGGGTCCGTGCTAACGACTGTCCTAGGTCCCATATTGCTCTCTAATGAATCGAGAGTCGCTCCAAAAGGTAATATCCTTTTCATAAACCTTTATTTTATTCCTTGCGATTTCATTCGTCTGCGTTTCTTTAAATATATTTTAAACTGAAAAGAATTCTTATTTCTTTTACCATCTTCGTTTAACCTATGCATATTAAATGTTAAAATTACTTTTGTTAGCATTTACAATTTCTCCTGAATTATCTATTAGATATTTTAAATTAATCGAAATTAAATAATTTAAATACTTAGTATGAATAATTCATAGCACCGCCTGCATATTTTCCCTATTTACTTAAAATTTTCAACTATCATCACTACTGTACAAAAGAGAAAATTTATGCAGTGAACAGAAAATAAATTGCAGATTAATTGAATACGCTATCTCTTTTTTTGTATTTACAATATTAAATTATGCTAATCAATACTCATAATATAATTTACCGTTATATTATGAACCTACGTGCTACATTGGATCGTGCTACATTAATCATGATAATATTTGTTTCAGAATTTTACAGAAAGCAGTCATTTTCACGACCGCAACCAGTCGACATTCAAAGACATAGCAAAACTAGAGTATCTTTTCAATTTATAGATGCGTAGATGTAATAAATTTAAATTATTCAACATTGTTTTGCCTGTTTACATTATATTTCAATTGTTAAATTAAGTTTTTGTAAATTAGAAAATACTTTTAATTAGTTAAATAAAAAATGCATTCTCGACAACAATCTATTCTTTCAAACGTAACCATGTTAGTATCCATCCTTGAGCCCACACTCATTTCCCCTAAATTATCGAATAAATGACTGTACAAATATTTTTTCTCAAATGGTGTAGAAATATTAATAGGATGACAACACAGTCCTTCCTTGTTGTTACACTGGTGTGATCTGGTGTAACTATGTATCTATCAGTTACCAAATTAACGCCGTAACAGTGCTTGGTCCCAGATATTGGAGACCCATGGGCAATGTGCCAGCTAATTTATTCACAACACTCGTGCAAATTGGCAGGGTTCTTAACAAGCTAGCTACCATCTTTATCTGAAGGCAACTGTTATTGGGATGGTTTAGAATACTGACCCCAATTTCATGCGAACATATCAGGGTGTCGTAGGAAGCGACAGAAGACGGCCTGCTTGGTTGCTTATCACCAATAATGAAGCCTTAGCTTCACATAAGGATAATATTATCAATAAATATTATTATTCAGTCATTAATATTATTACTGGCAATATATCTCTTTGTGAAGCCTGCCTTCTTTCTTAGCTGGCAACGCATCGGTGATGCCATTAGTGTTGTTAGTGTTGGTTCTGATGATGATGACAACAGATTTCCACCAATAACAAGACGTGTTGAATGGTGGACGCAAGATACCTAAGTAGGTACAATTTTCATTAACAATAATAAATAAGTGCTAAAAACAATTCCACAATCGTAATAATATTTTTAGTTGAAGTAGCATAATTAATGTCAATGCACTCTGTTTATGCAACTCTACACGAATGTAGTAATATGACACGCAAGTGCAAGTGTACCTATTATATTTTTTATTAATAAAATTACCTGACTCAGCAAACGTTGTTCTGCCAAAAACTTTCTAGATATGGACAACCTAATCACTTAGCAGTATGAAATACACTTTACACCTTGTTCTCATATCTACCAAATATATACACATAAATTATAAAAATCGTATGAGCCGTTTCGGAGAAGTGTGACCACAATTTAAATACCATAACACGACATTTTTATATTGAATATAAAAAATATTAGTATGAAATCAAAATTCGTGCGCATCATTCATTATGTTCCTAATAGTCACAAAACTTGAAGAATGTAATTGTATAAACCTCTCCCTTGATAAAGTTGGTTTGAGCAATAAAATAAAATATTACTGAATTACGGACTTAATGATAACGAAAATAATATTATTTTATCTGCTTAGGATCGTTTTGTCCGTCAATCAAATATATAAATAGCTTTTTTGATATTACAGATGGATACCAAAATTGTTTTATTGGTATATCTAAAAAACAATCTATGTGGATTCGTAAAAATTTTATTGTGCAATTTAGTAATATCAGTAGATAAGCAAATATGCTACATCCTACTTAATCAAACTCCGTTTCATAGCTATGATTTTAGTTCATTTGGTACCTACATGGGAAGCTCTGAACATGCTTCCTTGTAATAAGGAGATGAATTATCTCAGCCTTCGATAGAAATGTCTACATCAAACGTTACAAATAGTGAGACCGTGAGGAAGTACGTGTGTGCATATAAACTAAATTTAGAATTGTCGTGTTCCTCCATATCTTTATAACGTAACTGATTACCTTTGATTGTTTTTAATTAATAAACCAAACTCATGAACGAAGACGACAATCTATTAGAGAAGATCACAATCCCTGCGAATCTAAGCAAAATAATGCAAAATACTCCATAAGAGTTACTTATCGGTGTATCAGAGCATAAAAACATTCAATGTGTTCTGAGTATGTAAAAACTTCTAAAAATCTTGGTGAAACCTTTTAGGATAAGTTTATTGCCCGACGGTGAGATGGATACGGTTCCCAAAGATGCAAGTGTAAAGAAAAAATTGTGTGATCAAGATTCGGCATCTACGATAGTGCATTATTTTACTTTAGTGATTTTAGGTAAGTACTGCTTATATTGAGTTATTGTAGACTATAATACTTATGGGAATGCTCTTATTGCAATATTTTTAACATTTATATTGTAGGTTCTACCTGGACTTGAAAACACTATTATATCCTATTAAAAGTAGTATATTCATGCAAAGTGTTGTAAAATTTATTCAGTTTTCATTATTCGTAATATTAGTAAGCATGTAAGTAATAAATTTTATATAAAAGTAGTCGTTAAATCACTGATAACAACTTTATGTTTATTGGAACCTACTGTACAGAAGTAAGAAATATGCCTCTGTTCTAACTAATATTTCTCGTAGTTCTTGCCATTCTTGTTATGTAAGATCTAAAACAGGTTTATGGTCTCCCTCGGGTTTCAACAAAATCATGCAAAATATTCGCTTCAAATATTTAATAAAAAGTATACAAAAGCTATAAAATAATTTTATAAACATCTAGTCTTATTTCAGTTTTTTAAACAGCAGATTTATTCCTAGTTATAAGGATTTTCTTTACTAAATAATCCCTAAAGTTCGATTACGATATTAGCAATGTTAAAAAGATTCCAACCCCTCCAACAGACTGATGCGATGTCAGATTTCGTGGAAATGGTTAAAAAATAGGCGTGAAAAGTCCCGAGTCCCACTAAAACAAATCTAGACACGCGGGAGCGTGCCAAGACAAGTTCAAGCCATATAGTAAATATGGCTTATCTTTATAGCCACTATAAATTATGGCAGAGATTTTATGCAGATTGTACCTATGATAAATTAAAGTCACTCACGATAAAGGTGTAGATGCATCAATTCAATTTATTTTTACAGATAGTTACTACATCCCATAAAAATATATTATAAATTGCCTGAACAACAATTCTTCCATCGCGGTAACTATTTGCGAACATAAGAATCATGTTACCCGAAGCAAAGCGAAACAGCGAGCGAGTAATTGTAACTAATTTACAGATGCAAGGAACTCATTGACTAAAGTAAAAAACTGGCATGCCAATTTAGTGGTTTTTGCTGGTCGTGGTTTTAAGCAGTTTGCTCAGTAAGGCACTTTAGACCTTTTACCTCCGATGGAATCACAAAACGGAGCTAAAAGCAAATTAACCAAAAACTCGATCTTTATTTTTTCAGGCATACTATCGTGGGGTGTGTTATGGTGTACATTTGGTGATGGTTGGCGGTGGGATGGGGAATGGTTCAGATTGGCAATGGTCGCCGTGGTGGCATGGGTTACCGGGCAGATATTGGAGGGATTGACTACATTGCCACCGCTTCTTGCTGCCTTGCTGACAGGGATTCTTGCCCGCCATTTTGGTATCCTGGACATGCGACAATACACTCACATCGATTTGTTTTTGAGGTAATTTGAATAGAAAATTATTATTATTCATCAATTTATTAATCTGCTGATACAAAAATTTTATAAATACTTATTTAGTTATTTATTCTTCTAATTTAGCTGCATCCAAAAATACATTTCTTTAACAGATGAACAAAGGTTAATAATCCTAAGTTATTTTCTTGTATGTATAGATGACGCTGGTACATTTTTATTTTCCGCAAGCGTTTCGATCGTACGGCTTTATTCAAAACATCAAAATAACGTAAGTGTTAAAATTTTCAATCAATGACAATAAAATTGGTAATTGTAAAAATTGGACATAAAGCCTACCTACCTAT
The DNA here is from genome assembly GCA_963932265.1 of Thymelicus lineola. Lineage (NCBI taxonomy): Eukaryota > Metazoa > Arthropoda > Insecta > Lepidoptera > Hesperiidae > Thymelicus > Thymelicus lineola. Next base: position 11,191,282 of record OZ010683.1, on the reverse strand, counting down.
ATTTGAAACCCGTGAATAGGTAAAATCTGAAAAAGAAATTATTTTATCAACGTTCTCTTCATAAAAATACAGCATAAAAATATAGGCTTTCCGGTATTAATATATATACGTAATACACCAAAATTGAATTAAATTATTCAAAATATATCTTTAATCACTGAGATACAATTGAAAAGATATACATGGTGTCCCAGCGCGAAGTGACCACCCGGCGACTATTGATTATTTGGACAAAACTATCCACAAATACTATTAAAGTACGTCTTATCATCGGTTTAGTTTTTTTATTAGCTTTTCAATTTTTTTTGTAGAGAACCTGACTTGCACTATTTTCAAAATATTTTTTTATTTTTACATTTATTTTCATTCTGTTTGTTTTATTTACCAGTTGTTATCATAGTTTATCTATTCGATGTATAAAATGTGCCCAAAATTAAATAGGATATTTTTAAAGCAATTAACTGTTTTTTTTAAATTACCCCTTTTTATTTAATTTAGCTATAATCACTATGATAACAACTGGTAAATAAAACAAACAGAATGAAAATAACTGTAAAAGCAAAAAACAATATTTTGAAAATAGTGCAGCAAGTCAGGTTCTCTACAAAAAGAAATTGAAAAGCTAATAAAAAAACCAAACAGATAAGACCAGTACTTTAATGGTATTTGTCCATAGTTTTGTCCAAATAATCAATAGACGCCGGGCGGTCACTTCGCGCTGGGACACCCTGTATTGCGGATGCCTAATTAATGACCCTGTTGTAAAATAAGGTTAATGTTATACTGAAATAATTTTCAGGAAGATTTATCCAGTAATTATCCTTGGGAAGGGGTCTTTAGCATGGAATATAAGTTATATGAAGACAAACTGGCGGAAAATGATAACCTTAGGAGTGTTGCCTTGGACAATGGAGGTGGCAACATTAGCCATATGCACTAATCTACTATTAGGATTCCCTTGGATCTGGGGTACGTACGTACATTTTAAAGTAAAGCAATTACATATATAAATAGGTATATGTAGAAAGACCATAATTTTTCAAAGATTTCATTCTCAGTAGAAAAATCTGAGCCACAATCCTCCTTATGTATTTAAGTAATTATACCTACTAGGGCCCCGTTCTGAAGTCAAAATAAATTTTAAAAGGTAACCTTACACTGGCATTCATTATTTTTCTATTTTCTGTAATAAATTCAATTAATAAAACTTAGCTTTCTACACTTCACCTCCACTGTTAACTGAATAAGGGCAGGTCTCAAGACTCCTGTATTATTCTTGAAAAGAGGTGCAAAGGATTCCCTTAACGTATTAATATAAAGATGCCTATGAAATGCTCAACTGTTGTTGAAATGAGCAATAGTGTTTTTCACACCAAAAGTCTGAAATATAACAAACAGATTATTTTATAGCTAATATTGATATTACCTCAAGTTCAACGTTAGCATCATACATCACCCGAGACTTCATTAATGCATGATCACACATAATCTCGGCTACACGCTAACGTATATGAGTTCCATTATGCGTATGAAAGGTCAATAAAATTAGCTTGGGTGGCTTCAACACGTTAATGGTCCAATAAAGGGCACGGACTTCTCATAACCGAGGTAGTCTAGAACAAACTCAACTGTGCTGCTCTAGTACTACCTATTGGCGGAGGGGTTAATTGTCAGTCCAAGTGTTGGGGGTTTTACACCGCAAGACCTTCGAAAGGGCTAAGCAACCACTATCAAACGATAACAGCTGGAACCAAAGGCTTTAGACGTCCTTCAAAGCACAGAAGCGCCCATGAATTGTTTGCCACTAGATGTGACCTTGGGGCCTAAGAGCATTGAGCACATAAATAAAATACTTAATTTAATGTTAAAACATTAACTAAACTTCACAACAAATTGCTAATTTATTTGAATAAGTATTATTCGTTAGAAGCCTCAGGGTTTAAGTTAAAATGTGACTTATGCTCGTTTGTAACAAACGCTTAACTTATTTATGAGGGATAAATTGGATATACATATTATCAAGAAGAGTATGCACAGCGTTACACAGCAAAGGGAGATTGAAAAGTTTAAAAAACGATAACATAAATATTACGCCAACTCGAAAGAGCGTTTCGAAACAGCGATTCTATAGCGGGATACATACTCGTAGCGTGTAATAAAATAAAATTTGTCACGAATGCACAACACAATGGGGCGCGATATGTGCGGTACAAAGCCAATTCAATAAATTCTACTATGGAATTCGTATTCTAGAAGATTTGAATGCGTTTTCGCCGCATGACGTGCTTTACTAGAAAGTCGAGAAGCGCCGAAGCTATATTCGGGAGACTGAAAACGGTCTTTGTCGAGGCGCTTTCACATATCTACTACCCAGTAATTACATACCCGGTTTGCTCAAAGGATCTATTCGCAAATTTCCCTGGAACATTTTCTACATTAACATATGTTCTTTTGACTAACCGGTCCCCTAATGAGATGTAGTAAATGCGTATTTTATTTGTTAAACTAACGTCGGCTACAAGAGCAAATTTTCATTTTCTTGCCGCGACGTGTTCGCAGCGAGACTTGAATGAAATAGAAAATATAGGTTTTAAATACACACAATTGCATAGAAATGAAGCCTGTAAATAGTTTTTATCCAGCATTTATCAACTGTCGCAGCCTAAGCCGTCGCTATCAACACAAATGAGAGCATTGCAGTTTTCCACTTGAAATGTGATGTTTTGTTACGAACTTGTTATTGTCACGATGTACGTATAACGATGAAAATAAAAATCAGATATTGCTGTTGCCGTTCGTCTTTGCCTTGTCCATTGCCTTAACACGGGCCAATGGTGGATTGGTAAACTTCAAACTCCTTTTTATGTAAATTTATAGCCGCAAAACGAGCAGACCTGAAGTGTGGTCACCGTCCAAGAACCCATCTCCCTTGGTTTCTGGTCAAGAAATGAGAGAAAAAAAGGAATAGCACCTTTCAGATTGTTACCTAGGTATAGATTGATGTATAAGTAACTCGCTTTTTATAATGAAAATTAAATTATAATAGATATTTAATTACAAATTAACATGTTCCAGGATTTCTGTTAGGTACATTTTACGCATCTGTCTCCTGTCCAGTAATAATGGCAGCAGTGCAAAAAAGTAGCAAAAACAGTGATAGCAAACAGAACTGGCCGCAGCTAATATGTACAGCGGGCGGCATTGACACCGCCCTGAGCGTCGGCGTGTACGGCATTATATACAGCTTTATGTTCTACGAAACTAACGACCTCTATCGGTACACTAAAGTAAGTATTGTGTGCTTTGTAGTTATTTTATTATACGTGTACATAATATTAGTTTTCAGTCTTTGACAGCGAAACATATATAACTAATTCATTGTAAGGTAAGTGGTAAAAGTTTATAAAAATCTGTGCATTAAATAATTTTAGTTATCATCGCATTAAACAAAGTGTTTGTTAATAGCGCTATTTGAAAGGCTATTTGAAGCGTGTTGTAAATCTTAATATTTATAAAAGTTACACGAATATTTTATCAAACTTCTTAATCTTACTATACGTCATTAAACCTGTATAGCTATCACTTATTAGTGTGCCATTATCACACCTATCAGGCCTATCATACCGAGGAGTAGATATCACACCTATTACATGCGCTTGAGGTTAATAAACATGATTGCATGATCCAACCTTGATCTCCAGAGTCCACTTATTACAGAGTCCATTGGCAGTAGTATAGTAACTAAAAGTATGTGTATAATCAGTATTGTAGTCAAAATTCAGTAATCTTCATGTACTTCAGTAAAAGTAATGTTAATGATTACGCCTACACAATTGTGTTTGGTATTTAAATTCTTGTTTGGTTCTACGAAGGCGAATATCTTAATAACCGATACCATTGCACTGTATCATACATATTGTCATAATTAGATATAGTTGCACAATAACCGAGTGACTATAGTGACTATGTTGTATTAGAGTTTAACCACAGAGTACATAATAGTGCATAATATGTTATATCTTTAAACTTTTAAATCTAATATCTGGAGTATAATGTTAAGCGTTTTTATACAAAAACTTATTAACTAAGCATTAACTTGCTAAGCTGATAAATTACTTCAAACGACCCCGAAGCCAAACAGCGATGCAATTTGCAACACAAAAGCTGCGTCGACTTGACTCCTTTAGCCTTTGGGAGCGCACTATTTATTAGTGAACCCTAGGTTTATCCACAGGTTGGTGCTGAAATTTTCTTTAATTTAAAAATAGATATTTTCGATTTTTATTTTCATTCTGTCAGTACTGGATTCGAATTTTCCCTCAGTTGAACATTTCTTTGCCTCGCATAGCATTGTCTTTAGGTACTACCACCCACTTCCAACAAAGTTAAAAGGCCACCTAAAATATATTTAACAATCATTCATGAGCAAGGTGAGAGTGAGATAAAAATTGACCAGGATTATAGTCAAGTCAAAACAGACTTTCAAGCTTACAATAATTTGCATATAGCTGAAAATTGTTACGAATGTTGGAAACAGCTCTATGCGAATTATTGTAAGCTTCCTTAATTTTTGAGCTAATTTGACCGGGCTATAAGCAACGGTGCTGCCTACGCTATTTAACATTGGAACTTAACTTTTAACTCTTCAAGTCTAGTGTGAATAGACTTCTTCTAAGTAAGCATTGCCACCCAAAACTACATCGTGACTTTCCATCAGGTGAGATTATAATCCAGAATTTACTTATACTAAAAAAATCCCTAGTATGTGGAAAATCAACAGCTTGGCTTGGATATACAGCAATGCCATCTTGTGTCGTGTAATGGAAACTAGTCAATATTTTAGTTACAGAATGATCGAACATAAATTAACGTTTAAAAATATTCAAACACTCTAGCGGAAAATATCAATTTCTCTAAATATTTTTGAACGAATTCTATTCTCAGTTATAGAGGCAATTCAGCTACAAATTTCGCAATGAAACTATACTATTGACTGCCTCCTAATAAAATTTATTTAATATGTAAATTCGGCTGTATTCGCAAAAACTTTTGAAATAAATTTGCTTTCAATAGGTTTATTCAACTTTGATGGGGTAAAAATGTATTACTAAAAGTTATTTTGCATTAGGTACCTACCTACTTAAGCGATTTTATGGGAGTAAGAAGAAAGTTTACACAATGCTAGTGTTATGCGACCCCAAAATACCATATATAGATATTTTTAACAAAACTTCATCATAATAATCAAATATCGTATAATTAAATTGTAACCAACCATCCTTATGGTCGTAGCACACATATCAACTCGTAAACGGAACGTAAACGTATCAACTCTTGCATGTCAGTATTCTTTGTATGAAACTCCCTACTGTAAAGCACACTTATCGGATCCGTAACGTAATCGCCTCGCCTCGAGACAAGCTCACGAACCGCGGTACGGTGCGTGGACGACTTGCCGTACCCGCGCTTACGTCTCACCGTACCCGCGCTTACGTCTCACCGTAAGCTATCCTTCAACTTTCCGTTTCCTCGTGCACGCCGCGCGCATCGTTACCGCGCGGCAACCTGCCTAGCCGTCAATCAGCGGCCGGCGAGCCGTAAGCGCGGCGTCACCTAGCCGTAAGCGCGGCGTCGCTCAGCCGTAGCCGAGTCGATTTGGAGCTGTTGGTCGGTTATAACGCGCTTACGTTAGGTTGACGGCGAGGCGATCCGGTGCCGATCCCTTTCCGAGTTGATATGTGCGCTACGACCATTAGATGGAAGATATTTAAAAACTATTAATATTTATATTTAAACAATATATTATTAGATCGATCTGAGTTACAAAATCTTGCTATCAATTTAAATTTAACGCTCCATTTCTAATTAATGAGTAAAATGAGTAAAATATAGTCTAAAAGACATTAACTGCTATACTACAACTAAATGAATGTCATTTCTTGCATTTTCTCCTTACAAAATGTACAAAGCCAAAACAGTTTGTATTGACTTATGTCATTCAACGTAATGAAACACTTTACTCAGCATTTTGCGCAAGTTTCTTCTCACTATATTCGCGTAAGAACATCCGGACTCCGACAGTGTCACTCTATTTGTAATTGTAAAATGTTCCGTGGAACTGAAGACAGTTTTAAAACGTGGAGAATTACAAAATAGTTGGAATACATTCAGCCTGCAGCGCATTTTGTTAAAAACTGCTCGTGAATCGAAGCAGTTACATAATATATGGGACGTATTTTACTGTAAACCCCAGTTGATTGTCTGAGAATAGCGAAAAATTTCTAACACGTATTTTGTAAATTATACAGTTCGAGTAAATAGATTAACAATGTATTGCATTAAATCAATCATAGCAAAAAATAGTCATACATTGTACACAGACATGGATCTATTGTACCCCTTTGAAAAAATACATCAGGCAAATAATAAAACAAATATATTAGTAAACTATAAATCAAAAATAAAAAGACTTTTTTCGAATTTGGAAATATGCTTCTCTATAAGTCAAAATTAATCCCATTCGTGATAAAGATAACATATCGACATTCGTGATAAAGATAACATATCCACCTAACCCTGTAATGGAACAATGATAAATTGATGATGTCATTAAATATATGATACGATAAGATTCCTTGTAGCAATTAACGTAGCTAAAGTGTTGAACAACAAAGACGACAGAAACTCATTACGTCCTTCCAGTAGTACGGTAAACACCTTTCAACTATCTATCGTTAAGCCCAAGTCAAACAAATTGCTCTACCTTTAATCTCGTTGGAAATAGTTTTCCTTCTGCAAAAGATAATCCTTTAATAGGATTATTTATAAGTGTGACTCATAGCAATGTATGAAATACACTTACTCGAAGAGGTAAAAAAATTAATATTGTAAAAGGGACATTCTTGTGTTTCTAAATAGTCCAGCGTATAAAACAAGAATTGGAATTTACTTATTGACTGGCTCTTACACTGAATCAAGCTCAAGAATCAAGTTAGAGAAAGAAAACGTTAGGAAAGAATAAACATTTCATAATGAAATATCTGTAGTACAGACATGTATAGCCCGTAGACTAGGCGCCATTTTCTCTTCGCATATAGCAGGAATACATTACAAAGAGAGGAAGTTGCCTTACACTTCAGCATGAAGCCACTTAGATCGCAGAAACAAAGTCATGAGGAGTGTGTAATAATAAAAGAAAGTAATTTCTTATATTTATTTTATTTTTTATACTGACGGGCGAACATGAATTATGATTAAGGGAGCCAGTTCTTTATTTATATCTCTTATCTTGGTCGGTAAATTCCATCGTTCATTCATCCATCAAAGCGAGCATTCAACACTCGAATAAATAAGGCTTTTAAATTCATATTAACAGCTATAATATTTTATATTATGTTACAGGCTGCTCTATCGTTATTCGTGGGTCCCGCGCTTGGCGTCATCTGGGGCAATCTGGCGCGGTTCCTGCCACACTCACAAGACACCTACGTCTCCGAACTCCGAGTTTCATTCGTGCTGGTCGCAGGACTTTTTGCTAACTTCTTCACGTCGCTGGTTGGCTGGGGAGGCACTGGTGCTACTTTTAAACATTTTAACGCTCGTTTCCCACTAAAAGAAAGAATGAGACAGGTTGTTACGTGAAGCCGCGGTGAAATTTATCGTTCTTTTTAACGACTTATATCTCATTTTTAATCGAGAATACTTAAACGTTTTGTTGTTATAATTATTACAAGTTTTTTAAAGTGAAACTTTTATTACATCGTCTCAAACTTTTTGGTATGTGTGTCGCATGTCGCGTGACGGTCGGTTCTTAACTTATCGGTTCTAGGTAACTAAAGTACTTAGGATGACCTAGCTTTAAACATATCTGATTGAGTACGGGTGCTACTACATGATACATTCTGAAGGTCTGATGATGACCAGGTATATACTTATCGGTTCTCAGTAACGAAAGTACTTAGGATGACCTAGCTTTCAACATATCTGATTGAGTACGGGTGCTACTACATGATACATTCTGAAGGTCTGATGATGACCAGCAGGGTAATTCACGTAACTTAAGAAGTTCGATTGCAGTGCAGTTGCAGCGACGTTCCGATCAAAATGACACTTTCCGTATTCTCTTGCGCTGTCAAACACGCTCACGTCACGCGAGCGCGTCTCAAGCGCGCTCACGTCACAAAAAGGTATTCTGATAATGCGCGTCAAGATAGCGTGTTCCCGATCGCAGTTTGATTGGTATTCTCATAAACTTTTGAAGTTTGAAGTCTCATAAAGTTTGACAGGCGCGCAGGATGCGTGCAGGAGAAGTGAAGTTCACATGCAGTTTGCGTGCAGTTGGCGTGCAGTTGACGCGCAGTAGGCATGGCACATTTCGCGTATCGCTGGTTTTATCGCTCGCGATAAAAGTTTCGCGTGTCGCGCGAGCGACATGGAATGGAACGCCCTGCTACATATCGCGAGCGCGATAAAATTTCACGGCTCCATCTCACGCGACTCGCGAGTAGTCGCGAGTCACCGGCCAAGCTACATTATATACCTATCACAGAATTCCATCGTGCGAAAGAGAGAAAGCATTATTTGTGATTTGAGCGACACAGTGCCATCAGCTTGAAGAAAGAATTTGTTCAAGTGAAATTGCATCTTATTTTCAACGGCATTAGACTTTAGTTTGTCTGATTTTTTTAACTTGCTACGTTACAAAAACTTCAAATGAAAATAAGTCTTATTTTAAACACAGTAAGGTTTTTATAGAACTATGTAGATACTTGAAATTGTTTTTAATGCTAAAATCAAGTCGTGATTCGTGATAGTCGTGATACGGTGAGATTTTACTTCACTCGTAATGTAATTTTTACTTAAGTCCGATTTACACGTATTAGTAGTAAACTAGATAACTAAATTTTAAGTAAATTAATACGTGTAAACAGACAATTAAGTTACTTTTTAATTTAAACCTCCAATTAATCTACAGTTTTTTCTTAATCTTTATATTACTAGCGCCATCTATTTTATTCGCAGCGTATTAGATACCAAACTTAGGAATAAACCGTCTACCACCAAAAGATGTCTCTGACCAAAATACACTTTACAAACAAAGTCAGAAATTAAAAATTATTATGAGTTCAAATATGCTACCGATGACCATTTAAAGAGATTAAAAAAATATATGTACGATTTTAAAAATAAACATGAAACTGAAAATCAAGAGTATGTGCAAATTGAAAACGAGGCAGTTTTGGTAGAAATTGTGTAAAGGAGATGTTCAAAAGTGGTCCTTTATTCCGAAGAAATTTGTATAGCCATAATTTATATTTCATTTGAAAGCATAATATTTTCTAATCTACTTAAAATTTTAAGACGAATATTTTATTGATCCTCCATATTTTGGAAAATTGATGAAATATATTCATCATAATTTGAAGGTGGAAAGAAACGAAAAGGATTTTTTCTAACAGGTACATACGTCCTTTTCACGAATTATGAACATATCTGAGGCCCACCTATTATATTATTATGTTTTCAATACATAACTATTATATTTAACGTTGTAAATCGGTGTTGTAAATGTATTAAATAATAACATTAATTGTAAACCAAAATCATGAAAGTCATGAAACGAAACGACATAGATCCTAGTTTGATATTACTAACTGTCAGTGTAGAGTGTCAAATTTCAATTAATCAAATTCAATTGTCAAATGTCAATATTGGACTGAACCATGAATATATTACTCTAACTGGATAAGTAACTTTGCAGAGGTACCTGAAGATTGATGACATCATATCAGAAGTACCAATTTTGTATTGTGTCCATGTTATCTATAGTCCCAGGATATATCATTCGATTGTGATTTTTTATAATGATATAAAAAAACATCTAAGATTAATAACAAATATTATTATAATATAGATGTACCGTAATTGTGTACCTTTATTTTCAATTTACTCTTAATGCAATAAATTAAATTCGGTAATTTTGAAGAAATTCAAATAAATTTATCTTCAGGTACCTCTACAAAGTTACTCATCCATTTAGAGTAATACATCCATGATCAAAACAAAATGTCAACGTTAAATCATCACTCAATGTCACTGTCAGTGTCAGGTTAGAGTTGCCAGAACTTAAAAGTGCCCAGTGTGGCTAGCTTTTTATCTATCTACGGAAATTCAAACACAAATAAAAAAGGAGGGAGGATGCTTTTTTTTATTTTCATAAGCTTGTCACAATCGGAATAATTTTCATTTTCTCCACATCCAAGTTTTGTTTTTGTACAAATTTAGGACCATACATTTTTGAACATCTCCTTTGATTTACGAATACAAGTATAATTTTCTTACTATTTTATGTAGTTTTTAAAAAAAGCTGTAGATTTTCAGTAATTTAAGTAGAATTTTACAGTTTTCTACAGCTTTTTGAAAGCTTCTTTACAGTTTTAATGTCTATTTCCGACGATACCATGGATATATTACTCTAACATTGATATGTTACTCTAGAGTAATATATCCATGGAATCGTCCATGGACAATCGCAGGTCTTTAGTCAATAGTATTTGATGAAATTCTCCTCATCTAAGCTGAAGGGGTCATTTTCCTGACTTAGTTGCATCTGACGATGCTTACGTGCACTGCATACTTCATTGTTATCAGAAGAGCTTGGAAGAACTCAAATATAATTCATTGGCCATCCAGAAACAGTATATCACGCACTAATAACACTTAAAACATAATTAATACATTAAACATTATAGTTCACATATACGCTTTACTTACAATAAACGACGGCTTTTATTAAACAATAAATTCACAAAACAAAAGAAATCAATGATACATCCGTCGCGAAATAGTACTTTTTTAAATTACCATAGTAAATAGCACAGATTACTATACTTGTAGCTAGTACACGTCATGGCATAGAATACTTTTCCACGAACTTTTTGATGCAATCGATCGAAAAAATCAATTTAGGTAGTGAAAGATATCGAAAAGATGACCACTATCATACTTGTAGAGCGTCTTAAGACCATTAAGACCTTTTTTTTCGCGCTCACCTCTATTAATTAAAAAACCTAATACCGAGTTGGCAGCACTGTGAATAATGAATCAACATGCGATAAGTCACTATAACTGCGACAAAACTGTCGCTAATAAATATCGCGGTTGCGCGATTTATCACAGGTGATATAGCAGTGACAAAAAAAAAGAACTTCGCGACGCGATCGCGAAATAAAAGTAGCGATATTTCCCATCGCTAACGCGCAGTCAAAAAATTACGACAATACGGTTTATGGTCGTAGCGCACATATCAACTCGGAAAGGGATCGGCACCGGATCGCCTCGCCGTCAACCTAACGTAAGCTCGGCTACGGCTAGGCGACGCCGCGCTTACGGCTAGGCGACGCCGCGCTTACGGCTCGCCGGCCGCTGGTTGACGGAATGAATGACAGCAGTTCGCCGACGCAGCGGTAGCCGCGGCGCAGGGCGTGCACGAGGAAACGGAAAGTCGACGGATAGCGTACGGTGAGACGTAAGCGCGGGTACGGCAAGTCGTCCACGCACCGTACCGCGGTTCGTGAGCTTGTCTCGAGGCGAGGCGGTTACGTTACGAATCCGATAAGTGTGCTTTACAGTAGGGAGTTTCATACAAAGAATACTGACATGCAAGAGTTGATACGTTTACGTTCCGTTTACGAGTTGATATGTGTGCTATGACCATTAGACGCCAAACTTCAACTTGATTGTAGCGTCACTCCAACTTGATTGCAGCGTCACTGCAACTTAATCGATGCGTCTTAAAGTTACGTGAATTAGGGTACAGGTATGTACTTATCGGTTCTCAGTAACGGAAGTACTTAGGATGACCTAGCTTTCAACATTTATCTGATTGAGTACGGGTGCTACTACATGATACATTCTGAAGGTCTGATGATAACCAGGTATATACTTATCGGTTCTCAGTAACGGAAGTACTTAGGATGACCTAGCTTTCAACATTTATCTAATTGAGTACGGGTGCTACTACATGATACATTCTGAAGGTCTGATGATGACCAGGTATATACTTATCGGTTCTCAGTAACGGAAGTACTTAGGATGACCTAGCTTTCAACATTTATCTGATTGAGTACGGGTGCTACTACATGATACATTCTGAAGGTCTGATGATGACCAGGTATATACTTATCGGTTCTCAGTAACGGAAGTACTTAGGATGACCTAGCTTTCAACATTTATCTGATTGAGTACGGGTGCTACTACATGATACATTCTGAAGGTCTGATGATGACCAGGTATATACTTATCGGTTCTCAGTAACGGAAGTACTTAGGATGACCTAGCTTTCAACATTTATCTGATTGAGTACGGGTGCTACTACATGATACATTCTGAAGGTCTGATGATGACCAGGTATATACTTATCGGTTCTCAGTAACGGAAGTACTTAGGATGACCTAGCTTTCAACATTTATCTGATTGAGTACGGGTGCTACTACATGATACATTCTGAAGGTCTGATGATGACCAGGTATATACTTATCGGTTCTCAGTAACGGAAGTACTTAGGATGACCTAGCTTTCAACATTTATCTGATTGAGTACGGGTGCTACTACATGATACATTCTGAAGGTCTGATGATGCCCAGGTATGTACTTATGCTGCTATTTCTTGCTTTTGATAAACAACGACACAGTTAATCAGTCCGAAAAACTGATCAACGAGGATGATGCCATTTTAATACCCTAAATCGAATATTTATCCAAAAATTTTTAGTTAAATGTCTACAATACGAAAAAAAGTTTCACTTATACCGTGGTTTCATAAAACCACACAATCTTTTTTTGCTTGATGTAACGATGTTCTCATTCTTTTCTCTTCTTACAGTACTGTTTAAAAATAAATGGATGTCTTCAAGAAAAGAGTGAATAGGCTAAGATAGTGCACTCACCATCTTGAACCTCATTTCCACTTATTGTCAGTGGTATTGTGATGAAGCACTTACCTACTTATTTTAAGTAAAAAAAAATATTTTATGCGTAATATTATTATTATGAAAAGAAGTTTATTTTTGTTGCAACTTGCAACAAAGTTCGAAGTTGGAATCCCCAGAGAGCGGTAAATTTTAACAAGCGAATAGCGATAAATACTACAACTTTTATCTGAAACATTTTTTCTTTAAAATCAATACTTTGCCCAATAAACGTCAAAAATTAAGAATAATGTATTTTCAAGGTGATCTTGAAATATGAAATATGCGGGTATTTTGCCTATGATATTCGTTATCAACGCGTCGAAATACATAGGTATACCGGAGGTATGGGCTAAAAGGAAGTTCAGCCATAATAATTCGAAATATTAAGTAAACAAAACTGCTTATTACAAACTGCTTATCTACTACTAAACTACAAAGCAAACTGCTTATCGGTTATTATATTTAGTATTGGTGTAATGATAATTCAAGTTTTGTCTACACAACCTATTACAGGTTTTATATTTTAAGATAGGTATATGTTTTCTGAGTAGGTAGTTCCTTTAAAAAGAAAAAAAATAAGTTTGCGACTTTATTTTCACGTCAACGTTCACCTAAACGGTAACTGCATATTACATGAGAGGTAGTTTGATAGGATATGTTGATTGCAGGTAGTGTAGCAGTGTTAGCTTGCAACTCGACGGCAGCGAAGCACTGGGCGCATAAAGGATGGAAATTGAACCAAAATCCCGCCGCTAGAGTTTACCGCGTCCTGTGGTCGAGCCTCGAGCCCATCCTATTTGCATACACGGGAACTTTCTTTGTGGTTGGTATATCGCTCTTTTTACCTGCACTTGACTTTCGGAAACGTTGCGGAAATAGAGATATTTGCAGTGATTTGTTTTAAGAAAAAACTTGACTTAAGCATTCCTTGAAGTAAGCATTCCTTGACACTATGTATTTTAGTTCAATGTTGATACTGCAATTTTTCAAGATGTCTAACAAACAAATACAATAACTTATTTGTTAGACTTCTTAAAAAAACCTTGGCGTTATCTTTGACTCAAATCTCTCCTGGAGCACTCATGTCAATGAAGTAAGTCGCAAGATTCATTTCACACTGCATTCGCTAAAATGTCTCCAACATTTTTTGCCCTTTAAAACTAAAATCTCCTTGTCACAGACGTTAATTCATCCTATTTTAGATTACGCCGATGCATGCTATTTAGATGCCAATGAGGAGCTCTTAAATAAACTTGAGCGCTTGCAAAATCTTTGTATTAGATTTATCTTTGGTTTACGAAAATATGATCGTGTCTCCCACTTTCGCAAGCATCTCAAGTGGCTCCCTATCCGCTTTCGCAGGAATACTAGGGTTCTGTGTCTCCTTTACAAAATCCTACATGATCCAAAATTACCCACTTACCTGCGGAATCGCTTTACCTACGCACGTCCCTCTTTTGTACCTTGCAGAACTCACCGCAAATCTCTCCTCCAGTTTCCACAACATAAAACCGCTTCCTATTCCCGTTCCTTCTCAGTTCATGCAGTAAGACTTTGGAACTCACTACCGTTCCATATTCGAGAGAGTAAGACAATAGCTACATTTAAGTCTAAAGTAAAAAACTATTACCTTTCGCTTTCCTAAGTTGTTATATATGTATTAATACTCTTTCTTTTTCTTCCTATATTGTACATATTATAAATCTATTATCGTCATATTCTTAACTATGTCTAACCTTAGTACAATAATTATATATGTATATTATGGTATATCATTATTTATGTAAGTATAAGTATTAGATAAATATGTATATATATATATATATATATTATATGTATTATTATATGTATGTATAGTATGTGTATTTGAATATATGTAAGTATATGTATAATACTTTATTCCATTTTTTATGTGCACGCTAAATTTGCCTCTCGTATAAAATTTCAACTACCAGGTCTGCTGGAAGAAATTTCATTTTGAAATAAGCAGTGCCTATGTACTATAGATTAATATGACGTTTTAATTTAAGTTTATTCGTGTACATAAAATTTTAAATAAATAAATAAATAAATAAAAAATCTTAGTTAGAATTTAAAATAAAATTACTTCACTAAAAAGTTACTTAAGTAATGTTAACGGCTTCTAAATACAATAATAAGGGGAAAAACTAGGTACCTAACATGCTTAAGGAAACTGGAAAAATTATTTTAAGAAAAAAATAAAGAAATTCCTGAGCAGGTAGGTACCATCTTATTAGATAGACGGAAAGAAATGTCAATGTTGGATTTGAAAAATAACGATTCGCGAGTTTTTTATCGTTTTCTCAAAATCAACTTTTTGGGCTTAACGGTTTTCTAAAGAATGGATGACAGATAGGTTTGGGGCAGTACTCTAGGACTCCTATTTACAACCACAACTACAAATATATCGACCAATTTTGACATGTAAATTTCATCAATCAAAACAAAACGTTGCTCCTTTTAATGGATTTTTGTTGTCCATGCCATTTGGAAATCTTAAGGCGGTGTTAATAATACAGCGTTTATTGAATTCTCAACTTTTGTCTTTAACAATTTCAGATGAATCGCGCAACTTCCGATACGATGGTGATTGGACTTGGAATATTGTTTATTTGTCTCACTGTAAGACTATTTGTTACATTTTTGATGAGTTGGGATCTCACTCTAAAAGAGAAGATATTTATCTGCTGTTGTTGGATGCCGAAATCTATAGTCGAGGTGAATTTATATTCAATTAATTGGCAATGGAAAAAACTTCACTTATTTTTGGTAATATACATGATTTGTACATTATTATTGTATGTTTTTATGCAATAGCACTGAAAATATGAGTATGCATAAAAATAATTTAAATGCGTTTTATCTAGGTACCTACATACTTTCAATAAATTCTTGCGAATTAATGTATCAAAATATAATTAAAATGGTTGTCTGTAAAGTCGGTTTACGGACGGTAGTTTAACGTGACAACGTCATGACAAAACATTGATGAAGTAGTGCTCGAATATAATATTATCTCTGGAAATTATCTTATAATTAGAAACTTTTATCTTTATACTACAACGCCATCTAGAACTCCTGAACTAAACTATTTTTTCAGCAAGTTCCTTTCTGACTTAATTGTTTATATAGTTTTGTTCATAGATGGCGCTTTCTCCATTGTTCGCTTGTTCGCAGAACGCGACAGATGAGTCATGCTTTTTCGTGCGTGCACCCGGCATCTTTTTAATAGACGTTATCACGTCAAAAATTTATAAGTATAACACTCCGATAGGTGTAACAATATTATCAAACTCTACATTGTTAAATCTTTTTAACCCTATACTTTGCATATTTAGATTTACCTATAGCATATTTACTACTTAAAGCCATAAGCGGTTCGACCAACGGTCGCACATCCCCACCACATCAAAGGGCGCGGTCCCTTTCCAACTGATTAACTGAAATATTAAAACCACTGTTAACTTTAAGATCTTTGTTTTTGAATTGACTGCTGTTGTTGAAATTCTAAAAGTATAAAACCCATTTTCATTTTCTAGAAAATAATTTAATTAAGAATCTAATGCAATGACAAAAAAAATTAATATACATTTGTTTACAGGCAGTACTGGCTCCGATGGCGATAGGAACCCTGATGGTCCTGGGTAATCGTGACGATGAGATGATATACGCGGAGCAATTACTACAGCTTATCGTGCAAGCGATTCTTATCACCACACCTATTGGTTTCCTGCTTACCAACAATTTAGGACCTCTATTACTGCAGAGTAACTCCAAGCCTCAACGTAAGATCACTGAAAATATCGCTTTGCCATTTCTTCATCCTATCAGTGTTCCTACGTATGTAAGCAAGCATTTATGTCAGAAGAAATGCCAAGTGGTGTATACCATTTTATAATATTTATTTATTCCTTTAAAACTTTATGTCCCATACATACATAAAAAGTACAGACGACAAAGGTAGACTTAATGCTAAAAGCATTCTCTCCCAGTCAACCTTCAGGCAGTTCGAGCACAACGATATAGCGGCATGGATAAATATAGAAAAAAAATATTATACATGCAAACTGAATAGATACTATAAAATATATA
This sequence comes from Thymelicus lineola, assembly GCA_963932265.1. Taxonomy (NCBI): domain Eukaryota; kingdom Metazoa; phylum Arthropoda; class Insecta; order Lepidoptera; family Hesperiidae; genus Thymelicus; species Thymelicus lineola. The sequence continues at coordinate 11,174,198 of OZ010683.1, read as the reverse complement.
ATAACATAAGTCAAATGAAAAAAAATTTTTTTTTTAAACGCTTTTATTTCAATAATGTTTAGTTTATAAAATTAGCTACAAGTTGTGAAAATTTCAAGTCTCTACGTAAAATGTCTAAAGTCTGAAAATCGTTTTTTTTAATTTAACAACAAATAAACAATGAAAATTAGTTTAAAATATGATTTTCGTGTATTGTCATCGGAAATACACATGTCTGCCAAATTTCATCAATTTTCATTAAAGGGAAGTCATTCAAATTAACGTTACAAGATTTGATGCTCCGAAAAATCGTTTTTTTTTAATTTAACAACAAATAAACAATGAAAATTAGTTTAAAATATGATTTTCGTGTATTGCCATCGGAAATACACATGTCTGCCAAATTTCATCAATTTTCATTAAAGGGAAGTCATTCAAATTAACGTTACAAGATTTGATGCTCCGAAAAATCGTTTTTTTTTAATTTAACAACAAATAAACAATGAAAATTAGTTTAAAATATGATTTTCGTGTATTGCCATCGGAAATACACATGTCTGCCAAATTTCATCAATTTTCATTAAAGGGAAGTCATTCAAATTAACGTTACAAGATTTGATGCTCCGAAGTGAAGCTAAATAAAAGCGTTTAATAAAATAAAATATAATATAGAATTATTATAAAGAACATAAAAATACAGGACAGAAAATATAGTAAAAAGTATCCTCGCTTGTCTCCGTTGTCGAATGGGGAGCCATTGAAGCTGACACCGGAAAGAAGACACATGATCAAACTTGCGGAGACAAAATATGAAGCGGATACGATTATTAGTGAGACGATCCAGTTTGTTCAGTAGACCTTCATTAAGATCAAGTAGTCACACATCACAATAATCGATAATCATTTTATAAGGCGCTTATATAAAACCTAATTTAATGTAATTTTCTTTTATGTGCATTATAATTTATTATCATTATTTTATCTTTGACGCTTGCAAACTCCTTGAGCAGAAAAGCGAGCGTTTGCTACGTAAGTATAGTGGGTTCGCTTGATTCTTTGACTTTAACTTAACAATTTGATAATTAAATTCAGTGTTGATTTTAGATGGTTCAAATTAATTCAATTTTATATTCTTTATAGATGTCAAATAAAATAACTATACTAGAAGTATCACATGTATAATTGGCATTAGGTAATTTCACGTAATGCAATGAATGCAATTTTACGTAATTGTAACTGTAACCCAGTTCGTTCGATTCAAAATACAATAGGTCTTCTTTAGGTTAATGCTTAGTACCATCTGATGCTAAGGGACGATTGTTATTGTATTCATAGTACCAAACTATTCAATATATATATTTTTTATTTTTACAGCTGAAGAAGCATTAAAAATGAATCCGCGGCGGTTCAACGTTCGTCAGTGAGGATTTTTGAATACAACTTACTTACTTGAATGTATAGTTACAGCGTTGTAACTAAAACTACGATAATACATTAAACAGACAATTAATCAGTAGTTGCATTGAACCGATTAGCACTGTGAAAAATCTCAGTGAAAAATCACTTCATTTTTTCACACAGTAGGCACAGGAAATCCTGGAGGGCATTTTCATGTAGTCAACAAACGAGCCACCTGACGGTAAGTGGTCAATTTCGCCATCGGCGATTAAGCGGGAGACCCGCATTATGTCTGGCTCTTTAACACTGCGACCGAAACACGTAAAAACCATTACGAAGAGCGGTGTCTAGCCAGACATGTAAAGAAGATCTGCCATCACTCCGCGCTTGCTCTAATGCATATTGCTGGTATCAGTGCTGGTATATGTATATTATAATTGGGCCTATTGTCCACGGCGCACAAACGTAATGCAAATTGTGTAAAAAACACAATAGAGCCAAACCAAGGCTCAAAAATGTTCGCCAGAGATCTGTCTATTGGGCAAAGTCAGCTTACGAGGTTGAACACCGAGTCCGATACCATAGTTTCGTCGAAACCCGAAGTTCTGAGCAGGCTGAAGTGGCAATGGGCTGGCCATATAGTTCGAAGGACTGATAACCGCGAAGAAAGGTCTTCGAATGGCACCCATATCTCGGAAAACGGAGTATAGGATGC